>CM060952.1:73993857-74151357 GCA_030765055.1 Mantis religiosa
ACCGGGGGATTCATAATTGCCTGTTTAAGGTCTACAAAGAGCTGCTGCTGTTGTTCGCCCCACCTAAATGGAATCCCTTTCCGCCGAAGATGGTTCAAGGGTTCCGCGCGCGCCGCAAAATCCGGAATGAAATTACTGAAAAAGTTTACCATACCTACACACCTAGCCAATGCCCTGACAGTTTTGGGACGAGGAAAATTACGTATTACTTTGGTACGCTCCGGATCGATCGTTATCCCAACAGGAGATACGATATGACCTAAAAAGGAAATATGCCCGGTAGCAAACTTTCATTTCTCTTTGCGTAAGGTAAGACCCGCACTTTCGAGCATGTTAAAAATTCTCCGCCAAATGTTGGCAATGGGTCTCAAAGTCGCGGGGGGGGGGGGATAGACAGCGACGTTATCCAAATAATGATACACGTATTTAAATTTAATGTACGAAAATATTTGGTCTAGTAACCGCGACAGCACCTGTGCCCCTGTCGCAATTCCACAGGGAATCCTTTGAAATTCATATACTCTCCACGGAACAGAAAATGCAGTTAACGGCTTAGACGATTCAGATAAAGGGATCTGATAGTAGGCACTATTTAAGTCCAAACTCGTAAATATTTTGGTACCAGCGAAATAATGCGCCGCGGAACTTAGATGCGGCGTGGGTTGTGTCTCAATATTTATCTTTTCATTTAAAATCCGATAGTCCACCACTACCGTGAAATCGTCCTCGCCCTTAGGGACCAAAAATTCCGGACTACTATAACTAGACGTGGATGGCTTGATCACCCCCTTTCGTCACATCTCGTCGATCTTTTTACGAAGAATCGCCATCTTAGGAGGGGTAACACGAGAAGGTGGTAATTTCACAGGGCTGTCATCTGTTAATTGAATATCATACTCCACCAAGTTCGTTACTCCTAAACGGTCGGCGAATAACGACCCGTGGTTTGCACATAGTTGGTCTAACAAACGGCTCTGCTCTTCAGTCAAATGGGAGAAAACTTTACTTACGTTGCAAACCTGAGGGTGGGACCTTCCCCTTTCCTATAAAGGTTCATCATTAATTAAATGGTCGCTAATAAATGGGGTTCGCACAGAAGGAGAAAAGGCGAAGGTAATCTCCCCATTCCGAAAATCAATCCTTAGGCCGACTCTAGACATAAAGTCCGAGCCCAAGAACAGTCGAAATAGCAAGTCCGCCAGACGATATAAATAGTGTTTCCACGTAAAACGCGGAAAACGCACGGTTAACTGAACCTTAATACTCACCTGAAATTTATGGCCATTTACCCACACGCACCCGACCCTACACTGCTGCGATTTACCTGAGAATTTAGTAGGGTAGCGATAATAAAGACCCTCGTGTACCCATTAGCAGGAGCTTCCAGAGCCCAAGAGAGCCGTTAACTGCCGCTTTCCTACAGTCACCTGAACTGCCAGTTTCAAATTAAAGGGCTTGGCGACTATCCGACGGAATCTCTGGCAACAGGCAGAAATCGCTCTGGTGGCTAGCTGTCAATCCTGACGCCTTTGCACGTTTACGAGCGCAGGTGGTGACGCCCCACCACGTACCCTTACTACCGAGCACTGTCTAACTAAATGCTCTGGCGAACCACACCTGAAACATCGCCCTAGCGAGCGAAAATTACCCTGAGCTGGATTTGCCCGGTTATTCTGCTGCGGCTCAAATTGAACACGCATAGGCACTTGTAATGGCTCGTAGCTTCGTGCAGCATCTGACGCCTCATACTCTGCCACACTCGGTAAAAGCCCCTCCATGTCTTTAAACGTAGTGGGACGAGGACTAAATAACAAATTAGACCGTACTGCAAGCTTCAACACCGTAATCATAATATCACGGATCTGCTCCTCACCATCCGGCAATCGCAGCACACGCACATATAGCTTAACCCTGCTCATATATTCGGAAAAGGACTCCCCCAACCCCTGGGGTTTCAAAACATGATCTTGAGTTAATACATGTAACACCCGACGAGGTATGAAACATTCCAACACACTATCATGCAACTCCGTCGCTGGGTCTACACTCCCCTTAAAACGCCCAATTATACTCCGCACCGCGTCTCCCCCTCTTGACATAACCACATCAAGCAGTTGTTGCGTGCTGGGCCCATAACCCAGAGGTCCGTGGATCGAAACCGCGCTCTGCTACCACTGAACTGTACCCGGAGGCTAAGGCACAATTATACAACTTACTTTGATAATTTAAAAGCTTTAATAAATATGTTATTCACACTGACAGCATACTTGCACAGTTACACTTAACTTAAACTTCCTCGAAAGCTAAACTTTGTACACATATAACTTCACTCTAACACCTGCTATTACATGATTTTGAACTGCACCCGGGAGCTAATTCAATTATAAATCACCATGCGCGCGCCGTGAAAGGAGAGCCACGACTACTTTGACACCGTCAGCTCAGAGAGCTTTCTCAGAGCTGAACCAAAGCATCTTTCACAAGCTCACACGGAGGAAAAGGGAAAAACAAAACAACTGAGGAACACGCCTCGTAAAGGAAAGGTGCAATCAGCACACTGTTGCTTTTTAAGTTTATTAAGCAACCCCTTTTCCACTGATAACAAGGACAGGGATGAAAGTCTACTTTCAGTTTGAGATTTCTTAGATAAGTGCGTATTATGCGGAGGTCTGAAAAAAGATCGTTCCGCTAATGCACTGGTGGCATGAATAGTCAAAATTAATGCGTGAAGTTTATATACCTGTGGCAAAGCCTCTTATGGCTCATAACATCCAACACTTGGTGAACTTTGTATACTGCTTTGTTTCACATTTCAGGTGAAGAGTACAAATAACGCAATTCGTTTGTTACTTGCACTATACTGAAGTACTGTCCAAAGGTTGCCAGATCTCCGGGCGGCTCCCGGAGTGCCCAGAATGAATTCTCCAGGTATACGGGTCAATGATTTTAATCTACGGGCTTGAATTAAATACTCTTTAATTATTTCGAATGATTATGTTCGATTGTTAACTTCGTATAGTAGAAAAACACTGCGCTTCCGCGAGTATTATTCGATAACTTTTCATTGTTGCATGTGTAATATTCGGCTCGCACAATAAATAAACACTGGCAAGTCATGGCAACGTGACTACTGGCAACATGTATTTTTATATTCATACATCCGTTCGTTCATTGTCAGTATCAACTGCTTCCTTTACCGGGAATCTCGGATCGTGTGCGAATAGACATCTTTTCAGTAATGAAAACAAAATGTTTCGTTTTCCTTAGGTTCAGACCCTTGGGCAGTAAAACGACCACCGAGTAGTTGTAACTTACTTCTCCAGAAATAAAGGAAAATGTAACGAAGTTCTTGCGTTTATGAATATGTAAACAAATGTGCTGACGACATTTCAAATAAAATAAAATCTATTTTACTGGGAAATTGTTTAACAAGCAATCCCGTGTTTCCATCTTCTCCGTGACCCGTTGGTTGGTCTCCAGGCCTGACTCGAAGTGATTCTCGCTGGTCTTTCGGCCATTCTGGCAACCCTAACTGTCCATAACAAGTAAGAAGCTCTCCGGGGAAACTCTCTGCCATCTCCGGGGAAGACTAGTCGCATTCCGCGTATGAAGCACCGTCCAATAATGATAGGAACTGTACTTGGTCTATATGAGAAAATCTGTTGCATATTTGGCCAAGTGTTGAATCTATGATCTCATAAAATAAAATCAGAGCTTAGAAAGCTCTGGTAGTAGCCAGACGCACAAGATCTTGTTTCAGCATCCCATTTATCCTAATCTTCTGCCATTATTTCAAATAAGGTGGCTTTTCAGTCTTCAAGCTGAAAATTAAATAAATCATTCTGCATTTGTAGTTCCATCTCGTGGCCCATACTACAAAAATGCCTTTTTCCAGATCAGTGTTTAAAGCTTCCGTTCTTTTGGGTGATTTTGGAAAAAAAAAATATGGGTAGTCTTGGAATTGTTTACAAAAAAATCTCCACTTCTTTATATGACTGGTTGATTACTGCAAAACTAAATTAAGCTTGTTGGCATAGCTATGTACACATAAAGCTTGTTCATATTTCGCTTTAACAATTGACTATAACCCGTTATGCTCTCCAGCCATCATGACCACACCATCAGATATTTGTGCTGTGAGTTTCTCGCCAGAGTTGAATTTCACCGTCAGTTAGAGCAAATGCTTGGATAAACTGCTCTGCGGTCACTATTGACGTCACAAAACCCTACAAATCACTCTTCAACCCGCCCTTAAGGTGTGAAGTAACGAACAGTTGATGGTTGAGATTCCTATATTTGATACACCAGTAGTTTCGTCTATGATTACTGATTATCAACTAATTCATTATTTATTTCATTGATCAAAACATGAAGAGTGTACTAACCAATGTCATTCTGAATGTTATTTGACGTTCCTGAAAAGACAGTAGCAATCTGAAGATGTTCCACTAAATTATCAACGGTTTGAGCAATAAGGTGTAAGAGGTTGACGTAGTTACCTCTGTTATCCCAATTTTCGGACTCGTCACTACCCCTGAATGGGAGTTCTTGCTGAGCTAAGTACCAAACACATTTTTCAATTGTCCCATTATATACCTATTTGTTTTCAAACCTTCATTATGCGTTTCAACCGAATTCTTAAACGCCTCACTCAAAGTAGTCTCAGTTCTTGATTTTCAAAGTTTACTAACATTAACATGGCAGCTATATGAGTTTTTGAATTTTCATGACGAACCTACAAGTTCAGAAACTAATCTCTGTTGCTGACCCATCTGTCGTCTACGCATTCTTTACATTAGAAAAGAAAGCAGACATGACCAACAAATAGTTTCAATAATTTGTCACAGCCAAGGGAAATCGTTGTACCAAAATATACTAAAAGTACTTTCGGAACCCCCTGTGTGATTTAGTTTTAAAAGGTTTAAGATACGCAGTGGACTTTTCTGTTGAAATTCTGTGACATTTTCGCCAAAACACCAAGGACCGTTTTAAAAGGTGTTTGGTCACACTGTTGCACTTTTACCCGCAAATTCTGATGCAATTCTCCTTATTGTCCTTTTAACCTTAAATAATTCAGCATATTACTGTTATACGTGAAGAATTAACACTTAAACTGATGGATTGCCTTTTCACTGCAGTGGCAACAATCGCACTACAAACAAGTAACTAAAGCTTCACTCGCCTCTAAGATCACAGACATGCCACACGAATCTGTAAGCCTCCAGTTTACCAGTGAGCACTGTGCCGTTTTCTTTTCCCTGGCACTAATTTCCTAGTTTTCCCGATTCGAGCGCTATTTACTCGTGGGATCGATTTGGATTCCCGCAGCTGCTCTCTTTGAGCGCTGCGTATTTTCCGAAGTCTTCCCAGATGTGCCATTTCAAATCGGGGGAGCTGGTGCCAGGTGTTTCCGCGTATAAGTCAGGGGTAAGTGGTTCCGAATTTCCCTGCTTTCTGATACATTTTCCTGAGGTTTCTCCGATCGCTTTTGGTGAGCTTTGACTTGTTTTAATGGGCTATTCATTTCAGTTGTGGGACCACAAGCTTTATTGTGCTTTCCTTTTTCATGTTTCTGGGGTTAAAGAGGTGACTGCTAGCAAGCTTGGAATTTCTACATCGTTAAATGGAGGACGGAATTTAACTGTCGGCTTACCCTAAAGTAATGAATTAAGGCATTTGAATTGTTTATTGGGGCAACATTGAGTCAGTTCTTTGTATGCCGTGTACCCTAACCTGGACCTCTTAACTTAAGTGTTTATAGTGCCAAAATTTCTCATTTTAGTTTAGACTGTTTAGGAAGTTATGTAAAAACTGAAGCTGCTGACAGTGAAGTAGACTAAGTATTAAGAATAACAAAACACAATAGTAACACAACTTCACTATTCACTTATCTTATTCACAATCCTTGGTACCAGTTTCAAATAAAAAATCTGCTTCATTTTCAACCTGTCAGCTAAGCACTGACACACTGACTGCCAAGCTGACAGGTTGAAAATGAAGCAGATTTTTGCTTTGAAACCGGTCCCAAGGACTGTGAATAAGATAACTGAATAGTGAAGCTGTGTTACTATTGTCTTTTGTTATTCTTAACGTTTAGGAGGTGTTTAGGTGTAAAGTGCACATTCTGGGCCATCTGGCACATTTTGGTAGCAGAGCGTCGTTTATTTGACGCTTTCCTTTCGGCTTGGTTTCCGTGCGTTCATGTACAGTATATTTAGACTTCTTTGTGCCAACTAGTGTAATGTAGTGGTAGATAGTTATGGCGTCTTCCTTAACAAATGTTGAAAGTTTACGTAAAGGTGAGCTGGTGTTTGAGTTGCTAATTCGTGGTGGCCAGGTCCCTCCTGCGGTCGATTGGACAGCCATATTAAACGCATTGCGTCTTTTCAGGGACAAACCGTTCATTGCTTTACCTGATAAGCATGATTTAGTGGCTCAATCCTCTCAGGTGTGTTCTGAAGCACTTTTAGAGTTGGGCGCGGTTCTTCAGAGTTTGGGGCGCGATAGATCATCCTCAGGAGGACAGCAGGTCCGTTTATGGGCATGCATACAGCATTAAATAAATGAGTCAGACTATCTTATTAACTATTTTCGGCGTTCCGAGGTTTAACCTCGTGTTAAGGCACTCAAACAAAATTTTGAAGCTCTCCTCGAGAAACTTAACGCTAAGGCTCAGCAAGGGGGAGAATACACAAAGCTGTATTTTCCGGAGACCTCGTCGGCCCAAGTCGTGAGCTCCGTTGCTTTCCTTCGACGCTACTTCATACAAAATTGTACACCATTTACAACAGTTGGTGGAGGCGGTTGATATGTTCGAGGGGTCGGATGTGCTGTCAGCTTTCACACTTTGAAATTTCTAGTAAGGCTTAGGAAGATAGCTACGGTTCTCTCGGTTCCTCCCCATCTAGTGATTCAGTCAGTTGCGACCAAGGTCAGGCGTTGTTTTGAATCTTTTGCTTAGGGCTAGGCAATCTGCTGACCTTCTAGGAACTCTTCACTCTTGGGTTTTGGACCTCTTTATCCCTCGTCGTGAGTCGTTTAAGTTATTGCGAGACCATTATCTGCGACCTCAAGGTTTGGTAGAACCGTTCATCCAGTATATGGAACGAGTCAGAGATGAATCGTTGGTCTTGTGTCTCCCAGATACGGAGCAAGCAGCTTGTGATGTCATCGTTTAGGGTTTGAACCCGGAAGCTTGCTCCAATCTTGTTTTCGCGACTCGCCCTAATACTTTACTGCGTTGGAATCTTCAGTACCCCTGCTTAATGAGTGTTATGCTATGGATCGATCTCGCTTAGGGGAAGTTTGAGTTCACCCCCGCCACCACGTGTGAGTTGTGGAGAAGATTTAGCACCCTGTGTCCATCCTGAGTCACCATCTGAGGGGCACCGGTTAAGTATGAGATGGGGCATACTTTTAAGAACTGTAGTTTCCCTCAACCCATGGACATGGATCTTTCAAAATCTGGACTTGATAGTCGTTCGCGGCAGCGCCCAATTTGACGCCAGAAGTTGCCTGCCATTAGTGCTGGTTTGGCTCCATCGTGGTGCATTTTGGCTCTTCCCCATTCGACTAAATTACTTGTCCAGGTCATTGTGGGTAAGGTAAGCGTTTTATCTCTCCTTGATTCGGGTAGCCCATTTTCCCTTATTAACCAACAATATTTTCGCAACACAATTTCTCCTACGTGTTCCAAGGAGGTGAGCTGTCAGGTGCAATGTCTGGCAGATAATGGTCAGCCCTTTAATGTGTCCAGCATGATCATGTGTACTGTCCGTTTTTCTAAATTCACCTGAAAGCATGAGTGTTAATTTGTACCTAGCCTGCCCTACTTTATAATCCTAGGGGCTGATTTTATGTCACGCTCTCGTTTGTGCTTAAATTTTGCTAAGAAACAAGTTAATTTCGGGTTCCTGCCCGGAAGTAGTGTACCTTTTCAGAGTAAACTACTCGGGGTCCCACCTCGTCCTCCTCTAGGTGACATCGTGCTATTACAAAAGCGAGAGGGCCATGTTTCCTTGTCACATCTGTCCCACGAACAAGCCGCAGTGGTGAAGAGTTTGGTCCAGAAGTTTTCCTCCTCGTTTTCCGACCAATTGGGCGTTACTCATTTTATTACCTACGATATGCAGTTGACTGACTCGTCCGCTGCTAAGGCTTTACCGTACCGTCTGATGTCACCCAAAATGACCATTTTGAAGACTAAAATAAATGATATGTTGGATAAGGGTATCATTGGGCCTTCTACTACTTCATATAGGAGTCTGGTTTTCGGAGTTCCTAAGAGTGACAATGATTTCCTTCCAGAGGTGGATTCCCATGCCCAATTTCCATACCGCCGCCTATCACTTTGTCGGAGCACATGTATTTAAGACATTTGATTTAAATAGTGCCTATCACCAGATTCCTTTGTGGGTAGAATGTACAAAAATGGCTGATTTTGCATCTCCGTGGAGGTTGTATGAGTTTAGTAGGGTTCCCTTTTGAGATTGCTGCCGGGATCCAGATACTTTCACGTCTTTTGGAGAATTTGTTTTCGAACATACAATTTAATTTTTTTGCCACTATTTAGACGACCTGGCAATTTACCCTGATTTCAATTCTCGAATCTCACATTTACGTGAGGTTTTTGATCGCATACAGATTGCGGGTCTCACTGTTAAAAGATCTAAAGTGAAGTTTGCTACCACAGAGATTTCTTTCTTGATTCATTGGGTGTCACCCGCCGGCATTGCAATTGATTTAGAACGCACTAAAGCCGTGAGCAATTTTCCTTCCCCTAAGAATTAACGTGCTTTGGCTCGTTTCGTTGCAATGGCGAATTTCTTTTTCAGGTTTATTCCTTCCTTTGCTGCCCGGGTCGAAACTTTGAATCGCCTTCGGTGCAAAGTACGCCTGGAGTGGGAACAACAGCGCGCGTACGAAGACTTTAAGTCCTCAAATTCTGCTCCTCTTGTTTTGGCGCTTCCTGACTTCGACAGAACTTTAATTATTCAGACTGATTCTTCTACTTATTCCCTTACTGCGGTTATTCTCCAGGATTTTCCGGAGGGGTGCCGTCTCATTTGTTATGTGCCGCGCACCCTATCAGAAGCTGAGCGCAAGTTTTCCACCTATGAGCTCGAAACCTTGGCAGTCTTGTTTTTCTCGAGAAGTCTAAAGCCTACGTTGAGCATGTCCCTTTCATATTGGAGTGTGATAACCAGGCTCTCATGTAGGCGTTGGGGACACCAGTAAGACCGTTAGGCTCGTGCGCTGGGGTATGCGGATTGGTGCGTGTAAGTTTACACCGAGGCACATTCGTGGTTTCATAATGTTGTTGCAGATGCCCTTACACGCCTATTTTCTGAGTAACCGCCCCCGGTACCATCTTCGGGGACCGTTTCTGGTTGTAATGCCTGCATCTCGTTCTGTTTACTAGTATCGCCGTACATCAGCACAGGGACACTCACTAATCAGATTATGCAACAGTTGGAGGACGGCCATTCTGTTTCGCCGTATCTTATGCGTGATGGTGTTCTTATTGCGTGTGCTAATTCTGACGGCAAATTTAAGATTGTTTTGCCTGATTGTGTCATCTCCATGGTGTTTGATTCCTTTAATCTTTGATACTTTGGTGGGCAACTTTGGAATTGCAAAGACTCGTAATATAATACCTGAGCAATTCACATGGAAAGGCATGAATCACGATATTGCGACCCGTATTAGAGCTTGTAATATTTGTTCTATGGCTAAGCCGACGCAGCGAACCAAGTGGGGTGGTTTCGCGTCTGAGGTAGCGTCTAAGCCTCTGAAACGATTTTTCATCGGTTCAAGGGTACACCTTTGCCCTTCTTGTAGTTGACGTCTTTTCTAAGTTCTCGTGGCTTTCGGCTGTGCACGTGCTATGGCTCGTTCCGTAACGAATGTCTTGAATAACGTCTTTGCTGCATTTGGTGCTCCACGTTACTTTGTGTCGGATAATGGCTCGCAGTTCATTTCCAATTGGTTTAAGCAGTTCTGTTTTCAAGAGGGGAAAAACATATTCCTACCATCCCGTATTACCCAAATCCTTCCCAAGCCAAGAGAGTAAATAGGAATTTGAAATCTGCTTTGATTTCTTAACATAATGAGCATCACAATCCGTGGGATACTAATTTGGGTAAAT
The DNA here is from genome assembly GCA_030765055.1 of Mantis religiosa. NCBI lineage: Eukaryota > Metazoa > Arthropoda > Insecta > Mantodea > Mantidae > Mantis > Mantis religiosa. The sequence continues at coordinate 74,004,005 of CM060952.1, forward strand.
TGTTTTTGCTTTTAACTCTGCTCGTCATAAGGTCCACCAGGCTACCCCCTTCAGTTTAATCTTTACATTTGGACCAAGTTCCGCCTTGAATATGATCTCCTCTCTCAGGATTTTTCTCCCAAAATTATTAGACAGAATGAAAGATAGGTTTTAATAATTTAAAGCGTGCCCATGAGCTCACAAAAAGCGGAATGATGAAAGTAGAAAACCTTTTCGTTTTGCGGTGGGTCAGTTTGTCATGTGTAAGTCTTTCCCCCCTAAGTTCGTTTAAGGACGTCTTTGCTGCTAAATTAGCTCTTCGTTTCTCTGGACCCTATAAGATTATATACTTTTAAGGGCGTGTCCGTTACTTTGGAGCACTGTAAAAACCATGAACTACGTCGAGCCGACATTACTCAGTTGAAACCGTGCCCCGATGATAAGATTTAGTGTTTGTTTTGATTTGAACTGTTTGTTTGGTATTCATTCCTGTTTCTTTTGATTCGATGGTCTTGACCTCAAGGCACGGTCGTGTTTATGTCGTGCGTCTCCTGCATGCTTTGTTGCCAGGCTCACTTTGACATTTTTCCATATTTTCCGGCCTCTTTCTTTCTCTTTCTCTTTCGGTGTGCGTGAGTGTGCTTGTTTAAAAATGTTGGATATCCATGTTATTGTGTGTTATTTACTTCTTATTTTATACAATGTGGCCATTGTCTTGGAATGTTTCGCCTTGTTTAATTATACTTATCTGTTATTGATAAAAATTATGCTTATTGTTATCTCTTTAAAGAAATTTATTACGGCTATTCTTTTGAAAATGTTTATTAGTACTACTCCTTCAAAGATATTAATAATAACTAAACACTAGTAACACAACTTCACTATTTACTTATCTTTTTCAAATCCTGGGACCGGTTTCAAAGCAAAACATCTGCTTCATCCTCAACCATTCAGCTTGACACTCACCAACTAACTGACTGAGTAACTGACTTTCAAAGATATCTATGCTTATTGTTATCCCTTAAAGAGATCTATTAGAGGCATTCTTGATAAATATTATTGTTACTTCAAAGTCATTTGTGCTTCTCATTATGGAATTAAGTTTTCTTCATATTGTCGCGAACCGGTATCTACGATCGCGTGGATTGTTTACACAAAAGGAACTGATAGGTTGGCAGTGTGAAAACCAAGAGCCCGCGGACAAAGATAACAGGCCGATGCAAACAGGTCTGCCGATGCAAACAAACTGAGATAAATGGAAATTTCTGCACTGATAGAGATTGTTCGGGTTCTGGTTTAGTTTAGAACAATCTAGAGTTATCGATGCAGGTATTTAAAGAGGTGACAACTAGCCAGGAGTTGAGTAGAGTTGTGTCACAAGAGTTGTTGTTGTAAGGCATGTAACAAGAGTGAGTGAGTCGCGAGAGGTAAGCAGAGAACAGCTGAGAGTGTTGTTGTAAAGACAGTTGTGTAACAAGAGTGTTGTAAAGAGAACTGAACTGGACGCTGTTATTGTCATCGACCTCGGAAGATTGTGTTGTTAGGTGATATACTGTAGTTACGTGAGAATTGGACAGTGTATCTCTACGTAAATAAAGTACATTTCGAATTTCGGCAAATTGGACTTTTAATACTACGAACCCACAAAGTCACAATTGGTGTCAGGAAGCGGGACGACGACATCACCAAGAAGATGGAAGAAATGAAGACCAAATTACCTTTTTTTAGGGGCGGCCCCACTCCCACCGTCCCCGGTGACGATCGTCTCCGCCTTGAAGAGGCTACATCGTCTCTCCATGCACATGCTGTTATGACAAGAATGCAATAACATGCAGGGCAAGAGGAGGTGCTTATTAGTGTAGTGCATGCGTTAGTGTTCGGGTTCCGCTGAGCACCCCGGTTAGTAACGGGCATTACTAGCCTGATCGCATTGTGAGCAGGCGTAGACGGAATGTTTGGCTTCTACCCATACCGAAGTCTGAGTAGAACCCAGTTAGTAAAGCGTGTTAGTGAGGATTAAGGTTAGTTAAGAGGAGTTAGTGTGAGTGACGGACTGACAGACTGTGACTTGTATGGTCTTAGCTTTTGAGTATTTAGCGGACTGACTGACTGGACTGCATGCATCGTGGTGTGTATCAGTGTGTCATGGTGGGGGTGGCGTTGGTCTCACGCTTGGACGTTCGTTTGGGGGTGGTTGCAGGATACGGTATAGTTACCGAGCAGGTGTCAATTTGTGTCCAGTTTCGGCAGGTGTGATTTTTGCGCTAGTTACGTGTTCATCAAACAGATGTCATTTGTGCGAGTTTGGCGGATGATCCTTAGGCGTTCTTCTGGAAGAGAATGCATGAGGTTAGCACTGTTTATTGTGTTTGGAGTGTGTGGAATAGGTGTACGGCTATGTCTATGGCTTGGAAGGAATTTGTAAGTGATCTGTCAAAGAGTTGTAGTGGTCGCCTGTGCTTGAGCGGTTCAGTGTCGCAGTCCCTAGTTGTTGGATAAGGATGTTTGCGTTTTGTGGTAGTTTGTCGTACAAGTCGGAGGCAAGTCGCTTGATGAATTCTTCTATTGTATGCATTCTGAGTTCTTCATGTAATTGGTCAGCAGGGACAAACCGTGGCACTTTGGCAATGATGCGCAGGATTCTGTTTTGAAAAGTTTGGAGGGACTTGATGTGGGTAGGTGCAGCATAGCCCCATACAGGGGAGGCATGGGTAAGGATGGGCCGGATGAGAGTTTTGTAGAGTGTTAGTCCTAGAGCTGGGCTTAGCGAATTGTGGAGGTTGATGAGTGGGTAAAGTCTGTTCAGTTGTCCTTGCGCTTCCTGTTTTATGGCTTTGATGTGAGTTTTCCAGGTGAGACCTTGGTCTATGTGCACTCCCAGGTTGGACCAAGGAATATTTTCGTCGAATAGTTTTAGAGGCGTAAGGGCATGTGCCGGATATCTGTGTGTTCGTCGTTTGGAGAAGATGATAGCCTGGGACTTTCGGCTGTTTACTTTTAGTCGCCAGTTACGGAGCCATGGCTGGAGATTCTGCAGTGCGGTCTGGAGCCGGTTTCTGGCAAGGTTTATGCCGCGGGCCTGCGACACGTAAGAGGTGTCATCGGCATACAAGAAGAGATGAGTATTGGGTGCTTTGGGGATATCGTTGATGTAAATGTTGAATAGCACCTGACCGAGGAGGCTCCCCTGGGGGACTCCGGCTCGGACTATGTGTACTGTTGATTCGGTGTTGTTTGCTAAGGAGATAAATGTGCGGTTTTGGAGGTAGTTGGCGATTTGTTTTGTCATGGTGTCTGGAATGTGTATGTGGTGGAGTTTTCGCAAAAGGCCCCTGTGCCATACTCTGTCGAAGGCGCTTTCAAAGTCCAGCAGGACGGCGCTGGTGGAGTGATTGGTGTTAAAGCCGTGGGTGATTAATTCCGTCTTCCGTAGTAGTTGCAGGGTGGTTGAATGGTGTGCACGAAATCCAAATTGTTCGGGTATTAATATATGGTGTCTGTGAATGAAGGCATTAAGTCTTTTGAGGATCACCTTTTCGAGTACTTTGCCGAGTATGTTAAGGAGACTGATTGGTCGATAGTTGTGGGGGTCCGTATGATTTTTGTTTTCTTGGGGAAGTGGAGGACTTTTGCGTGTTTCCAGGGCTCGGGGAAGCGTCCGCGCTCGAGAGAGAAATTGAATATTTGGGTTAAGCGTTCGAGTGCTTTAGGGGGAAGGTTCTTAAGTACAATGTTTGGGATGTCGTCCGGTCCTGGGGCCTTTCTAGTGGGCAGATGCCGGATAATCCACTTGATTTCAGAGGAGCAGGTTTGGCAAATTTTGCTGTGGGTGCGTGCAAGGTGCAGGTCTTTAGTAATGTCCTCGGTCTCGCGGATAAATTGGGGGTCCGAGGGAGCAGTAAAGGGTGTGAGAGTGTCTTGGTGTACGTCAGCCAAGAGTTCTGCTTTTTAAGTGTCAGTCGTGGCGGTGCGTTGGAGATGGCGGGGTGGGGGGATTAGCGTATGTTCCCTGGTGAGGTATTTAGAGATGCGCCAAACGGAGGCCTGGTTGGAATCTAGGTTGTTAAGGGTGTGTTGCCACTGAGTTTGTATGTGGTCTCGCGTACATTGGCGTACCGTGAGCTGTAGGTCCTGTAGGGCTTCCAGATCAGCGGGCTGCCTGGTGCGTTGCCGCTTGTGGCGCGCTTTGTTGCGGGCCGTATTGAGGGTTCTAATGTCGGGGGTAGCTTGTTGGGTTTTGGAGGGGGCTTGGTCATAGGGACTGCTGTAGAGATGGCAAATTGGATGCTAGTGGTGAGCTCCGTTACTGCTTGGTTTAGGTCGCGGGTGGTGTTTAGGGGATTGAGCTGCACTGTGGTTTCAAGCGTGTCGTGAAACGCTGGCCAATTGGCCCTGTTGAAATTCCGTTTAGGCAGCTGCGGCTGTGGGGCTAATGAGCCTTGGAGGGTGATTATGACGGGCAAGTGATCGGAGGAGAGGTCGTTAATTGAGTGCAGAGTAACACGCTGGCTGAGTCCCCTGGTTATGGCGATGTCTAGGATGTCTGGGAGATGTCTCGGATTGTTGGGAATAAAGGTAGGTCCGTCTGGAGGAACGATGATGTATGTAGATTTGTTTTCATGGCGAAGGAGTGTTTGTCCTGCAACGTTGGACGAGCGGCAGTTCCCTATTTGGTGCTTGGCGTTTAGGTCACCGACGATAATTACTTCTCTGTTGAGGATAAGGATAGTATCCAGATCATTTGTGTTTAGGTGTCCTGGCGGATTGCAGGCAGATATGACTAAGAGGCGGGCTTGGTTCATGGTGACAAACACTCCAGTGGCTTCGAGTCTAGTGAGTAGGGGGAGCGCGACTTGTTCGTGTTTGGTTGTTGTTTTGATGATGATGATGGCGGTGCCTCCTCCCTGTCTGTTGAGGTCATTGCGGTAGGTCATGTACCCTGGAATGTTAAGCCTGGTTGTTGCTGAGAGTCTAGTTTTCTGAATCAAAATGATGTCAATGTCGTGGGTCGTCGCGAAGTCAGTTAGCTCGGTTTTTCGTCGATAAATGCCGTTTGCATTCCAGGTCATTACTTTGAAGTGAGTCGGGTCCGTCAGGGTTGTGTAAAGTTGTTGTCTGGGTCTGCGAATAGGGCGAGGAAGGTCGAGTACACTTTGAGGATGGACGAGGTGTTCTCTGGTTCGGTAAAGAGTCTGATGACAATGTTAATCAGGTCTCGGCGTGCCTGAGTCCAGGTCATGCGGTCTGGTAGGTTTGTGTGCGGGTAGTTGTGAGATCCTTGGGGTGGTGGAGGTGGTACTTGGTTGTGGTACCGTGGTGCATAATGTGGTCGTGGGGGGGTGTTGTGGAGTTGTGGTGCCGGATTGGGGTTGCTGGAGCGACCGGTGGGGACCCTGGGAATGTCATGATCCGCATGGGGTTGTAGTTGTCGCCCCTGGGGGAATAGCCGCTCTGAGGCATGCGGCTGGGTTAGGGGTGAGGGGGCAAGTGCATCGTGGATGCCTGTCTCGGTGCGCTGCCTTGCCCACCTCGCGGAGGGCCCAGCGCGTAGCCGGGACAGTTGCTGCTTGTATACAGGACAGGATTTCCAGCGCGCCCCGTGGCCTCTACCCCCGCACAGCGCGCAGGTACGATTTTCAGGGGGGACTGAGCAGGTGGGGGACTCGTGGTTTTGTGTGTACTTGGAGCACATCAAGGAAGTTGCCGACATAGTAATGAAAAATTTAAATCCAGCTAAAGAAAAAATTAAAGTGGCACAGTTAAAAACCACTGAAAGAAATCTAATAATAGAAGCGGAGACGAAAGAAGACATGGAAAAAATCTTAAATATCGAATCTTTGAAGAACAAAGATCTAAAAATTGAGTCCCAAAGAAAGAGGAATCCCTTAGTCATCTTGTATGACATCTTAAGAAATCAAACAGATGAGGAAATCAAATATAACTTGTATGAACAAAATTTTGTAGATTTAATGGATAAAAAAGAATTTGATGAGAAATTACAAGTTAAATTTAAGACAGGACCCAAAAATAGACCTTATGTTAATGTTGTTGTTGATGTAACAGCTGACATGAGGAAATTGCTAATAAATAAGGAATGAGTCCACATTGGCTTTCAATCCATTTTAGCCAAAGATTTCATAGTTGTTGCTAAATGTATGAAATGTCAAGACTTAGGACATGTTGCTAAATATTGTACCAGGAATAAGATGGTGTGCTCCCATTGTGGTGAGCAGGACCATGAAAAGAAAGATTGCCAGAAAATCGAGCAAGCACCTGTATGCATACCCTGTCAGAACAGAGATATGATGCGTAAGAAGAGAATAAATGAACAGTCTCCACCCGAGGATAGGAAACAGCAGCCACATTTAGACAGTGCCAACCTCCAGGAACTAAAGACTGCCCAACATATGCCATGTACTGGGGACGATTAATCGCCAGGACCGATTATGGATAAGGATATTATAAATAATCATAAAAAGAGGAACAGGAATAAAGATAATCCCAGTAGAAAAAGAAGAAATACATTAAGAGCAATGGCATATAGATTATAAATATCCCAAAAAGAAAGTAATAGTGTTGGAATCCAGACCGAATCTAATATAGAATTAGATGGTTATCTTACACCAGTGACAGATAATGAAGAAGAAAATAATATATCTCATATTACTCCTGAAGATATATCAATCCAGCAAGATATTCCAAAACCGATTAAGAAAGGATTCTTCAAATTTTTAAGAAAGAAAAGAAATGAAAATATAGCTTTTCAATATTTTGATCTAGATGATCAAATAGATGTATCTCCATGGATGAAAGTAGAAGGGAAGATTAAATCTAATCCGGTGTATGTTGAAAGTGATGAGGATATTATAGAGGAAGATCAAATGAAGGAAGCTGATGTGAATCCTAAGCCAATATATGACGAATTTGAGCTAATGCATAAGTTATCAAGGTTGGAGGAAAGAGAGATTCATTTAGCAGCGCTGAGGCATCTCATCAGAAAATTACATACAAATGGAGATAAAATTACTTTTCCTATACCAGATTCCGTAGACAGAATAGATCTACGTACCAAAAATTTACCAACTGTACCAGAAGAGTTAAAAGAATTGATAGAGATGGGATATGATCGAAGAGGGGAAAAGTTTGATTTAGATTAAGTTTATAAGGATTTTGTCTTGAGCTATGGACGGATTGCGTTTGATTCAACCCAAAAATTTCCCCACTGTTATGTCCATATCAGGCATGACAGGATATATAGTGGTATTAAACAGACAACGCAACCGAAAACAATAACTAAAGTAATTTATAAACCAGTAGACAATAGATTCATACAACGACAGCCAGAGAGGAAGAAATCTTCATCGTGTACCTATAAGACGAAAAGGAATATGACGCCGATATTATATAGTGCCAAACCGAAGACACCAAAATTACAATGTAAACAAGGAATTGTTTTAAGGAAGACAAAAGGATTGCCGGATAAAAGTGCCTTTTTGACACAAGAGGGTAAAGAAGGAAAAAGTGGCTATTGGGAAGAATCCCCATATGTTCGAGGATTAAGATTTTGTCACGTGTTACAAGAAAGTAAAATTGACAAATGATTAATATACATCATATTTTAAAATTTGGACAAATAAATACCCAACGCAGCAAGATTGTTATGTTGGAATTACGCCAGCTCATAGGCGAGATGAAGTATGATGTTATTTGTATACAGGAACCATATACCATAGGACAAAAGTTGATCCACATGCCAGTTTCGGCGAGATGTATAATGATGGGTCTACAACCGATGGCAGCAATAGTAATTTTAAATAAAGAAATTCAAGTTTTAAAAATAACGCAATTCTGTGATGAATGGATAAATTGTGTAGAATTGAAGTATAAGGGAAGAACTTTCATTTTATGCAGCCAGTATTTTCAAGATAAGGATGATACGGAAATTCATCTAGATAAATTAAAGAGGATTATTGATACCTTTAAAAATGAAACAATTTTAATGACAATGGATGCTAACGCAAAGTCCTCGTGGTGGTGGAGTAAGCAGACTGATGATAGGGGAAGGCTGGTACAAGATTTTATTATGGAACATCAATTAGTAATGCAGAATCAGCCAAATAATCCATTTACTTTCGAGGGCCGAGCGGGTGCATGCGAAAATATTGATCTAACATTAACTAAAGGGCATATCAATAATAAAGTTTTAAATTGGAAAGTAGGACAGAATATGACGTCCAGCGATCACAATCTAATATATTTTGATCTTAGTGTGATTGGAGAAGGCGATAGAGTTTGTAATTATGGGAACATCACAAGATATATAATAAAGGACGCTGATTGGAATAAACTGAAGTTAGAGTTCAATAATTTAGAATATGATAATGTCAGTATGGATGTGGATAAAAAAGCAAAAGTATTGACGACCAAAATTCAAGAATGTATGCGGAGTACCTTGAAGACGGTGAAGATCAAACAGGATTATACCCTTTCATTTTGGAATGAAAATTTGCAGACCCTAAGAAGCAAAGTAAGGAAAGCTAGAAGAATTTATCAACGCAGTCTGATTGCGGACGAAAAGGAAAGAAATCTTAAAATCTATAGGGAGTTGAAGGATAAATATAAGAAGGATATTGAAAGATATAGAAATGATTCGTGGGATAAATATAAGGAGGATAGTATAAGAAATAATGTATGGGGTGTACCATACAAGATCATAACGGATAAGATAAAGGCACCTGAAGTAATTTCGACCTTGCAAAAAGATGATGGGCAATATACGAAAAGTTGGATTGAATCTATAAATTTCCTAATGATAAAATTATTACCTTCGGATGATCTTGGAGGTGAGGAAGAGGAACATCGTGTAAAAAGAGATAAATATAGTACTGCTTATATTAATAACAAAGTCATATATCCTTTTGATGAAATGGAAGTTAGATTAGCCATACAAAGTTTGAAGAAAAGGAAAGCACCAGGACCTGATGGTATTCCAGTGGAAGTCATCCAAAGCTTAGAATATCAAATAGCTCCCTATCTGACTTCCTTATTAAATGAATGTATAATCCAGGGAAGAGTGCCATATTGTTGGAAAGAAGCGGATGTTGTAATTTTGAAAAAAAGCAAAGGACAAGGATCCGACAAATCCACAGTCATATAGACCTATCTGTTTGCTAAATGTTTTAGGAAAATTACAAGAGAAACTGATATATAAAAGGATTATTGAGTATAGAGTAATGATAGGTATGACGGAAAATCAATATGGATTTAGAAAAGGAATTTCAACAGAGGATGCCTTAAATGCTTTAATGATGAATGTAAAAAATTCAAATCAAAAATATGTGGTAGGAGTAACAGCTGATATATCTGGCGCCTTTGATAATGTATGGTGGCCCGAATTGTTTGATATATTTAAAATCAAGAATTATCCAGCAACTATAGTCAATTTATTAAAGGAATACTGTACGAATAGAAGAGTATATATTACGGGGAATGATCGTAAGATTATTAAAGATATCACTAAAGGGTGCCCGCAAGGTTCAATCCTCGGTCCCCTTTTCTGGGATATTTTAATTGAGCCTATTATCGAAAAATTGTTGAGCATGGCTGAAGTAAAGGATGTGATAGCGTATGCCGATGATGTCGTCGTGTTACTTGAAGCCAATAGTAGAAATGAAATTGAAATAAAAGGATGAAGTATTCTACAGATTTTGGAACAGTGGTGCCATACCGTTAAAATACAGGTAGCACCGGCAAAATCGGCGTATCTTATCTTCAAAGGACAGCTGAAAAGAAATCCCATCCTGAAGATAAATGGTCAAATAATCAAACGAGAAACCCATGTTAGATATCTAGGATTACAGGTCGACGAGAAATTAAATTTTGATGAGCATGTGAGAAAAGTATTGGACAAGGCTGGGAATATCATGATGAAAATAGCTACATTGTCAACTAGAAATTTTAAATTACCGATAGAAGCCATAAGGACATATATCAATAGTATCATGATTGGCATCACCGGTTATGGGGCAGCTATTTGGGCTCATCGACTTCGATTGCAGAAAAATGTAAAGATCCTTAGAAGTATGCAGAGACAGTTTCTGTTTCGTTCAACCGGAGCAGCTAGAACATCATCGACGATGTCATTATTGATTATATTGGGAATATGGCCTATAGATTATGTTATTAGAAGACGAGGAGCGCTATATTGGCTGAAGAAAGATAGACAAGATAAAGCAGAAGAAATTATGGGTAGAAGATGTGATGACAAACGAATTGTGAATCATTTAATATTGGACGGTGGCAACATGAGTGGAATATTATGGAAGAAAGTAGAAGAGTATTTAGTATCTTTCCAAATGTAAGAGAAAGAATTAAAATGACACATATTTCACCCAAACAAGGACTTATACATTATTTTACGGGACATGGTGCCTTTGGTACACATCTCAAGAGGATAAAAAGGATTGATTCAGATATTTGTAATATGTGTGATGTGCAAGATACTCCCGAACATTGTCTGTTTGAATGTGTGAAATATGAAGAGGATGTTTTTGAACGACAATTGATAGCAGGAAAATCAATCTATGAGATAGTTCGGAATAGCGATGATTATAAAACGTTAGAGGAAATTGCAAGTTTTGTATTTATCAAAGGACATGAAAGTTATATTGAATCCAGACAGAGGGAACCCAGAAGAGGAGTTAAAATATATCATAAACGACAGCAACAAAGAGAACCCATCTGTTTAAGAATCACCAGATCCCAAACAGAAGAGGACCGGAGTTCACAGAGGAGCGAGGAGCAGGAGGAGCAGGAATATCAGGAGCCATGTACGATCAACCGCAGACGGCACTATTGGGTGTCGTTGGGCAGGATCGGGACGGCTGGCCGGAGAAGGATGGAACGAGAGATGGAGCCTCCATAAGAAGATCCAGAAATATCGATAGAGATAGGTAGATTTTACACCTGGAACTGATGAACCATCCTTTTCTCCTGATGCATGTAGGAAACTATGTGATTCCGGTTGAGGAAAGGATCGGATACCAGGGAAAGGTGTTTAATCGAGTTAGTATGTAGGAACGGTAATTCTAGTAGTCATAGCATCTGTGTTTATGTATTTCAATGTAGTTTATAATTGTTGTATATATGTAAAGAATTATCGTTGTAGTAATAGTTTAGTTTTGAGTATTGTAAGTCACTGGTTTCCAGTGACATAGGTTTAGTTATAGTTAGTTAGCTTAGTTTTAGTAATATCTGCAAACAAGTATAAAAAAATGATGATAAATAAAGTTGAAAAGAGGAAAAAAGAAAATAAAATTTGTGGAAGCTATGTCTTGGTTTTGCTTCAAGATGCCAAGACATGGTAAGCAGATTTTTTTTTTATTTTTTTTTTTATTTTTATTTTTTTTTGTACTTGGAGCACACCAGGGAGGAAGCGGTGCAGCCATGCTCGGAGTGCCCAAGTCTTTGGCATTTGCCGCATTGTTGCAGTTGGACTGGAGGCCTGTAGTCCTCAACCCGGATCCGGTGGTGACACAGGGTGTTCAAGGCGAGGACTTTTAGGCGTTCTTCCGGAGTGGTCACTTCCACGAGGTACATTGGCAGGAGTGGGCGTGCGTGCGTGAATTGTCGCAGCTGTTGCACCCTCGTCGCCCTCACCCCAGCCCTTTCGAGCTCCACCTTGATCAGGTCCTGCACCTGATCAAGGTAGAGGTTCTTGATGACCAGTCTATAGGACTGATCGTCCAGCCTCCGTGCCAGGGAAAAGGCAATGCCCCTCTCCCGGAGAAGACGACACAAGGTTGTGTAGTCCCTCGCGGTAGTGGTACGCACCATCATGTCCCCAGATACGGGAGCCAGGATGAGTTGGTACTCCGAGGGAGAGCAGTGTGTGTCAAAGTATGTCACCAGGTTGGAGAACGCAGGTTGACCCCTGTGAACATACAACGGCGCACTCTGGGCAGCGGCTTGGGCATAAGTCAGGGGTTGTGGCAGGAGGGGAGGGGGAGGATGAGAGCTAGCGGGGGCTCGGGGAGGGAGCAGTGGCGGGATACTTGAATGGGGCGACAGAGTTGCAGCTTCGTGGGCCTGGATCAGGGGCCGAAGTTGCTGCGCCGGGGGGCAGTGTGGGCTGAGGCAGTTTGGTCATCAGCTGGGGGTTGCAGAGGGCAGGAGGGGAGGGGGTAGATGAGAGCTAGCGGGGGCCCTGGGAGGGAGCGGTGGCGGGATACTTGAATGGGGCAACAAAGTTGCAGCTTCATGGGCCTGGATCAGGGGCCGAGATTGCTGCGCCGGGGGGGCAGTGTGGGCTGAGGCTGCTTGATCATCAGCAGGGGGATTTGCAGAAGTTGTTGATGGTACCGTGGTGGTTTGGTCGGCTGCTGGTGCAGGTGGCAGTGGTGTACCACGAGGTTGGGCAGGCAGGGGTTCCTCGGCGGGGGTGGTAGGCCTCGGAAAAGGAGTTGGCGGCCGTGGAGAGGTGGGCGGCTCAGGGACAGAGTCGCATGAATGGAGAGTCTCCGGGGAGGAAGGTCGCGTGGATGCGGCCTGTGGTTCAGATTCCTGCAGTGAGGAATTTGAAGATGAACATGATAGGTTTCCAGGGGGAGTGGAGGGGGGTGTGGGCGTGGCGGTTTCTGAAGTTTCAGGTGCGGCCACGGGTGCGGCACCACCGATCTCTCCCAGGAGATTCCTGGCCACTATACGGCCCGGCGGTGCCACTTCCCGAGGGGAGCGCACGATGGTCCTGCCAACCTTGCCCATAATGGGCAGTGGGTTAGTGAAAGGAGGGTAAGCTTAGCCTGATAGTACAGAGGAAAGAAGAGCAGAGTAGGAGGAAAAGACTTCTGCAGAGGGTGCTCACAACCGCGAGTAGCAGAGGGCCGGACCCGTGGGCGCCAGAAGCCAGTCGGAGACTGTTGGCTGTGGCCGTGCTACTCTGCCCTAGTGCAGAGGATTGAGTGTGCTGGAGCGCTCCCCTGTGGCGACTGCCGGCAGTGCGGACACTGCAGTGCTCCGCGCTGGGTAGCTGGCCCGGCAGGCAAGTGGCTGGCTAGCTGCAGCAGGCTGGCGCAAGCGTAGGGCAGCGTGTGCTGCTTCGCCGGTCGCTGCTGGCTGCTTGGAGTTCAGCAGGCTCGGATCCCTTCTTCTGAGTCTCGATGCTGTGTCTCCATCCTACTCCGGTCCTGAGGATCTGAACCAAGTCCTCGAGTCCGAGTCCTGGAAATGACCCAAATTACCAACGAAGACGTAAGCTGAAAATAGCAACTTGGGCGCGACGATGACCGCGAAGAAAACCGATACCAGGAAGAGCAGCCGGAGGAACGAGTAAGGACCTGCGTGGCGAGGAGCACGTCGGCACCATCACCACCATCCCCTCGAGTGACAATGCGAGCCGTCAGCCGACGTATGGATGACAGCCTCATCGCGGACGGTTGGGTCAGAGGGAAGCCGTGCCGCGTACTCGTAGACACCGGGGCAGCCATGACCATCATCAGACCTAACGTGGCCAAGGGTTTGCGTTGAGGAAATCAAGCCAATCATACCAGCTAGTGGCGGCATCGGTCGAAACCTTGCCCGCGGAGAGGGAGGCTCTGCTGCAGTTGACCTTGGGATGGAGTGCCCTGTGTCAGTGTGTGTTCGTCGTGGAGGTGGCTGAGGAAGTGATACTAGGATTGGATGCCCTCAGGAGTCACGAGGTGACGGTCGACGTCGGCAGAAGGTTGTGCGGCTCAATGGAGAAGAGCGAAGAGCGCCATGGAATCTGCAGGGTCATACTGAAGGAAGACGTGGTTGTCCCCGTGAGAAGCGAGGTGATGCTGACGGCGCGACTGGAAGGCCAGCGGACGAAGAACATGATGCTGGACCAGAAGACGCCTATGCACGGACTATGTGTAGCCAGGACATTATTGCCGTGCCAAGAGGAGGTGCCAGTGAAGATGCTCAACCTGGCAGACACCGATCACGACATCCAGGCCCGGATGGAGTTGGATACGTGCGAGCCCGTGGTCATCGTGACAGCAATCGACAAGACACAGGAGCCGGTGCCAACGCAATACCTGGGGCCCCGGCTGGAAGGCTTACTGGAGAGGGCGGCCGATGACATGACCGCAGAACAGCTCGAGAAGGTACAACAACTGCTAAGACGATATCAGTGGGTCTTAAGCCAAAGCAGAGAAGAACTACTGCGTCACCCGGCGAGACTTACTGGCGGTAGTAAAGACCTTGGAACACTTCCACAAGTACCTGTACGATCAGCCATTCTACCTAAGGACTGACCACTAGGCCCTAACCTGGCTACTGAGCTTTAGAAACCTGGAAGGTCAGACAGCACCTTGGGTTCAGAGGCTGCAGGAGTACGAGTTCGTTTCTGAACATCGTAGAGGGAAGAAGCACGGTAACGCAGACGCCATGTCCCGAAGACCCTGCCCAGAGGAGTGCGGCCACTGCACAAAAGTGGAAGAGAAGGAGCGTTCCACAGCATTCCGTGTAGTCACGGCAGTGCCTGCGGATGGCTGGGATAGCACATTCCATTAATTACATAAAACTCTTTACTCCTGCACGTCTACTCATCACTAACAAGATTACAGAACACATATCTCCTTATGAAGATTATTGATTTTCTTCTTCTATCCAAAACTTTTCATCTTTTCACATCAAGCAAGATTATTGATTTTCTTTTCCCTAGCAACCATTCATCATTTTTTTTATACTGTCCTTACAAGGCCCACTAATACTCAGATCAGAAAACAAAACTCATTTCAAACAAAAACTCCCGTTACAAATGCCCTTCTTCGAAATATATGGAAAATAATTTTAATTTAAATACTTCAACAATGTGTTTCCATATATTTTCAAGAATGCTCCAAATTTAACAATTTTGTTTACAATAATAAACAAAAACATAAAAATAACATACATAAAATATAACAATAAATAAACATTGAATGAAACATAACAATAAATGAACATTTAAGAACTGGCCATTACTATAACACATTTTTTTAATATGTATCTTTTTTTTCATGTGGGGGTGTGCGCCACCCCAAATTTGAATACAAGTAATATTACAATTATCATTTTTAAATTACTTACAATTAACAAAACATAATATAACAATATAAAGAATATATTTTTTTAACATAACAATTTATGAGATTCATGTTGGGTGATTCACCCACATAATTTTTCTAGTTCTCTAAGGAATACTTTAGGATTATCTCCAGATTCTTCATCGAAAGTGGGTGGACTTATGTAACAAGGAATTTGTTCTACAATAAAGGGTTATAGTAAGATATTAGGAATGCACATAGATGAATGCTTAAAATGGAATATCCATATTGAACATATAACCAAAAAATTGAATTCGGCCTGCTATAACATGTTATGCCTGACAAATATGATGAATATAGAAACAAAAAAAATTGTATATTACAGCTATTTTCATTCGATCTTGGCCTATGGTATAATATTGTGGGGAAATGCATCGGGATGGGAAACTGTTTTTAAAATTCAAAAAAAGGTAATACGTATAATGTTACATGCTAACTTTAAAGATTCATGCAAACCACTATTCAAAAAATTAAAAATTCTAACAATGCCCTCAGTATATATTTTAGAGTTATCCACCTATGTATATAAAAATTATGAGAAATTTATCCAAAAACAAAATTGTCATCATTACGGCACTCGGAAAGAGTCCAGCATAAAATACCCCATGCATAGATTAACATTATATGAAAAAACACCCCATTATATGGGTATAAAAATATACAATAAATTACCTCAATGACTCAAAGAAATAAAAACTCTGAAACTATTTAATAAAAGTGTAAAAGATCTGTTATTACATAAGACATATTACTCCTAACAGGAATTCATGGATGACACAATATCATAACTACTTGTAATTGATAATTATTTATTTATTTATTTATATATTATTTGTAATTTATTATTATTTAATATTATTATTTATTATTATTACTTGTAATTGATAATTTATGTACATATACATTAGAATTAGTTTTTCTTTTTCTTTCTTTTAAATTTCTTTTATGTATAACTTGACGACTCACCAGTTTACCAGCTAGGCTGACAATGTAAACGTTATGTGACAATAAAGATTCTATTCTATTCTATTCTATTCTATTTGTACAATTTGTGGGATCTTGACTGTGTACATCTATGCGTGTGAGCATATTGGGTGTTGGTTTGTTCCTATTTACATCAAAATCTGGAATCAATGACTCAGTGTCATCATTCTCTAGATAATTCTCAACATTATGTGGAATATTACCTGAATTACAAGGAAAGTCAACAAATGTTACATTTTGTATTGAATTATCTTTACGTTCCTCCCTATCCTGTTTTAAATCCATGATAACCTCAATGAACTTTTCCAAAGTTAATTTATTTTCTTTACCCTTAACTATTTCCACCTTAACTTCCTTTTCTACTTCTGTTATGTCATAATTACTTTTATCAATTATTTTCTTACTCATTCCTAATTCTCTACTTTGCTTTTTCACTTCTTCCCTCTTATCTAAACATTTATCTCTGTTTCTTCATTAATTTCCATCTTGCTAACTACCTTTTAATATTCTCAATAACATAAGCTCTTTTACAATATACTTTATAACTTTTCTTATTTATTTTGTTAGTTTGTACTCACTTATCTTCTCTCCTCTTTCTTGTTATTTGTTATCTCCATCCTGTAGTCCTGGTATTGATGTTTCCATAAAATTCAAATTTCCATGATGTGTTGTTGCTAACTTCACTCTAATTCAAGCCACGCAGCAGGAGCCATATGAAGCAAAAACTTTTATCTTAGTTAATTTCTCTCCATCTTAATCATATGGGCGCCATATGAATCAAGAATTTTATTTGTTTTAATCACAAAATTCAAGTTGCTAATTTCTCAACATCTTATTTGGCCCCTCGACGTGCGACATATTATTCAGAAATATCAGGTAAGCTATCCAAAACTTTTCATCTTTTCACTTCAAGCAATATTGTTGATTTTTTCCCCTAGCAACCATTCATCATTTTTTTATATTGTTCTTACATGGCCCCCTAATACTCAGATCAGAAAACAATAATCATTTCAAACAAAAACTCCCATTACACCCCTTTATGGTTTTCATTTGAGTTGGCAGTTTGTTATAGGCTTTTATTGCTGCATAAAGTGGGGCTTTTTCTTGTAATGCTAACCTATGTGTGGGTCGTATTAGGTTACTTTTTGTTCTGATTCTATGGCAATGTTGATATTTTGAGTCATATAATTATCATAATTTGTGTGAATGTATTTCATTAACTCATAAAGATATTGTGCTGGCAATGTTAGTATTTTATGTTTTCTAAATAGATTCCTACATGATTATTTTGGTCCAATTTGTGACATGATATGTATGATCCTATTTTTGTGTTACACCTTTTTGTGTACCCGGCTCTACTCATCCAAACAGCCTACATACGGCTAGTGAGGAAGAAATGACATTTCCATCAGTTTATCCAAGAAACAGTAGTTCAACTATGAAGCCTGGGACCTAAGTACTTACAGCATAGTAAGTTACCACAAAAAACTGCATATCTCGTTGTACATGAAAATCCCTAATGGTTTATCGGGTAACATCTGCTGTCAGCTGGAGTCAGCTGGAGAATTTAATGTCATGTCAGCATGTTGGCCATAGTAGCTCAAGGGTTAAGAGCAACCGGATGGAGACTGGAAGATCCGTGGTTCAAATCCCAGCTATGGTATTGAACTTTTCAGTCTGAGTATAAACTTGAAAGAAGTGTAGGGACAGTGAAGCACAAACTAGTACAAAATTGAATCGAAAGTATATTGACACATTGCTTCACAGTGTGAGTGAAGCAATGTGTCAATATACTCTCGATTTAATTTTGTACTTTTCAGTCTGACTCTGCTCATCCAAACCTTAGCCTCCACATGGCTACTGTGGAAGAAATGATTATTTCCTTCAAATCACCTAAAACATAGTGGTTTAACTATGAAGCCTGGGACTTAAGTACTTACAGCATAGTAAGTCACCACAAAAGGTGCGTGTCTCATTGTATATGAGAGCCACTAGTGGTTTACTGGGAAGCATATGAGTCAGTTGGAGAATTTAATGTCATGTCGACATGTTGGCCATAGTAGCTCAATGGTTAAGAGCCACCGGATGGAGACCGGGAGATGGCATGGCATTGAACTTTTCAGTCTGGCTCTACTCATCTATTAACTAGGTTTACTAGAGCTGATATCGCTGAATATTATTCTCTAAAACCACGTTGAGGGTTGTTTAATTTAGAATAATGTACAGGTATGTAATGAGTTGGGAGTGTACAATTTTTTCAAATATGGTTGAAAAAGTTGGGAGAATTGAGATTGGCTGAAAATTTTTTGGTTCCACATTCCCTCTCTTATATGCTAGTTTCACTTCTGCATATTCATTCTGTCTGGAAAAGTATCCAAGGATAAAGACTAGTTAATTATTTTGCTAAGTGACTCACTTATTACCCGCTTTATTTTCTTATTAAGGAACAGCTGTAACAATTGTTTTTGTTTGGCACTAAAATGAGTTTTGTTTATTTACTTGGTGCTGCTATTTAGAATTTTAAGAAAAAAAGTTGAAAAATATTATAATGTATATATTAAGTATGTGGATGTGAAATTCTAGAAAAAAAATAAACAAGATATGTGTAAATCCTTTCATGGAAGTGTTGAAAACTGTGTTGTTGTATAAAGTAAATTAATTAGGAGTCGATTAATGTCATTAATTGACTCCTAATTAATTTAAGATATGTATATTGGTTGGTACAAATGACGTCAGTATAAAGAAATGAACGATTGCTATGGAGAAAAAAATCAATAGTCTTCCTTGTGGAATAAGGACGTGGAGGATTTATCAATATGCTGGATGTAACCTGCTATGATTGACTAGGAAAGAAAGTTCAAGTAAAACGTAATTCAGATGATACAATTAAATTATATATTACGAGATTCAACTGTATTGGAACACCACAGTGAAGCGAAAAATTATTAAATTTTAGATGAGTCGTATTTTTTACTCATCTGCTTCACTTTCGTACCTTTGATATTCTTGCTGGCTGAGAGGTAGATTTACTAATCTGTGTGTCAGACTGTTGATGGTTGCATGTTTGTGTGGAATTGGGTACGAAAGTGAAGCAGATGTGTAAAAAATACGACTCATCTAAAATTTAATATATATTACGAAATTGAACTTATCCAAATTTTATTTCTTTCACTCGTAACCACCCTAGAAAAGAAGAATTTTATAACTATTATTTAAGCAGACACTATGTTCAACATCACAATTCAAGCTATAACAAAGAAATTCTGTTCCACATGTCACCACAATGTGGGGCATCATCATAGTATATTCAACATCGCATGCCATCTTCACTATAGAAATCCTGCTACATATGGTGCCCATCGCAGGAATCGAATTAGAGTGAACACATCGTGGAAAGAATAAATCGAGTGTGGAGGTAACAAATATCAAGAATGAAGAAAGAAGATGATTGAGTACAAACTAACAAAATAAATAAGAAAAGTTATAAAGTGTATTGTAAAAAATCTTATGTTATTGAGAAATAAAAAAATAGTTACCAAAATGGAAGATAGAAAAGATATAGGAAATAATAGTAAAAATGTGAGGGAAGAAGTAGAAAAAGATGCTAGAATGGAAGAAGTTAAGGGTAATGATAATGAAGGAATATTGGAAATGTTAGTGCAAATGAACACTAGTATAAATAGTTTAAGACAAGGTATGAGTAATATGGAAGCTAGTTTAAAACAAGATTTGAGACAGGAGGTGAGTAATAATTCAAATGATTTGAAACAGGTGTTAGCACAAAGTTTAAGACAGGAATTTGCACAAAGTGCAAACAATTTAGAAGCAAAATTGAGTAAGAGAGTAAATAATTTGAGGTTAGATTTAAAATGTAATCTTCAATAAGAGATGGAAAAAGGTAGAAGAGAATGTTGTGAAGGTATGAAATCATTATAACATTGAAAATAGAATCAAATAAAGTTGTTAAGATAAGGGAAATGTTTGAGGAGATAAATATGATACCAGAAAATTGAGTACAGGATATTAGGAATGAAGTAATAAAGTAATAAACGAAGCAAAAGTGCAACACAATAAAATACTGATACAAAATGCAGAAAATAAAACCAAAGCAACATGGAATATTATAAAATCATTACACAAAGAAACAAAACAAAAATGGGAAGAAAATATTTGCATTGAGATTGAAAATAAACAAATAGAGAACCCAATAACCTTAACAGAGAAATTTAATGATTATTACATCAATGTAGTAAAGACCTTAGGTGTCATAAAGTGCCAGTCTGATCAAAAATTTGAGAACAGTATTTCTAACTCAATGGTATTACGTGAAGTAACATGTGAGGAAACTCTAAAACAGATAAACTCCTTAAAATGTAAACGCTCGTGTGGATTAGATGAATTCACAAATGAAATGTTAAAGTACTGTAAATACGAACTTGCTGATATAATTACATATGTAAGTAATCAATCATTTATAACAGGAACATTTCCTAAAGCACTAAAAAAAGTAATAGTTAGATTAATATATAAGAAAAAATATTCAAAACTAGCATTAGAAAATTATAGACCTATAACATTGTGCTCAAGTTTTTCAAAAATAATAGAAGGACTATTTCTAGATCAGTTACAAGGTTTTTGTAGGAAATATAAAATAATTTCAGACTATCAATTCGGTTTTAAAAAAAAGAAATCAAATGTACAGGCAATATGTAAAGGAAATGACATCATTATAAATGCATTAAACAGAAAAGAACATATAGTGGCAATTTTTCTGGATCTGACAAAAGCTTTTGATTGCGTAAACATAAATCAACTAATTACAAAAATAGAAAATTATGGGATAAGAGGCATACTATTAGATTGGCTGAAATCATATCTTCAGGACAGGGAGCAGTGTGTGGATATTATACATAATTCAAATTGTAAATTGGACAAAATTAGATCCTCATTTAAGAAAATAACTGACGGTGTACCCCAAGGCTCGAAACTTGGGCCCTATTTATTCCTTATATATATAAACAGTATATTCAAAACAGTAGTAGAAGCAGGGGAATTGGCCATTGGATATGCCGATGACACCACAATCATAGTGAAGGGAAAAACGGAAAGTGAAGTACAAAATAAATCCAATCTTATACTTGAAAAAATTAGTAGTGAGTTAGGAAAACTAGGCATGGTAATAAATACAAGCAAAACAGAATGGATGCAAATCACCTTAAACAAAGAAACACAATCACATATGCAACTAACATTAGATAATAAAAAAATACTCGAAGTAACAAAAACTAACTTCCTTGGACTAATAATAGATAACAAACTAAATTGGAAACAACACATTGAAAAAATAGTAAAGAAAATATATATGGAACTATATATTTTAAAACAGGCAGCACAACAAATGGATAGAGAAACTCTAATACAAATTTACTATGCAGTCATACACTCTCATTTATGCTATGGGGTGGTATTATGGGGAAATGTACAGAAAAAAGCAATGGTAAGAATATTAAGACTCCAGAAATATGCCATCAGAATAATTTGTAGATTAAAAAGGAAGGATTCATGTAGAAATGTCAATAAAACACTAAATGTATTAACATTTACAGCATTGTATATATAGGAGTGCATTAAATACGTAACAAAAAATTCTAGCAACCAAAATAAAAACATGTACATACATACACATAACACAAGAACAAAACAAAATTATTTCTTAAACAGATTAAGAGGAACATTAAGTAACAAAACTATAGAAAATAAATCTAAAGAATTGTACAATCATTTACCAAATCAAATATAACAGATAACAGAAGAAAAATTTAAACTTAAAGCAATTAAAAAGTACCTCGTAGAAAACCCAGTCTACTCTATAGATGAGTATAAAAGGTTAAATAAAGCTTAAATAGTAAAGGTACCCTCTGCTTATTTTATTATATTTTATTATTTTAATATTTTTATGTACAGATTGTATTTGTTAAACCTGTTGACGTATCCTGTGTATTTAGATCATATGGATGAAATAAAATGAAATGAAATGAAATGAAATGAAATGAAATGAAATGAAATGAAATGAAAAGTAGCTAAGGAAGTAAATGTAATTAAACAACAACAAAGTGAGGTTATAGAAATGCAAAGAGTAGGCATTGAGGAATTAGAAAACAATTTTGTACAAAGTGTAGGTCAAAATTTAAAAAAAAAAAAAATGTTTAAAAACATTATATATATTAAGTATGTGGATGTGAAATTCTAGAAAAAAATAAACAAGATATGTATATTGGTTGGTACAAGTGATGTCAGTATATGAATAGTTGCTATGGAGAGAAAAAAATCTACAGTCTTCCTGGTGGAAAAAGTATGCGGAGAAGATAAAAGTTTTGATAGTGATGTCTGGACGTGCAGAAGTGAGCAATTTTATGTAATTAACAGAAACTATTTATTAAGGAAGTAAGGATTTATCGATATGCTGGAGGTAACCTGCAATGATTGACTAGGAAAGAAAGTTTGTAAAATGTAACCCAGATGAAAACAAATTATATATTACGAAATTGAACTTATCCAAATTTTATTTCTTTCACTTGCAACCACCCTTGAAAAAAAGAGATCTTATGACTCTTATTTAAGCAGACACAATATTCAAGAACCAATTCAAACTACAACGAATGGAAATCCTGTTACACAGCTTTTAGAGGTTTTCTGCTTTTAACTTATTTATTACATTCATTATTACTTCAGGTGAAACAGTAGAAAAGTTAAACAAAGGTGTTAGCATACTGCAGCTATTTTTTACAAGAGCTGATTTGGAATCTTCTGCAGATGAAATTTGATTTTGGATATGACTTGCTATATCAACAAAATGGTTGTTCAATTCTTCCGCAGATACATTGTTTATTTTATCCCTTTTATCCATATAGGTTTTACTTAATCCCAGCACCCCTTTTATTACTCTCCATGTTGCTTTACTTTTATATTCTGCATTTTTGATAAACTTATTCATAGCCCATTGTTTTGCTTTCCTAATTACCTATTTATAAATTTTCAAATATGTTCTGTAGCACTGGATGAATTCCAAATTAGTTCACTAGATATTCTCACATCTTTACTGCACAAATCTAATGCATATTTTTAGTCAACTGTGAAAATTGGATTCTTGTCAAAAATTCATTGAAGCTATTTAGTACTTCTCTCAAAAAATTATTGTAATTGGGTCTACAGTATCTATTGTGCTGAATGACCAATTTGTGTTACATAGTTGATCGGTGAGCCCAGTTTCATGCACTATACATTCCCCCTGTTCATATGTTTTATTTGTTATAATGTGGTGAATGCATGTTTTAGAGCACTTTGTGCCTCTTGTTGGAAACCTACGTTTGAAATCAAAACCATCGCTCTTCACAATACTGATGTACATATTGTTTGTATGGTTTCCCACAATTTTGTCCCCAGAATTAATTCTTAATTTATCTCCTGCAATTACATTTGTTTTAGACAAATCGATATTGCAATCCATGACAATTATAACTTTTTGCTTTTATTATTTTGCAATTTGTTTACCTATCATTCTAATATGGTGAGGAATGTTTTTAGCATATGGTAACATATCCCATGGATGTTCAAACTCTGGCAAAGATATGTAGATGACATATTTGCCATAGTGCCAAAAAAACACATCAGTGATGCACTAAAACTTTTAAATATTCAAGAAAAAAGCATCAAGTTCACTGTAGAAGTTGAAAAAGACGAGTATTTACCATTTTTAGATCTAAAAATAATCAGAAATAAAAATAGAATAAACTTTGGCATTTACAGAAAACCAATACAGACAGACAACTACATAAAAGCTAATGGCTACAATCCAAGATCCCACAAACAGGCAATCTTTAATAGTTTAGCACACAGACTGGTCAACATCCCTCTCACAGCAGAAGAATACAAAATAGAATACAACAAAATTATTGAAATAGCACAGAAAAATGACTTTCCCAAATCACTAGTAGACAAAAAAGTGAACTTAGCAAAAAAGAAGAAACTACTAAAGGAAACCACAACCCTCTCAGCTACAGAAACTAAAATGATCTTCAAAAAATTCACTTACCATCCATGGGCCTTTGATAAATTAAAAAAAGTCTTCAAAAAACAAAACATTCAACTAGCTCCAGTGAACCATTACTCCTTAAAAAACCTAATTTGCTCAAACATCAAAGATGCCATTCCATCTAACAAAAAATCTGGTATATATCAAATTGAATGCTATGACTGTAGTCAAATTTATATTGGAAAAACCAAAAGAAATTTAGAAACAAGAGCAAAGGAACACTTTAGGAACATAAAGTACAAACAATTAGAAAAATCAGCAGTTGCCACGCATTTTTGGGAAAAAAACCACAACATAAATCCAGAACCAAAATTACTAAAACATACAACAGGAAAAGAAGAGCTGTCCACATGGGAACAAATCTTTATTTCAAAAAATAGGAACAAAGTATTCAATTTCGACATCCCCCAGAAAGATTTGTTCAGCAAGTTCCTCGGACCGCCACCAGAGGAGACCGAAGACAAAATATTGCCAGCTACACCAATGAGAACTAGTCGATGTCCGGCTGAAGATAGAGGGAAGCCCTCAGAAACCGGTTCCGGGAAAATTTAAAAGTGAGTGTTGTTTTGTGTTATTAATCGACTCCCAATTAACTTAATTTATACAACAACACTGTTTTCAACACTTCCATGAAAGGATTTATAAAATAGGCAAACAAGTCTTCAAGAAGTGGAAATTATACCAACTGATCGCACATAAAAACAGCTGACAATATGGCGGATAAGGTAACCTATTTAAAATTTAAAACGCATGACGGATTCAATGAAAATTTTGGTAATAAGCAAGAAATAAAAACATTCTTAAAACTGCATGAGAAGAAAAGAAATCTTTTTGCAAACATAAAATTCATAAAGCTATGTTTACGAAATAAAGTGACACCCCGATTTGTCCGGAGGATAGTAAAACCAGGCTACGGGAATCAACACAGAGCGGCTGAGAGAAAAGTTTTACAGCTAGAAATCAATAAACATTATAAAAATTTGGAAGAAACGGAATTGAAACTTTATAAACTTCATTCAGATTTAACGAAAACACTGGGAAACACAATGTGGGATAATTTCGAACAAAACTATTTGGCAATGCTAAGCAAGAAAATGAAAACAAAAACCGAAAAACTAAAGTACAAATTGACCAATTTGATGAACATTTCTTCACATCGAAACCATACCGAAAAAAAGTTTAAGAATAAGAGACACATCGGAAATAGAAACTTGAGTCCTGCAGCAATTAGTCCACACGCTAAATGCAAAACAGCAACAAGTAGCGTAAACGGAAAAACAAACACGCAAAACTTTGAAAACGTCGTAAATCTATCAAATCAAAATTTCTCCACAAAAGAATTAGGTCTTCTAAACAAAGGATTAAAAACTTGCGTAAGTTTTTCAAACGAAATTGAGGACTACATTGCAGATATAAACATTTCGGCACAGTGTCTACCAGTATCAAAACAAAACCCACTTAAAAGCCAATGTGAAAATATTTTGGAAGAAATAAAAACCAGATCCGTTCAGAAGAGCAAACAAAATATTATCCGTTCATTGAAACAAAAAAACGTCATATACACCAAGGCAGACAAAGGTAACAAAATAGTCATAATGGATAAATCTGATTACCTTGAAAAAATGGAAGAAATGTTAACTAACAGTGAATATGAAACCATCAACAAAAATCCATTAACAGCTTGCATAAAATCATTTGAAAAAACAATAGCAAAATCAAGTATAATATCAAACAAATATGCAGTTAAACCAGATAACCCAACCTTACCTAGACTTATGGCTTACCCAAAATACACAAACCATCCATAACAATGAGACCTATAGTTAGCAGTATAAATTCACCAACATACAAACTTGCAAAATGGCTAACAAACAAATTCAACTCATTTCCAAAATTCGATAGCCTAAGCATCAAAAACACCTATGAACTTATAGAACACATTAAGGATACTGAACTAAATGAAGAAGACACACTAGTCTCATTTGACGTTAAATCACTGTTTCCCAGCATACCAGTTAAACAACTCCCAACATTGATAGAAAAATGGCTCAAATCACTTGGAATGTCATCACTTGAAATTTCAGATTACATCGAACTTACCAAATTATGCATAGAACAGAATTTCTTCCAGTTTCAAACAAAATATTTCCATCAAACTTCTGGTTTAGCAATGGGCAACCCCTTATCACCCTTCCTGGCTGATCTGTACATGAGTGCACTGGAAATAAGGATCACTAAAGGTTTCCCATGGATGTTCAAACTCTGGCAAAGATATGTAGATGACATATTTGCCATAGTGCCAAAAAAACACATCAGTGATGCACTAAAACTTTTAAATATTCAAGAAAAAAGCATCAAGTTCACTGTAGAAGTTGAAAAAGACGAGTATTTACCATTTTTAGATCTAAAAATAATCAGAAATAAAAATAGAATAAACTTTGGCATTTACAGAAAACCAATACAGACAGACAACTACATAAAAGCTAATGGCTACAATCCAAGATCCCACAAACAGGCAATCTTTAATAGTTTAGCACACAGACTGGTCAACATCCCTCTCACAGCAGAAGAATACAAAATAGAATACAACAAAATTATTGAAATAGCACAGAAAAATGACTTTCCCAAATCACTAGTAGACAAAAAAGTGAACTTAGCAAAAAAGAAGAAACTACTAAAGGAAACCACAACCCTCTCAGCTACAGAAACTAAAATGATCTTCAAAAAATTCACTTACCATCCATGGGCCTTTGATAAATTCAAAAAAGTCTTCAAAAAACAAAACATTCAACTAGCTCCAGTGAACCATTACT
Organism: Mantis religiosa; assembly: GCA_030765055.1. NCBI lineage: Eukaryota > Metazoa > Arthropoda > Insecta > Mantodea > Mantidae > Mantis > Mantis religiosa. The sequence goes on from CM060952.1 coordinate 74,030,983, forward strand.
CCTTAAAAAAACCTAATTTGCTCAAACATCAAAGATGCCATTCCATCTAACAAAAAATCTGGTATATATCAAATTGAATGCTATGACTGTAGTCAAATTTATATTGGAAAAACCAAAAGAAATTTAGAAACAAGAGCAAAGGAACACTTTAGGAACATAAAGTACAAACAATTAGAAAAATCAGCAGTTGCCACGCATTTTTGGGAAAAAAACCACAACATAAATCCAGAACCAAAATTACTAAAACATACAACAGGAAAAGAAGAGCTGTCCACATGGGAACAAATCTTTATTTCAAAAAATAGGAACAAAGTATTCAATTTCGACATCCCCCAGAAAGATTTGTTCAGCAAGTTCCTCGGACCGCCACCAGAGGAGACCGAAGACAAAATATTGCCAGCTACACCAATGAGAACTAGTCGATGTCCGGCTGAAGATAGAGGGAAGCCCTCAGAAACCGGTTCCGGGAAAATTTAAAAGTGAGTGTTGTTTTGTGTTATTAATCGACTCCCAATTAACTTAATTTATACAACAACACTGTTTTCAACACTTCCATGAAAGGATTTATATGGTAATATGTTACCCTAAATATAAAGATTACTAAGGTATTCAGACTGCTGATGTCGACTGTTCATAATTCAAAAGTTTTGTCTGCACCCAAGACTTTTAAATACTTCCTGATTTTGGTTTGTTGTAGAAGGTAATCACAAACAAGTATGCAGGACTCTCCTGGTGCTGATTTACTCCTTGTATAAATGGTCCGCTACAGAAAAACCTTTTACTTTATTTAAAAGTATTATTTCTTCATGCTCTAACCAATGTTCATTTAAGCAAATGACTTCCAAATTAAATTCTATTCCCTCTATTCCTAAGCTAAGTTCATCAAGTTCTGACAATATACCTTGTATGTTTAAATGCAGTAGCCAATCAGCAGTCTGGTTACCTTGCATTTTCTCTATGAATTCTTTTGTGTTTGAATTCCTTAATACCATTTCCCAAGTCACCTACTGCTGCTAAGGTTAGTTTCCCTGCACACTGTATTGTGTTATCATACCAACAACATTGTTTATTACTTGACCTAACTTCCAAAGTGCCTTTGCAATTTAAGTGCAGTTTGTAAACTCAGATAGAATAAAATTTTGCTCCGTCTTTTCAAAACTAATGAACTGTCAGATCATGATGCTCAGATTCTATGGATTGATAATATAAATTTAAAACTCAAAACTGATTACACATATCTTAAATATTGGGAAACAAATGAAAATTATGTGAACAAATTTAGCAAAAACCTTAAACTTGAATCATGGCAACAAACTTAAGAAACTAATAGAACCAAAGATAAATATAATACCTTTCTTCAATGCTTCAAAACTCACTTTGCATTTTGCTTCCCATTTAAGTGTAAAAAAATATCTAACTTCAAAAGAGACAATGCCTGGATCACTGTAAGAATTAGAACCTAATGCAAGTGTAAAGGAGAACTATATCTGCAAGTTAGAATAAGTAACATATGGATTTATAAAACTATTACAAAAATATTGCAAACTTTTACAGAAGTTCATAAAAGCAGCTAGAGTATTTCATTATAATAAACTAATTCAGAAGTCAGAAAATAAAATAAAAACCCTTGGAATATAACAAAAACTGAAACACGTAAACGATCATTACAAAATTACTCAGTAACATTCAATGTTGACAATCATGAAATTAACCAAACCCATGAAGTTGCAGTTCTCTTTGGATGTAACAAAAAACTAAAATATTAATTATGGAAGTAAATTGTAGCATTAGAATTCTTGAGATCAAGTTTCATAATTGTAGTGCCTACATTTAAAGACAATCTAAATATGCCATCTGAAATAAATAAATTTAATGACTTTTTTAAAATGAAGAATTCTTCTGGTTATGACGAAGTAACTATAAAAATCTTAAAATCATGCTTCTCGCAAATTAGCATGCCCCTTAAGTTAGTTATGAAATGAGTATCTAAAAACCAGTATTTTCCCTGACGCGAGAAAATTCTCAATTGTTAAACTTTTTTTTCAAAACAGGCAAATGCAATAATGTTTCAAAATATAGACCAATATCTCTTTGCCAATTTTTTCAAAAGTTATTGAAAAAGTAATGTTCAGTAGACTGTACAGACACCTCGAATATAACAATATCTTGTCGATGATCAGTCTGGATTCAGAAAAGGAATATCAACAAATAATGCAACTTATAAACTTACATATGAAGTGTTGACTGTCTTAAACAAAAAACGACAGGCAGGTGAAATTTTCTGTAACCTAGAAAAGGCTTTTCATTGTGTTAATCATGACCTTCTTATAAAAAAATTTTAATTCTGTGGACTAAAAAATGAACATTTAATTTGGTTGGATCATATCTGAATTAAAGAAAACCGAGAGTTGAAGTAACTAATATTATTGGTTATAAAAAAAACTTCAAATTGGAAGATATTAACACATGGAGTATTCCAAGGTTCAGTGTTAGAGCCTTTACTATTTCTGATTTGTGTTGTTGTTGTTGTTTTCAAATGCTAGGCTTTGGCAATGAAGCCATTGGCTCTCTTGCTCTCCAATATTTCTATGTAGTGGGTCTGGCAGGTAGGACTTCACATGTTAAAAGATGTTCTTCAGTCATTTCCTCTTCTTTGTTACACAGAGGACAATTTGGACTTGTATAAATTCCTATTCTGTGTAAGTGTTTGGCCAAATAATCATGTTCCGTAAATAATCTAAAATTTCCTACTGCAGCTTTATGTGGGATTTCTGGAATAATTTCTGGATTTTTAATTAAAATGTTCTATTTTTTATCTTTGACTTTGTTAGATATTTATTGGTTTTGTTTGTTTTTATATTTGCTTTTGATTAATCTTTTTATGGATGTAAAGGGTAAGTTTTTACTTTTGTTCTGAATGAAATTTCCACCATTTTTGGCAAGAAAATCAGCTGATTCATTTCCAGCAATTCCACAATGTGCAGGTATCCACTGTAATATAATTCTTTTCTGTAGTTTTTGAAGTTGTTGGATCATTTTGTGACATTCTTTAATTTGGGTTGACCTCATTTTATATGAACTTATTGCACATAATGCTGCTTTAGAATCAGAAAGTATGACAGCATTTTTGAATTTATCTATTCTGTATAGAAGGTGTTGGAGTGAAATATGAATAGCTGTTACTTCTGCATCAAAATTTGTTGTGTGGTATCCTGCTGGTTGATAGAATGAGAACAGTGCACACTTAATTCCTGCTCTTAGTACAGGTTTGGAAGTTTCAGATTTTGTAACTATTTGTTCAAAATCTAATTGAATATTAATTGGTTCAAAAGTCAGTGGGTTTTCTTTGATTAAAATGTTTCCTTTAGAATTATGAAGATTCAGATCTGTTTTTAATTCCATAACTTTGTGTAAGAAACTTGTTTGTGTTTTCATCTTGATTGGTTGTAGTAATCTTTTCTCCCATTTTGTTGCTTTTAACCGCAACATTATTTCATGTTGTATTAGTACCTGCTCCTCTAAAGTTGGATGTATTGGATAGTTCCAAGGTAAGGCTTGCATTGCGTGATTGGAGTTGATTTTGCTGCAGTGGTTATTAGTCGCAGGGCCTGATTTTGGCAAACTTCTAGGTGATTTATTTTAGAACTGTTTGCTGTAATTATTACCTCTGCATTATAAAAAGTTATTGGCTCGATGAATGTTTTGTATGTTGTGCTCAGTGTCTCCCGATTACTGCCCCACTTGACTCCAGCTAATCTTTTCAAAATTGAAAATTTTGTTTGTTGATTTGTTTACTACTGCTTCAATATGATGTCTCCAAGATAATTTTGAATAAAAAATTGTTGCTAAATATTTTGTTTTATATGTTTGTTTCAGGTATGTTTTCTTGAAATGCAGATTTAGTTTAGGGATTTTCTTTTTTAAGCTAAATATTTGGAATGTTGTTTTATCAGTATTTATTTTCATCAAACTGTTGTCACTCCACTTTCTCAATAATAGTATCAGAGCCTTTTCCATTGAAGTTTTGGGTTTCTCTATTTGTGGGGAAGATGTCCACATGATCATGTCATCTGCAAAAAGAGCTGTCTTCATTGCTGTGTTTGATACAGTCACGAGAAGATCATTGATGTAGATGTTGAACAAGGTTGTACTCAGTACTGCACCTTGTGGTAGGCCAATTTTTATTTGTTGGAATTTGGATGTACTGTCATTGTATTTTGTAGCACAGAAACGTTGAGAGAGAGAAATTGAGTGATCCAATTTAACATGTTATCTTGAATGCCTAGTTTTGAAAGTTTCTTAGGAATTTTTTGCCTCCATATTGAATTGTGTGCTTTTTCAAAATCAATGAAAACTGATAACGTATCTTGATTTTTGTTGAAAGATTCTTTGACATCTTGGGATAGTTGAATTGCATTTTCTTTAGTAAATAAGTGTTTTCTGAATCCTGTTTGAGCAGTTGTTAATATGTTATTACTTTCTAAGAACCAATTTAGCCTTGCTGAAATCATACGTTCTGCTGTTTTTGCAACGACACTTGTTAAGGAAATTGGTCTGTAATTATTTATTTTTGCGAGGTGTATTGTCTTTTTTTAGAATAGGAATAATTATTGCTTCTTTCCACTCTGTAGGTACAGTAGAGGTCCATGACATATTAAATAATTTCAGTAGTACCTTTCTTCCCTTTGATTGATTCAGAAATTCAGCATGTGTTTTATCTGGTCCAGGAAACTTTTAACCTTTCAACTCATGGATGGCAAGATTTAGTTTCCTTATGGTGAATTCTTTGCTGAATATATAATTTGTTTGTTCTGGACACTTTTTAAAATTTTGAGATCTATTTTAATCTGCCTTTGTTTTCTTTTTGCTGCAGAGGAAAGTTTGTGCTGAGAGCTGTAATACTTATAAAAGGCTTCAGAAATAGAGTAATTTGAAGTAAGTGTTTTCCCATTTAGTTTGAGTGGTTCTTTCCTTGTTTCTTTCTGACAATTAATTTTACTTATATATCTCTATAATTTTTTTGCATCTTTTCTATAATCAGCTTTTTCAATAAATTCACTGAAAGCTTTTTTTGGCAATATGAATTTATTTTTTACATTTTGCTGCCTTTCTTCACCATTCCTGTGTATCTTTTGGGCTATTGGACAAGTCTGCTCTTTTAACTTTGATAATTCTGTATTCCAAAAGGGTTTGTAACTTTTAGTTTTTCCACTTGGGATCCACTTTTTTGCTGCTTCAAGAATTATATTTGTTATTGTTTTATTGAGTTTATCTACAGATGCTTCATATTGAGCGGAGTAAAGATTTTGTTCAGTTTCCTCAGTAAATTTTGTCAATTTGCTTTTCTAAAATTCCAAGAGTATTTCAACTTTGGCCTGCTAATATTTTGTTTGTCATGAAGTGTTGTGGATGCAATAACTGCTCTATGATCAGATCCTATGTCTTCAAAGATTTCACATGCTGTCTTACCTTTTAAATCTGAAGATACTAATAATAGGTCTGGATTAGTGCACTAGCCATTATAGTGTAGGTATGTGGGGCAATCCCCATTCTTGTAGATAAGATCTAAAGTGTTAGAATTTAATAAATCTTCAATAGTTTTGCCTCAGGCACTGTAGTCTTTGTATCCCCATTTTGGTGAATGACCATTGAAATCACCAATCAAAATTGTTTTACAGCATATATTTATTATATTCAGAGAGGATTGTTATTTGGTGGATTGTATATACCATATATGGTGTAACGTGAATTTCTTTCCAGATTTCAGTTTGGATAATTTCTATTTTATCTTCTTGCTGCATTTCTTTTATAATTTTAAACTGTGATAAGATGTTTGCTCTGACACCTGTAAGTGTTCTACTAGCTATTTGGCGTGATTTGGGGAGAACATATATATTAAATCCAGAAATTTCAAAATATTTTAGTAGATCATTTGTTACATTGGCTTCTTGAATGGTGAATATGTCTATTTATTTTTCTTCTATGTCTTTTTGAAGTTTCATTCTTTTACTCTGTGTAAGCCTTCCTGCATTCCATTGGAGAATTTTGAGGCTGTTCTGTAATTGACGTCCAGCAGATGTCCTCACCCGGAGGTGCAAACGAAGGACTATTTTACCTCCGGAAAATTTATCTGAACAAGGGATAGTGATGTGCGTTCCATAACCTCTGCTATCCCAAATCCCAGCTTCAACCTGCCCGTGGTGCAACCTGCTTTTACCAATGACGCTCTGGAGACCGAGCATTAGCAATATAACTACATCAGAAATAGAGGAAATTGTCTCAAAAACTATTTGTAGTTGGTTTATTGATACTCGTCACTTACTAGACACTAGTTTCAAAGGCATTCGCCTCCATTTTCAATCTTTTTCCAACTCTTTACAACACTCTCAGCTGTTCTCTGCATACCTCTCGCGACTCACTCTTTGCGAGTCGGCACTTCCTTAAATACCTCATTCCTAAATTCGAGATATTTCCAGAACAATAAAGAAACCGAGTAATCAAGACAGTACCAGAAATTTCCATTTATCTCAGTTTGTTTGTGTCGGTAAGTCTTTTACCTCAAGCGCCATGTTTATCTGCTTATGCAAGCTCGTTATCTACGTGAAACCTATCCGTTTGTTGTATTTATCTGCAGTCTCTTTTGTGTACACAAACCGCGCTTCTCTCTCGGCACCGAAACTTCCGTGTTTTTTCGCCGCGACACTGCTCACTCCACAAGGCTGCTCGTCCCGAACAGCACCATCGTAGCGGGCAAGACGATCCAAGTGTAACACCAACATCTGCCCTTGGGGCACCTTCTGGATACGGTAGACCACGTTGTTAATCCTCTTCATCCGGTACGGTCCTTGCCACGGCTGTTGAAGTTTCGGGCATCGTCCCTTGGTCCAAGTTGGGCGATAAAACCAGACCAGGTCACCTTACTGGAACCCTTGGCTGTTGGCTTGCCTGTCGTATCGGGTCTTTATGCGGTCGCTCGCCTTCTGAATGTTCTGATGAGCCATCTCATGCATGTCGTGAAGATGGTCGACCAGGTTCTCCACGTACTCGGTTGCTGGTTGTTTTGCGTCCGGGGGTCTTCCAAAAGCCAGATCACAGGGGAGGCGTAACTCTCGGCCAAACATTAAGCTGGCTGGCGCCATCCCAGTGGTGTCGTGTGTAGACGAGCGCTAGGCCAGTGACACCTTGACATCCCAGTCTCGCTGATGACTGGCCACGACCTTCCTCAGGTGCTCTTCTAAGATTTTGATGTATCTCTCCACCATGCCGTCCAACTGTGGTTGTAAGGGTATGGTGCGGGTCTTGTTTACCCCAAGTCTTTTTAGTGCCTCCTTCATCAGGTTGGACTCAAAATTGGTACCCTGGTCACTGTGCAGCTCTAACAGCACCCCAAATCCACAGAACACTTGCTCCACAAGGCAGTCTGTGATTGTCTTTGCCTCCTGGTTCGGGATCGCATACAACTCTGGCCACTTGCTGCAGCAGTTCACGACCACCATCAGGTACTTGTTGCCACGGTCGGATATTGGGAATGGCCCAGCTATGTCGACGGCGATCCTTTCGAAATGGCGCTCCGACGTTGTGCTGCTGCGTGAGACGCCGGCTCCTAGTCTGGGGGCCGCGACTCGCCACGCACGCGTGACATTGACGGCACCATCTCTCAGCGTCTGCTCGAAGTCTCAGTGAGTAGTAGCGCTGCCGGAGTTTGTCGATTGTTCGGTTTGCTGCCAGGTGTCCTCCTGAAGTGCCGGCGTGCACTTCCTCCAAGACCTCCGGGACCTTACTTCGGGGAAGTACCAATTGCTCCCTCTGCATCTTCCCATCAGGGATTCACATATCCGGAACAGCCCCCGTAGGGAAAGCCCCCGTAGGGGAAGGGATCCGTCCCTTTCAGCTGCCAAAGTGCGGGCGCTGCGGACCCTTAGCACTCGTGGTACCTCTGCCGTTACTAGAGGATCCTCGGGCCGAACAGCCGAGCCCCTCCTTCGGGAGTTGTTCGGATTGGGATGGCTTCGAGGGGGCAGTGTGTTCCCGATACCCGTGGGAGATTGGGTACGTCTTCGGACGGGGTTGAGGGAAGCCATTAGGTTTCCGGGTACTAGCCTGCTCAGCTAGTAGAACGTGTGCTAGATCACCAGGTGGCCCCACCGAGGTTTTTCGGTAGTCTTCACCTTGAGTGTTGACGCGCGTATGTGGAGTATCCACTTCCATCCCGTCTTGAGTCCATAGGACCAGATGGGGGGGGGCTTGTTAGTCTCTAGGTCATGTCCCATGGAAAGCCCCACTCAGAAACGCCGAGCGCCCTTTGGGACAGCTCGGATAACTCCCTGGTAGAGGAGGCCCGGGTCCAGTTCCTACGGGTTCAGGACTAATGGGAGTAGAACCTCTGGGCTAAACCCGGAACAGCTCCCGTAGGGGAAGCTCCCGTAGGGGAAGGGATCCGTCCCTTTCAGCTGCCAAAGTGCGGGCGCTGCGGACCCTTAGCACTCGTGGTACCTCTGACGTTACTAGAGGAACCTCGGGCCGAACAGCCGAGCCCCTCCTTCGGAAGTTGTTCTAATTGGGATGGACTCGAGGGGGCAGTGTGTTCCCGAAACCCGTGGGAATCGGGTACGTCTTCGGACGGGGTTGAGGGAAGCCATTAATTCTCCCGGGTACTAGCCTGCAAAGCTAGTAGAAGGTGTGCTAGATCACCAGGCGGCCCCACCGAGGTCATATCGGTAGTCTTCACCTTGAGTGTTGACGCGCGTATGTGGAGTATCCACTTCCATCCCGTCTTGAGTCCATAGGACCAGATGGGGGGGGGCTTGTTAGTCTCTAGGTCTTGTCCATGGAAAGCCCCACGGAGGACGCCGAGCGCCCTTTGGAACAGTTCGGATAACTCCCTGGTCGAAGGAGGCCCGGGTCCAGTTCCTACGGGTTCAGGACTAATGGGAGTAGAACCTCTGGGCTAAATCCGGAACAGCCCATCCCGTCTTGAGTCCATAGGACCAGATGGGGGGGGCTTGTTAGTCTCTAGGTCTTGCCTTATGGAAAGCCCCACGGAGGATGCCGAGCGCCCTTTGTGACAGCTCGGATACTCCCTGGTTGAAGGAGGCCCGGGCCCAGTTCCTACGGGTTCAGGACTAACGGGAGTAGAACCTCTGGTCTAAACCCGGAACAGCACGCCTTCTCTTGTCTTCAGTGAGTCCCATTGGGTCCAGTATGACTTGTAGGTGGCACTCCTCGGTGCGATGTCCGCCCAGGTTGGTCTTGTTCCTGCCTGCACTTCCTTCAAGAGTGGTCCCAAGTCTGCGTCCGCCAGCTGCTCCCTCCTCAGGCCTGCGCTATCCCAGCCATCCGCAGGTACTGCCGTGACCACTCGAACAGCTGCGGCGCGCTCCTTCTCTTCCACCTTGTGCATTGGCCGCACTCCTCTGGGCAGGGTCTTCGGGACATGGCGTCTGCGTTACCATGGCTCTTCCCTCTACGATGTTCAGAGGTGAAGTCGTACTCCTGCAGCCTCTGGACCCAACGTGCTGTCTGGTTTTCCAGGTTTCTATAGCTCTGTTGCCAGGTTACGGCGGAGCGGTCAGTTCTTAGGAGGAATGGTTGACCATACAAGTACTTGTGGAAGTGCTCCAATGTTTTTACTACCACCAGTAACTCTCGCCGGATGACGTAGTAGTTATTCTCTACCTTGGATAGCTTCTTGCTGTAGTAGGCTATCACCCGCTCATGGCCGTCCTGGATTTGCGATAGGACGCCTCCAATGCAATGGTCGCTGGCGTCGGTGTCCACAATGAAAGCGCCTGGTGGTTGTGGGAATCCCATAATAGGAGCACTGCACAGGGTCTTCTTCAGGTGCTGAAAAGCGCCTTCGGCGTCCTCCGTCCACACATAGGGTTGGTGTTCCTCTGTCAGTCGGGTAAGAGGTTTGATGATGTTGGAGAACCCCTTTATGAAGTGACGGTAATAACTGCACAGCCCCAGGAAACTGCGCCACTCCTCTTTTATCCTTTGGGCGAGGCCAATCTCTCAAGGCCTGGGTCTTCTCCGGGTCTGTGGCTACTCCGGTTGATGAGACTATGTGGCCCAAGTAGTTAACTTCTTTCGGAAGAGCTGGCACTTCTTCGCGTTCAGCTTCAGGTTGGTCGCCTGCAGTCTCTGTAGTAACATGCTCAGGTTTTCCAGATGGTCTTCGAAGGTCTTACCGACGATGATGATGTCGTCCAGTTATAGCAGGCAGGCGTCATAAGTCAAACCTCTCATTACTGACTCCATTTAGCGTTGGAACGTAGCTGGTGCGTTGCAGAGGCCAAAGGGCATAGCTGTGAACTGCCAAATCCCTTGGCTTGTCGATAATGCTATCTTCTCCTTGTCTCTCGGGTCTAGAGCCAATTGCCAGTAACCCGACTTCAGGTCCAGGGTCGAGAACCACTGCGCACCATCAAGCGTGTCCAGAGTGTCGTCAATCTGGAGTAGGGGGAAGCAATCCTTTCGGGTGACAGCGTTCAACTTCCTGTAGTCCACGCAGAGGCGTAGCTCGCCGTTCTTCTTCGTCACCAGGGCTACGGGGGAACACCAAGGGCTGTCAGACTCTTCAATCACTCCCCTGGATTTCATTTCCTCTAGCATATTCCGTACCGCCGATTGTTTCACCAACGGAAAGCGTCTAGGTGGTTGCCGAATAGGCCGGGCGTCTCTGGTGTCGATGCGGTGGAGCAAGCGGTCTGTGTGGCCGTAGTCGCTGTCGTCTTGGCTGAAGACGCGCTGGTATCGCCTCAGCAGTTGTCGATATCTCTCCAGCTGTTCTGCGATCAGGTGGACGGCCGCCCTCTCCAGTAAGCCTTCCAGCCGGGACCCCAGGTGTTGCGTCAACACCGGCTCCTGTGTCTTGTTGATTGCGGTTACGCTGACCACGGGCTCGCACGTCTCCAGCTCCGTTCCAGCCTGGACGTCGTGATCGGTGTCTGCCAGGTTGAGCAGTCTCACTGGCACCTCCTCTCGGCACGGCAATAATGTCCTGGCTACGCATAGACCGTTCACAGGTATCTTCTGTTCCAGCATCATGTTCCTGGTTCGCTGACCTTCCAGTCGAACCTCACCACCACCTCGCTTCTCGCGGAGACAACCACGTCTTCCTGCAGGTCGTTCCTGCAGATTCCAAGGCGCTCTTCGGGTTGCCGGAGTATCACCTCTTCTCCATTGAGCCGCAGGACCTTCCTGCCGTCGTCGACCGTTGCCTCGTAGCTCCTGAGGGTATCCAATCCCAGTATCACCTCCTCAGCCACCTTCGTGACGAACACCCACAGACATACGGCACTCCGTCCCAAGGTCAACTTCAGTAATGCCTCCTTCTCCACAGGCAAGGTGTCACCCGATGCCGTCACAAGCTGGTCTGGTTGGCTCGGCTTCCTCGTCAGCAAACCCTTGGCCACGCTAGGTATGATGATGGTCACGGTAGTCCCAGTGTCTACCAGCACGCGGCACGGCTTACCTCTTACCCAGTCGTCGGCGATGAGACTGTCGTCCACACGCCGGCTGACGGCTCGCAGTGTTACCCGACGGGATGGTGATGTCGCCGCCGACGTGCCTCTCACCACGCCGGGCCTTGCTTATTCTTCCGGCTGCTCTTCCTGGTATCGGCTGTCTCACTCCATGTGTCCCGGCTGGCCGTACCCGCAGCACACGTCACTAGGTCTTCTCCGGCGTCCCTCGGCTGGTTCTTCTGTCTCCGGTGTAGCGGACACTCCTCGTTCTCGACGTCGGGATTGCTGTTACATTGGCCGCCTCCATCCTCAGTGCTGCCGTCAGCGCCTCGTGGACAGTTTTGTAATCGGCGATCATTAGGCGCTGACAAATCTCCGTGTCTCGTAACCCGTCGACAAAGTTGTAGGCGGCTTCCCGGAATACGAACTCCGGTGGGAGGTCGACTAGGGCTTAGCTGGCCAGGTGCTCAATTGCCAGAGCGAACTCCTACAGTGTCTCCCCTGGCTGCTGTGACCTTGACTTCATCTGGCTGCGGTACTCTGCAGCTAAGCGGTGGTTTCCAAAGCGATTCTCCAGAGCCTCACAGATGTCCTTGGGCGCCGCCGCTGTCTGGACCGCATTCAGGACTTCTGCGGCCCGTCCCTGGAGGCTGGCTATTAACTGTTGGGCGTCTTCCTCTGATGACCATTTGTTGTGTTTGGCCACCGTGTCGAACTGATGGCGGAAGACTTTGAAAGTTGTCGCGCCGTCGTATTTAGGAGGTTTGACGCGCGCAGATGTGTCGCGTACCGGCGCGTCGACCTTTAAGTCATTTAACCTCCTGCCGACGACGTTCTCCACCATGGCGTTCAGGGACTTTGTGTGCTGTCGGCCTTTCCCTCGAGCTCATTAACGAGGTTCGCCAGGTCTTCGAGGGATTTGATGTTATTGTCGGCCTTTCCCTCTAGGTCGTTAATGCGCTCGTCCACTTGACCCATCCGCTTGCCCAGCTCCGTGACGTCATCCCTCATGCCGGTCAATTGCTCTTCAAATTTTTCGGCGAGGGCCTTCATTTCCGTGGTCAGTTCGGCCATCTTTGTAGTCAGATTGTAATTTGTGGTCTCCAGCTTCGCGGCCAGCTTGTTATTTGCCGTTTCTGTTTTCGCAGCGAGGTTGTCATTCGCCGTCTTCATTTTTTTCATCTTCTGTAGAATCTTTTCTAATGCCGCCTCCCTGGTGCTAACGTCTCACTCCCGACACCAGTTGTGACTCTGTGGGTTCGTAGAATTAAAAGTCCTATTTGCCGAAATTCTAAATGTTCTTTATTTGCGTAGAAATACACTCCGTAGCAGCAAAATTACATCACATATCACAACACAATCTTCCAAGGTCGATGACAACAAACAGCGTTCAGTTTACAACACTCTCAGCTGTTCTCTGCATACCTCTCGCGACTCACTCTTTGCGAGTCGGCACTTCCTTAAATACCTCATTCCTAAATTCGAGATATTTCCAGAACAATAAAGAAACCGAATAATCAAGATATTACCAGAAATTTCCATTTATCTCAGTTTGTTTCATTAAGTCTTTTATCTCAAGTGCTATGTTTATCTGCTTATGCAAGCTCGTTATCTACGTGAAACCTATCCGTTTGTAGTCTTTATTTGCAGTCTCTTTTGTGTATACGAACTGCGCTTCTCTCTCGTCACCGAAACTTCCGAGCCCCTTTCGGCACGACAGTATTATGTATTTAATAACTGACAATAAATGGTATCCATTGCAAATCTAATATGAAATGTTCAGACATACTGGCAAAAGCCAAGTGAAAGTTAATTAAAAAGGAAAGTGTTTGAATTTGTATTATATATAATTATCCCTACCATGTTTTTCATATTGCTTTTCATATTGCCTGTATATAATGTGTCTCTTATGTTCAATTCTCAAATATATAATGCCATTACACTGTATACCTCTTTGAATGTTCAATGTTCACAGGCCTTTGTGGCTACTGGATGCAAATCAATCTAATCTAATCTACAAAATTCATTGTGCACATGGAGAACTTTGTACGTTGTTCATGCAAAATTCAAGATACAAATTTTATTTCTCAGTATCAATTTTTCATGTGTATTTTAATGAAAAATCTACACCTGTTTTTGCAAAAATCAAATTTATTGTAATTACTTTTTTATCTTAAATAGATGATTCAAACAATTAGTGGAAGTAGCAGAAATTTCAACAACATAATTATAGCATCATACTGAAAAATTTAATCTCATAGCAAGGTTTTGAACCATAGATCTTGCAGCTTCCATACAGTTGCTCTAACCAACTGAATTACCATAGCAGATGCCTGCATTAGTGACACTAAATTCCCAAATTGACTTGCTTTTTTCTCAGTTAACTACAGGAAGATTTAAAATTCGTTTTGAGATCATGTGGCCTATTGGTCATTTACAAAGCAATAAGTACTTTAAATCCCAGGCTTGGAGAATGTAATATTGTGCCAGTATTTCCATGGTAACTATTCAGTTGGTTAAAACAACTGGACAGAATATGGAACATAGTGGTTCAAATCCTACCTAAAGCATTGACTATTTCGGTATTATTCTACCTTTAAGACATTGTCCTATACTCAGCTAGTATGAAAGGTAATAAATATTATTTTATATTTGTTAAAAGCATTTCATTGTCACATTTTGCTCCAATATGCTTATCTAAGAATTTATTTTCACTGTTTACAAATACCAGAGTAGAGAATATAATTATAAATGTGAATATTAATAGCTGTGAATGTGCTTGTGTTCTGGTACTAGAAAGACTTTTTTCGTCAGATATGACTTACGTTGGAGGACGGTAATTTAAAAAAAAATGTATGACTATTTTTGTGAGTGTATGATCTGTTGTGTTTAAGTTTCTGTGAATATCCTCCACTGTATTGTGGTGTTGACCTCATTTATTTAAAATAAATGAAGTTGGCAGTTGGAAGTTGCCAAGTTGGGATTGTAGTGTGGATGGGAAATGTTTGGTTAGGGTTTTAAAAGCTTTACTTCTTATTTTATATGAATTTCAATTTGTAGGTTTTTTTTTTTTTTTTTCTTATGCATATTTCATACTGAGTGAGAGCATTCAAAGCTTCTACAGCAGACCACTATAGCCAGGGGTGTTTTAAGGTTTTCCAGGTTTCGAGGTAAAGAATGTTGAGGTAGTTATGCCTTGTGACTGTGCTCTGTTGGATGGTGTCAAATAGATGGCTCTGATGCTTGCTCATTAGGAAGTTGTTCTTAGCCTTGCCAGATGGTAGCCACCTCTAAGCTGCTTCAGGTGGACTGAGTTCTGTCATTGCATAGAGTGAAGCTCTCTTTGAGCAGCAGACCAAGTAACTAAGTCATCTTCCTTAGAATCATTAAGCAATTCTATATCTTGCAGAGTTATTGGATGAAGTTAAGCCACAAAATATTCATGCTGGGTTGAGGTGTTACCTCATCATATTGTGACTTCGAGTTTGTCAAAACTGTTACTTTAATGACTTAGTTGCATTTTCTCCAAGACTTGTTTAGCTTACTCTGTCACTTCACAAATGTGAAATAGTTCCACCATTCACTGTCACTTCATATTCCTCTATGATGTAACAAACGTAGCCTGTTCTTTGGGGCAACTCACTTGCTTGAAATTTCAACACAAGACATCAAGACCTGTGCATTGACAATATTCACTGCACTTCACTATTGATGTCATCAACTCGCTCAGAAAGCAAAGCTTCTCATTGTCCCAGAAATGCACTCTGCGGAACACAGCTTGCCAGATTCTCAAGACGAAATAGCATCCTTTAGAGAATGTTGAAGCAAGTTTTAGACATTGTGCTTAATTATATAGGGAAAGGTAACACCTGAGATATTTAAAACTTCCAATTAGATGCACTATATTAACCAGAAAATAACACTTTTAACATACCAGCAGAACTCACAGCATAGGAAAAAATCACCTGCTAACCTGATAATTTTGTAATTTATTTCTCATCTTTCCTTTTACATCATCAAATGGAAATACAAAATCAAAATTACAATTAAAAAATCCATACTGGATATTGCCATATATTCCTAAATCCTGAAAATCGTACCATGTTGCTTGTCATTGAATAATAATTTGGTCCCTATACCCCTAAACCTAGGTTTTTATGCATCGGAGGCCCTCTGCTCCTTTTTACACATTTTGCCATTTCACCTACCCTAATCTACATTTTTCTCTTAATTGTTCTTAATCATTTCTCTTAACTTTTCCTAAATAATTCCCTATATTTCTCCTGTTCGTTTCCCCTTTTACTGACCAAATTGTTCTAATTACTACTTCGCTCCCCAAATTGTCCCATTTATGTAGCCAGGCCTGCTCTCTCCAAATCTTTGTGTGACTACAATATAATATACAGTGGAAGTCTGCATTCTCTTCTTATCACAATAGACATTTATCTAGCTCCCTATCTTGATCTTTACCTTTCAAGTTTCTCACTCCTGTTCTCACCCAGGAAAACCCTTCTTGCCCTAACATATTACATATATCCATACCCTGCATTTATCCAAGAATGGCCCATACTTATCTGCTTCAACACGTCATTCATTTTATGCGCCCAAGACTCTCCCCAGTTACTTCTCCTTTAAATATGAAAACATTATTTAATTACATTAATTAATAATAATACATAATAATATAATAATATATTAATAAATTACATTAATTACATTAATTTCTTATGGTATAGCAGTATGGGGAAATAGCAGTAGCATTATCAAAGTATTTAGAATCCAAAAAAGGGTAATTAGAATTATGATGAATTTAAAGAGAACAGATAGTTGTAAGCAATGGTTCAAAAAATTAGGCATATTGTCATTACCAAGCATTTACCTTTTAGAAATAATAGTACAGGTTAAAACGAACTTAGATAAATTTCAAAAAAGCAATGATATTCATGACCATAACACGAAAAATAGTTCAAACTTACATGTCACCTATCATAAAAAGAAAATGTATGAGCACAGTTTTAAATTCAACGGAATTCATATCTACAATAAACTGCCAACTGAAATAAAAAACATTGAGTCCTTCACAAAGTTTAAAACCACATCAAAGAAGTATTTGTTACAAAAGTGTTACTACTCAGTAGAAGAGTATTTAAATGACAAAATGTAGGAATAAAAGGAATGTAAATTTTAATTATTAATTTAATTATTATGCTTAACAACTTATTGTAATTCTTGTTTCTTGTTACTATTTTTTGTGTAGTTAGTAATTTGACAATTCCACATCACCTTCACAAAGTTTAAAAACACATCAAAGAAGTATTTGTTACAAAAGTGTTACTACTCAGTAGAAGATTATTTAAATGACAAAGGGTAGGAATAAAAGGAATGTAAATTTTAATTATTTATTTGGTTACTATGCTTAACAACTTATTGTAATTCTTGTTGTTTGTTACTATTTTTTGTGTAGTTAGTAATTTGACAATTCCACATCATGAATGTATGATTTACGGATGCAGTAAATGAATATGAATATGAATACATTGCCATCTTCCAAGTTAGCGATTCTGTGTGAATATTTCATTGCCTTTGACAAGATTTTAATTTTAGTAGAATGCCTGCCCAGTTGCATTTGTGCTGCCCCATTAGGTGATGCTATCAGTAATCCCAATATATATATATTTACAAAAGGATTTATGCACTCTATCAGTCTCTCTCCAAGCCTCATCTATTCCCCATACCTCTGATCCATGTAACATTATATTTTCTACTACTACTGAGTAAATCCTCTCCAACCATTTGACATTTATAAATGGCAGTTTACTGTAGCATAATCTTATCACCCTCATGGCCATTTTACCTTTCGCCACAGACATCTTTTCTTGTATACAAATAAAACAATTTGTAACTTTAAACTTCATTTATCTTATAAGAAATGATGACACTTTTCTTATAAATTGTCCAGGATCGCGATTTCATGGAAATTCTTCCATATCCTTGCTGGAAAACAACCAAGATGTCGTTATCATTACAAATGCTAGATGTTAATA
Source organism: Mantis religiosa (assembly GCA_030765055.1). NCBI lineage: Eukaryota > Metazoa > Arthropoda > Insecta > Mantodea > Mantidae > Mantis > Mantis religiosa. Next base: position 74,048,495 of record CM060952.1, read on the forward strand.
TGTTCTTGTTAGTACTACCAAAATCTGAAAATAAAACAAATTTAAAATCAGAATCTACTGCTGATATTTCAAAATTCATTACGCAATGTTTGTTTTTTTTAAACAAATATCATTTCCCAAACCATTAAATCTATCGGACCATTTAATTGTTTTAATAATTTAACTTCTGGATTTATTTCATGCTCTGCTTTAGCTCCACTTTGGCTTTGCTTTGGCTTTGTTTTGGCTCCACTCTGGTTCCGCTCTGGCTTCTCTCCGGCTTCACCCTAACCTCACTCGAACTCCACCCTAAAAACACTCTAACTTGACTCTGGCTTTGCTCTGGCTAGGTTCCAGCCCTCCTCCGGTCCTGCTCTGGCTTCGCTCAGGCTTCACACTGGCTAGGTCCCAGTCACCACTCCGGTCCCGCTCTGGATTGGCTCTAGCTCCACTCAAGTTCCGCTCTGGTTTTGCTTTGGCTCCACTCTTGCTTCGCTCTGGCTAGGCTCTGGTCACGGCTATGGTCCCGACTGGCTTGGCTCTGGTTTCACTCTGGCTTTGCTCTGGCTTCACTCTAAAATTCTTTAACTGTACTGTCACTTGGATCTCACTGTCTTTGTTCTGGCTTGGCACTTGCTAAGTTCTGGCCCTGCTCCTGTCCCGCTGGCTTCGCTCCGCTTCATACTAACTTCGTTCTGTACCTTAACTCTGACTTGGCTCCGGCTTTGCTCTGGCTAGGATTTGGCCACCACCCCGAGCCCGCTCTGGCTTGGCTCTGGCACTCAAACGTCACTCTAACTTCACTCTGTATTCACTCTGACTTGGCTCTGGCTTCACTCTGGCTAGGCTCCAGCCCACCTTCGGTCCCACTCTGGCCTCACTCTAACTTCATTCTTTAACATAACTCTAGCTTGGCTCTGGCTTCGCTCTGGCTAGGCCCCGCTCACCACTTCGGTCCCACTCTGGCTTAGCTCTGGCTATACTCTGACTTTGCTCTGGCTCCACTCTGGCTTTGTTCTGGCTAGGCTCCGGTCACCGCTACGGTCCCGCTCTGGCTTGGCTCTGGTTTCGCTCTGGCTTCACTCTAACATTCTTTAACTTAACTCTCGCTTGGCTCAGTCTCTGTTCTGGCTTGGCTCTTGCTAGATTCCGGCCCCGCTCCTATCCCGCTCTGGCTTCCCTCTGGTCTCACACTAACTTTATTCTATAACTTAACTCTGGCTTGGCTCCTTGCTTGGCACTGGCTCTGCTCTGGCTAAGCTCTGGCTTGGCTCTGGCTTTGGTGTGGCTTTTCACTTGCTCTGCTCTGGTTTTGCTCTCGCTTTGCTCTAGATTTGCTCTGGCTCCGCTCTGGCTTTGCTCTCGCTTTGCTCTGGTTTGGCCCTCGCTTTGCTCTAACTTTGCTCTGGCTCTGCTCTGGCTCCACCCAGGCTTCACTGTGGCTTTGCTTTAGCTTTACTTTGATTTTAGTTAATTTTTTTTTAAACTTACATTAGGGTCAAACACGGATGTGGACCTTCTTTGGGCGTTTGGCATTATCTCTCTTACCACTCAGAGGCACCCAATCGAGAGATTTGGCTTGGGACCCCGAGATCGCCAATTCCCGTACCTACCGCAGTAGGCCCCTGGGGGAATCTGAATCAGGGGGTAAGGGAACCTGAATATTAGGATGATCAAGTATGGGCCCAATGGCAGAGGGAATGTTTCGATATACAATAATATATTTCTAGTATCATCCTTGTTTTAGCATTATATCCTTTTACCTTCACTGTACAGAAATAACAGTTGTTTCCATGATTTGTAGGTTCTTTTCAAATCATAGGGATACCAAAGGGTAATTACTGCTTTTTTTTTCTATTTTTGCAACTCATCAACTCTGTAACACAACTATTACACACTTTATGAGGACACCAGGTGTTATTATTTGCAAGTGTTAAGTGAAATAAGTACTTATTACAAAACTAACAGTTCGTTTTATTACTTCTCGTGAATACACAACGCACAAAATCAATCATCAATCTTTCACATTCAACTGTTTCAACATCAACTAGCAACATACAAGAACTAAAATTCTCTATTTGGTATATCACAATTTTCAGCATGCTCCGCACCCTGATCAGTCGATTTTTAAGGGAACGACCAGCTGTAGGTCTGGCCTTGTCACCATGGAGCGATCTGGGAGCTCTTGGATGACTGTTCGGATTGTGTCATCTCATCCTGCAGTTCATAAATTCGGCCTCGTTTCCACGCCAGTCTGGGCTTCAAGTCCTCTTGTAAAAGTACTAATTTCCGAATCCTTAATTCGGTTTTATTCCTGACCTGCCTTACTTCGTGGTAACTTCGTAACTGTAGAAGGCATTTTCTTTACCATCTTTGCTCAAAGTGTTTGATGAGCTTTTGCCTCTGTCTGTACACCGTAGTCAAATTTTGGTTGATGGAAGGTTCTGGAGTACTTGAAAGAGATGTCAATCTTTCTCCTATGAGGAAGTGTGAAAGTGTCAGAATGTTAGAGTTACTGTAGTTTATGATAATAGGGCGCGAGTTTAGAGTGGTCTCAATCCCCACCAGAATAATATTTAGCTCTTCCTCATCTACTTGAGCTTGTCCAAATATCTTCTTGAGGCACATCTTAGTGGACCCGACCATCCTTTCTCTGAAGCGTCCCCACCATGCTGCTCTTGATACTATAAATTTGCATGTAACATGGTTGTGTGACATTTGAGTTTGTACTCTTGCATCTTCTAACAATTTCTGGAGTTCAGATATTTCTCGGTTGGCAGCGTGAAACGTTCGTGCATTGACTGAATAAATGGTGTTCGGAAGTCCGCGTCTTCCTACCAAGCGCCGAAAGGCAAGTAGGAATTTATCAGTTGACAAGTTAGCTGTAAGCTCAAGATGAATAGCTCTCGTCGTTGCGCAGGTAAACAGCATGATGTAGCGCCTCTTCTATGCAGCTCCAACCTTCACGAACAATGGGCCTGCAAAATCTACACAACAAACGTGAATGGTCGTTGAAACTTAACACGATCCATAGGCAAAGGAGCTTCTGTTTACTCACACCTCTTGGAATGTATTATCTTGTAGGGGAGGCATTAGTAAATTACCTTTTTAATTACTTGCCTGGCCTTCAACATCCAGAATTCACGACGCAATTCCGATAACAAAACACGAACTCTCATGCGGTAAAATCTTACGTGCGTTTCTTTAGTCAACAATTTAATGATATGGTGGGAGCCATAAAAAGGTAGTGGGTTTGGCTCATTCTCAGAGAGATCTGCAAACAGAGCCCACCACCAAGTTGAATCGGGTTGTCCTCCAGGAGTGGATGGAATCGTGCTATCTTGGAAGTAGCTGGTATGTGTTTCTTTTGTGTCAGGGCTGCAAACTCAATGTTGAAACATTCCTCTTGAACTTGGCATTTCCATTAATACCTAGCAGCTTCTATTTCTGTGGTTGTTAATACTTTGGAAATTGAACCTTTCTCCGTCACCTCCACGAAACGTAAAATCCAGCAGGTTATATGTATCAGTTTCCAATACAAACTGTATCGTGAAATATCTATCAGTGAGTCACTGGCATATTTGAGGAATTGCTTTCTTGAATTCTGGTAGTGATACTTCCTGACGTGAGATTTCTCATGGCCAAGAAGAGGAATTCTCCGCAAGCCATTGTAGTTCAATCCACCATAATGAAGATCTGTCGCGTAAGCGAATTCCAAGCGTCAAAAGATCTGCGGAGTTGTTTTCACTGGGACAATATCGACACTGAACCGGTGTCAGATAGTCTTGTATTTCTGTCTCACGGTTGCAGACGAATGTCTTCCCCCTATTTGGATCGCTCCGTATCCAGCCGAGGGCCACTATAAAATCGGTTCATAGTGTAGCTTGCGTGCTTCAAATCCTGTCGACTGGCAGAAATGTTTCAAGAGGTGAGAACTTATTAAATTGGCCAGAAGTTATAGTTGCAGGAGTGTAATCCTTTTCACTGGAGACAATCTGTCTTTACTGCAGGCCAAGTGTACTGAGATATTATCGTCGGTTACCGTTCTAATGCAGTGGCGGCTGGTGGATTAAATTATTGGTGGTGTGCAAATAAAAAATAAAATACAGAGTAGTCGTGACTCATCTATTTATACAGGAACTCTGCTCTCCTCTCCTTAGACCTGGAGAATCTATCGATAACTTTTGCGTTGAAGTCACTGATCTGCATAACATACTCCCTCTCAATTGAAAGCATTGTTAATGCTGACAATCGGTCCTGAAACATTGTGTTTCTAAGGAAATATTGTACTGTTTTTAAAGTTCAGAAACAGCGTTCTGCTTCAGCGGTAGACTTGTCATAGTTACTTAACAGGACTCACAGAAATTTGACACATTCGCTCAATGTAGTACATAAATTGTTTTCCTTAATGAAGTCCATCAAGCATAAAGCGCCAAACATTCCATGGAATTCCTTTCGACTGTAAATTACAGATAGTTCTGTCCGAATGTTTGTTCCAATGATAAAAGGATAGAACCTTATTGTTTCTCTAAGGGAATCCTATGGAAATGTCTTATCATAATCGGAGACTTTTCTTGATGAAAGAAAGTCATGCTACCTGATGCCCCGTGAAGCTAAATCTGTCCTTTGCTTCTCTGAGAATAATGTCACAAACTTCAAGAGCTTCTCTTATTTTCACATCATGATCTTCTATTCTTCTCCTCTTAATTGCAGTTTCTTTGTGTTCCTCAATATCCACACTACTTCTTACTTTTAGCACTTCCCTTTCAAATGCATTTAGCTGAGCGAGAGCAAATGTTACATTGCGGTCTCATTTCTGCAGCTAATTGTACAAAATGTCCACATGGGGCATGATCTTGTGGAAAAAAGACAGCCAGAATACAAAATTATCATCTTTCAAAGTGACTATAAAACCAGAAGCCTGAGTGTGGCATTGTTGTTTAACAGAGCTTTCTTCGGAATAACCTCAATGCATTTTAGTTAATTGATGGAAATTAATCATTTCTACACACTATCCGTATATAGGCTAAGGTTTTTGATAGAGTCAACATGAAAAATTCAATACCATGTCCGCTATTTGAACCACGGATAATTTAATTTAATGTCATGACGGCAAGTTGAACATGGCAGCTCAATGGGTAAGAGCGACTGGACGGAAACCAGAAGATCCGTGGTTCAAATCCCTACCAAGGCATTGAATTTTTCATGTTGACTCTATCAACCTCCATGCATTTAGTTAAATTCTTCCTTTGTTCGGAAATGGTGTTGACGGTCCGTGAATGAAAATACAGAAGGTGGCAATCGTTTCTGCACAACTTCATCAAGCACAGCTGTTCTTTGAGGAGAATTTGAACAAAATGTGCATATTCCTTGTAAATTGGAAAAAAAATATCTTCAAACTGGTGTTTACAGAGGCTGCATTCAACATTATTAAATTTAGTTGATATGCGTGGCCGTGTATATAAGAGGCACGCGGATACTTCTCTTTCGCAATTGCCTGAACCCCATGTTTCTTACCTCCCATGACGGATGCACCATCATAGGCCTGTGTTTAGTTATATAGTTTAGTCGGTCATCCTGGCAGTTACAGATTATATTGATTTAATGACTGTGGCGAGAGATTCTACATCATGACCAACAGGTCGAACAAAACTCCAAAATCATTCTAAAGGCTTCTCATTCACAAGGTATCTGTAGATAATAACCATTTGTTACACTGAGGAAACATCAGTGGTTTCATCTGCTATGACAGCGAGGAATTCTGCATCCGTAAACTCCTTCATTATTTCCTCTTGGCTTACCTCTAACATACACTGAAGAATTTCGCTTTGTATAGTTTTTGAAGTGCCCTTAAAAACAGCTGCGTTTTCCAGATGGCCCTTCAGGACACTCTCGAGATCAGCGCTGAAATCTATTAGGCCTCGAAAGATACCAGGGTTCTGTGATGTATCGGATTCATCATCACCTCTCAAAGCCTGCTCAAATGAGCCACAAAACCATATACACTTTATTATGATATTTAGGGCATACCTTTCTGCATAGCTTTATTCTTATGCAGCTGTACGTTCCTTCAGTATGCACTGTCCATTTGTGCGGCTATTCTAATATTGCCATACATTGCTAAACTTAATGCATTTTTATATGAGGCGAAGAGGACTCATGCTTTTTAACACGGTCGTGCATGTGTTGTATGTGTTTCATTCCTTGCTTCATCCAGGAATCTTCTCCTCCAAAGAGCAGGCTTGGAAAACAGTATATAGAGTTTAAGTTAATTGGTGGAAATTAATCATTTCTTCACACTAGCCGCATATAGGCTAAGGTTTTGGATGGATAGACCATGGCATTGAATTTTTCAGTATAGTATAAAGAGTTATTATCTCTACATCCACATTTCTACATATCAGGGTTGAACTTCCTATTGAATGTTCTAGCTTTCGTCTTAATCGTTTGAGTTATAGAAATGTTTGGCATAGGCCTACCCATTTGTTTTACTTTAGATTTTTCTTCCGCACTCCGTTGCGAAAAGGGCTTTTCCGGTAAAGATTGCACAGTATTCATTCTATCAGAATTTTAAAAACGCACAAAAACAACACACCACTGTAAGCTTAACACTTAAAGATTTCACAATATTATGCAGGCTAGAAACCTCACGACAATAAAAGCAGACACACAGATACAAACTAAGCGAAGCCTGAAGGCCACGTAGGAGGAGCCAGGTTGATAAACCTACATTTAAGCAATGTATAAGAAGCCACTCCCATCTCTTCACCTTCATGCAACCCCCTTGGGGAGCCCATATTTGGCCGAACACTGAGGTTAACACTTCGGAGTAAACCCGCCGACAAATTTCGTCTGCTATGGTCATGGGTAGCTACAGACGATAAGTGTAATTGAAACATGTTTGTATATAAAACAATGCAAACAAGTACAGCTTTAATACAAAAAATGCTCCTGTACATTCAAAATCAGTGAGTGTAACTCAAACCTGCAACCTTATGGAGCAACCGCTCCTGTTCTAATGTATAGTGTGGCTGCATATGCTCTCTCAGAAGCATCACAGAACACATGAAGGTTCGTAGGGTTTCACATTTCTATACACATTCCAATCTCTCTCGGGACTTTATGTGATAGCTGGTTGATGCCCAAGATCCAAATTTGCCATCTTAAGGTTATATCCTGGGGAAGAATCTTCACACCAAGTATCCCGGAAGATTAATTATCCAACAATTGAGACCAGTAAGAATAAACCTACAGGATCATAGAATCTTGCTGTTTGTTGTAAGAACTGACGTTTCGTAGTAGGAACGCGAGCTACTCTTTCAGTAATTTTCCAATAATCGAAAAACGGACAGTCTAATTCTGTATTCCACCGGATACCTAATACTCCACTTTATTGTTTGATGTCTCGTCTCTCAGACTGCCAGTCAGTCTTAAGTGTTTCTGAGTTCGTTGTCCATTTATCTATTGGTAGTCGTATCTGCCAGAGCATAGAGCTTACTGCGTAATATAAGCTTATGGCACCATTGTCATCGTCGGCACCAGCAACAAAGTTATTCATAAATGTGCTTTGATCTAAGAGTTCTGCTGTTGTGGGGAATTTATTACTGCATCTTGAAGCTAGTTCGAGTGAAGTGGCACATAGAAGGAAAGAAAGGACTGCACGTGAGGGCAAACGATAGTCTCATGAACCTGTACGTGACGATTTCATCTGCAGGTTTCCAGTTACTATCTTCCCTTTTTTGGACGTGACACCAGAAAAATCTGGTTAAGGCTCCTCTAGATACATTGCAAAAGGGCTTGGGTTCCATCCCCTACTATTGCCTTTCGATAAGTACGAAAGTGGATACATAAACAAAATTTCAGGAAGAAGGTTTGGCCCTGCTTCCAGAGCGTCGTTAAGGGATAGCGAGTCTCTCTTGTGTGGAGAAGCCGGGAACAATCCTCCATTTGATTGCTCCATTCCTCTCTTTCTTGACGTCATGGTGTGGTAGATACAAAACATCGTTTAGGTTATCTTCATTTCAACGTGCTCCATCTCGAAACTCAGCATTGTCATGAAGTTTCCTCTCAAGTGATCTAAAACTATTCATGTGTTTTTATATATTCTTAAAAATGTCTACAAAATCTTCCTTCGCATTTATTTTTCTTCTTCTTCAATGTTGTCTTTTGCCAAGTCACACACACACACACACACACACACACACGCACACGCACACGCACACGCACACGCACACACACACGCACACGCACACGCACACACATACACACACACAAACAAACACACACACACACACACACACACACACACACACCAGGCCACAACTTCTTCCATGACTTTATCAAAATTTCTCTTTCAACCTGGTCCCAAGCAGGTGGGGGAGTGCAATGAATTCACCAGCTAGCAAAAGAAATCGAGTAATATATCTAGCAATTGAATGTATGTAAAACAGGCATTTATTAACTACAGTAAGCATTTTTTTTTTCAACAATGGTTTGTATTATCTGGATGTCCAGGTTAAAGAGGTCTAGGTTAAGAGGTTTTACTGCACTCTCCATTAGCACATTTTTCAACCTCTGGAACAGATTAGAAAATGTCCCATACCAAGCTTCCTTAAGGATGTCATTTGGAGCATCATTGTATAAGCTTGTCTATAAACTAAGTACCATTTAAATATAACTGTAATTGCCATTTTGAGCATGTGCAGTCACTTCCTCCATTAATTAGGAAGCCAGAAGCAGCTGTAAGCAATCATTTTCTGTTTTTCTATTGTTACTTCATTTCAAAATGTTAAAAGCGTTTGAACGAACCATCAGCTGGGAGTCAGCTTGTAACTCATTTTTTGAAAGTGAGAAATGTTATGCCAGCAAATACTCCTCGCCAATTGTGTGAGGTTTATGATAATGTCAACATCAAGATCTGTTCATATCATTTGGTTGAGAACACCCTCCCTATAGTATGGATTTAGCCAACAAGTGATCTTCATCTGAAGAAAGCATATCAGCAACAGTGATGTTGTGAAACAAGAAGAGCAGCCTTAGCTTTCATAACAAATGACATCATTTTTGATAAAGTTGTACAAAAACGGTTTCTGTTACAAGTGGATGTATGGAGAAGTAATGTGACAGATTTATTTTTACGTTTGTTTTTCATGTATAAACTTCACAGATTTATTTCCTATTTAAATCGTGATTACAAACAATAGCATTTGCTGCTTCTTTCCCATGTTTACCTCTGTTTTAGCTGGCCTACTAATGTTTTGCCTCATTGAGAGTTCTCTTTATTTTCTGACTCTCCTCCTCTTCATTTCCTTCTTCCCTCCCCTCTTTATTTTTTAATTTTCTACTCCAATTTTTCTTTTGATTTTCTTAGGTATTTTCCTATACTTTTATTTATCTCTTCCTTTCTTCCTGTTAGCATTTTTTGCTTTTTGCTACTATTTTTGTTTTGTATTTTTATATTCATGTTAACCCATTTTCCTTCCCATATTTCTTTGTTGCATTTAACTTTTCAATATTCAGTCATACAGAAGATATTCAAAACTTCTTTCTTTCCCCATATTTCACCTATTCCCTTTTTCCTTTCTCTTAGATCTGTTAAGTATATTATGCGTGTTCTAATCCAGTTCTATGCTGTTCTATGTCTGTTCTATGCCTGTTCCTCCCTTAATCTTTTATTGCATTTATTTACGTATTACTTCCAATTCATTTTACTTTTAGTTTTTTTTTTTTTTTTTTTTTTTGTTTTCTAAACTAATCCATATGCCTGTTTACCTTTGTCCTCCACTCTAATTCTCATCTTCTTTGTTCTCTTTCCATTTTATCTATACATCTCCCATCCTTAGGTTTTCCATTTTTGCCATCAGTCCTGTTTTTATTTTTAAATTATCTTTGTTGAATTATATATGACTTTTAATATTTTTTTCATCCTCATTGTTATGTGCCTACACAGAACTTTCCATTACTACCTCCTTTCTCTTTGTTGTTCCAAGTTTTATCAGTGCCAGTTTCCTCTGTGCTAATTAGGATAGCTCTATCACTTCTGTACAAAATGATCCAAATCTCTATGAGAAGTAGCATGAGATAATGAATAATAATAAAGCAAAATAATGTTGTGTTAGTTTTTAAGAAATTATAATTATTTAATATGCCTTATATGTAAGAATGTCCCCTTTATAGTTAGTTAGTTTTTATTCATCCTTTTGATCATATTACATGATATAGGACACGTCAAGTACTTATAACTAAAAATTATACAATATACATATATATAACACAAGTTTGGAATGAAAATTCAACTGTATGTACAGTATAATGATAATGATGATGATAATGATGATAGTAATAATAATAATAATAATAATAATAATAATAATAATAATAATAATAATAATAATAATAATAATAATAATAATAACAGTTCACTAGTTAACATATTCAAACAATTCACCTATACAATAAAACATTAACATCATTAACATTAACAAAATCAATTGTCAAAGTAATCATAATATTCTTTTATGCTATAAAAACAATGGAATGAAAGAAGTTTTTTGAGACAAATTCTAAATCGATGCAGTGCAGGTATTTGCTTCAGATAATTGGGTAATTTATTATAAAGCTGGAGGCCAGTATATACAAAACTTTTTTCAAAAGAACTAGTGCTATGTGTGATTACATGAAGGTTATCTTTTCTTCTGGTATCATGAGAATGTATCTGTGAGTTTGTTGTGTACATACTAAGATTATTTTTTATGTAGCATAATGTTTCATATATGTAAATACAGGGGAGGGGCAGTATGATGATAAGTGCTGCCCATATTTGGAAATGGACAGATTGAGTCAGGAGAATAGAATACATATGATAACTGATACTTCTTATTATTATTACCCACTTCCAGAATTTTATTATACATTTGATATGATTCCATGGACACAGAGGATAATTTAGATGCTGCCATCTGACCAAACTTTTGTGAATCACATACAAAGAATCTATTTTCGTTTGAGAGGGATAGATCCATATTTTGTTACAGTATATAGGTGTCTGACAGTATTGTAGGTGACACTTAAAACTTTCACTTAAAATTTTATTAATCAAAGCTTCATGGGTGAAAAGGCATGTTAAAGTTAATAATGTGGAGCTTGGGGCCATTCCAAGCTCCATGGCCTTAATCAAGAACTGATCACTCGTGAAGCTTTGATTAGTAATTATAGGTGTTTTGAAACTCCCTCCATCAATTTTTCTGGCATAAAGTATATCCTTTTGTTCTTCTGTTAGAGGATGTGGTACCCATCATGCACATCTCTTTGTAAGCACTAAATATGCGGTGCTTTGACTCACTATTTAGAGTCCTCTCAATGTCACTAAAAGGGAGGTATGGTTTTCTCATTGCAGTTGCTGGCGATTACAAGTTTCATCTTTAAGAACCTACCAACCCCTTAAAAGTTTCCAGAATAAGTTTCCAAATGTGGCCATATGGCACTATTCTACTTTTCTTTTCTTTTAAGTTATGATGATGATTGTCTGGTGGCAAGAGAGATTCACCTTACTCTATCTGCCTGAACCAAGGAGTGAAAGCCAATAGAGGCAGAAGCAGCACACACATGCTCCAATATCAGGAAAGATTAATCTTTTAGAAGCTGGCATTTCTATTGCAGGGATGTTTATTCCATGGAAACAAGTGAACATTGCTTCTGCATTAATTATTAGTAATACACTTTCTGTTTGCATTGATGTTACTTTTGTAAACAGTTTAGTATTACAGTTTTCAAATAGCACATGAATTAATACCCTTTTGTAAGTTGTTTTCCGGAATCCCAGTAGATGGTATGGAGTGTTTGCTGATAGTAAATATTTTTATACACTGTCAAGATAATCTTATTTTGTGGAAGCAAGATTATCTTCCTATGAGTAATTAAGGTTATTCTTGTTTGAGGTAAGCAAACAAAATGAAGTCAATTTGTTTTCTTAAGGAAGTACAGCATAAGATTTTCAAAAGATCAAGTTTTGAAAAGGTATTATGTAACTGGATGCAGCAAACATTTTAGTGTATTTTTCAGAAAGAATTATTTAAATTTCTGGGCTAGTTTCAAAGTAATGTTTTAGAAGGCAAGACAATGTAGATATTTAAAAGGATAAACCAAATTTAATGTTAAAGTTTTAAACCTCATTTCCCAAAATGTGCATATTTCTAAAGCTTTTCCTTGACAATCCAAAAATATTGAAGGGATTTAAATGAAAGTTTTTGACTGTGTATACATAATCTAATGAACTGGCCGGAATAATGCTTCTCTGAAGAAAGAAAGTAACTTTATGATTCAGTAATTTATAAACATTACTTTGTTAATTTGTAAATAAAACTATAATATTGTGACAAAAGACAACCATAAGTTATCTTAAATCTTTATTTTCACCAAAATTATTAGCTCAATGCTAACACATAATAAGCCTTTCTTTTATGCAAATGCAAAACTTTGATATATCTCCATAATGTTCCTTTAAGTCTCTGTAGTATACAACCTTTGTGCTGTTATAATCTTTCTGGCCTGCACACACGTCCACCTCTAACGTGAAGTTACACTTCAATTCTGAACACAACTCTGATATTCACAAGCAGGGCCATATTCCTAACAAAAAAAAATTGGGGGACGCACAGCTAAAAAAATTTTCCACATGCTGGAGAACCAATCAGAATTCTGCACTTGTAGATTTGCCTTCCTGCTTTGGTTGTCCTCAGCATGCATACGACTTTTTAACCATTATTTTATGTAATCCTCTGAGTTCCACATATGTACTGGAGGTCCGTTAATAGTCATAAACATTATTTGAATGTATTTTGAATGTAAGTATCTATTTTGTATGTTTTCAGTATTTTGAATGTTAAATTAAGAAAGTATAACTAATATTATTAGTAAGAGGACTGCATCCCCCTCCGAAAAATAGTGGGGGGACGGAGTACATCCGCATTCCCCGTCCACTACGGCCCTGTTCACAAGTAAATTGCTTTGCTGTCGGTTCCACAGCTGGTGATATCTCACCTTACTGACCTGTGAACTTCCTGCACCGCTCCACGCCCTGCCGATTACTTATCCCAGAGCTTCTAACGTACTACACTCAGCTCAAAGCACCACATTGCTCTCAATAATACTCACTGTAACACTCTACACACTGACTCATCTCGCCCTTGCATTACCTTTTATATAACTGCCGGGTGCGGTAGATCATTCTGGAATTGGATCCTTCTCGAAATTCGGTCTAGAAAGGTCTTTCTCATAGAAGCAGCACTGGAGGTACCGATATGTCAGCTCGTGACTGGGCTTGCAGACCTGTCTATCCCCTCCTGCCAAGCAATAAGAAGCGGAACGATCGCCCTACTCTAGCTTCTTCATGATGGCAACTAAGTTGCGCGACTCGACTCTTTCACTCCAAAACAGACGCATTGGTGACGTATCTCGGCAGACCACGCGAATGCCAATGTGACAATGTTGTTTACATAGATAGAATTCTATTTCTGGCTATTCCCCTAAAATAAATATTAAGTTTTAGAATAGAAAGAATATAATTTAAATATTTTTTAAAAAAAGGAACTACTCCGATATATTTTCAGAGCATGTGGAGATATCTTAAACAAGTAATTTGAGATAGGAGACTTATGATCTGTTGGCTCAAATATGGAGGTTATGGCTATAATTTTCTAAAGGACTAGTACACCACGACTAATGAAAGCGTTTGAGTGCACAACACAAAAGTGAAGAGGTGTGTCGGAGCACTTCCTCTGGCGCAATGGTATTGACGTTAGTTATCAAATGAAAAGTAAATGAGTTTGAGCCTCCTTTACGTTTTTTACTTTATTTGTGTAGTTTTTCGTGGCTTTTTTCTTATTTTTTGTGTGTTTTGCCTAACATTTTAATTCTTGAATATGTACGCATATTACAACGTAATTGCATCTTGTCAGTGAAATTAATTACAATTCTTTATAACAAAGGTTGAATCCTGCTTAATACTTTCACCTGTTGTAGTCTAAATGAGAGATGGTTTAAGGGGGAAACGAGCTTACATAAAATAAAAACGTTTCTAATGCAAAATTCTCAGCGGCAAAGGAACGACTGCCATACTGTCCAAAATTCATTGTGCTGAATAGCTTTACCTGCTGCTATTATTAGGGTAGTAGTTACGAATCACGACGTTTCTTCCTATTAGGGTTTACGTATTGAAAATACGAAAAACAAACCACATGACAGGAACCGAACCAATGACCAGTTTTCGTCATTACAATTGGGCCACCAGAACAGTTGCAGAAACCATCTAGAGTGGGCTACGTGATGCAAGAAGGCAGTTAATCGCTGTTCAGAGTCGCACTGACAGGTGATTAGTTCGACATTTGAGAGATCTTTGAGGCATTAAATTTTGGGAACGCCAATAACGGGTTACTAAGAATATACGTATATTTCTATACTCAGGAAGCAGCTTTAAAGATAATCTCATCCAATAATTTCACTCACCTTGTTTAAATAGCGTCATGCGCCGTGGCGTAGTGGGCTAAGGTACCATGCTTTGGTTCCCTGCCACGGAATGCGCATCGGATTCGATCCCACCCCTGGGGATGCGGATTTTAAGACCCGGCTACAGGACCGGTGCCCACTCAATATCGTGAGGAAGCTGAGGAGCTAACGACAGGTAAGCGGCCCTGGACAAGAAAACCAACTTTCCTGTTGGAGTTGCCGAGATGTTGACCACATCTCCACCCCGTATCGGTTGGATGATCGCCCACCTCTACCTTGCGTATGTGGGCGTGAGGCCGACAGTCGGATTGGCAAGCCCTGGCCCTATATGGGCTGTCGCACCATGGGTTTAGTTTTTTTTTTTTTAATAGCAGCTTATCAGCATCTGTTGCCAGTCAGATTTAACACAAGTAACTGTATTATAAAAATAAGTGAGGTAGAATTTATCTAGTTTGCTCAGTTGGCCAGACGTTGATCCGAGGTCAAAACCTGCCCCAGACCGATCTGAGTACATTTACTGGCACTAAAAACAAATGAGGTATCAAGCTGGATTCGAATCCGTAGCCGCCTTCCAGACTCACAAGTCGCTAGGGAGGGCAATTACATCTTTCCTGACCCTAAATTACACTTCTTTCATCCTGTTTGGCTGTTTCAGGAACTTAAGGCAGGGAGCTTGGTCTCTGTGAGTCCTCGTGATCGGGAGAGAATCCCGAGAGTATTTACATTCCCGTTTTGTCGACTACCTAATTTTACCTGCTTTATTACCGTTTCGTCGACTCAAGGCTAATTTTATTGGGTATGCCCCTTCCCGCTTTCTGCCGACGCAGTGTGCTATAGGCGCTCAGTGTTCACTTATAGTTTACTGCAGTCGTTCAGTGAGGTAACAAGGGTAAAGTCAGTTTTCAGTACGCTTAAACATGCAGTCTGAAATTCTTGAATCGAAACGAGGGAACCCAATGAAATGCCCTAGAAATATAAGAAACGACTTGCAGATATCAACAATACTTAAAAACAGTGACCGTACGTGTGAACCCAACATTGACAAAAACGAAGTTGAAATATGTATTACTAAAACAAGAGACAGAGAAGAGCAGATGCCGATACAGCAAATATACTGTGACTCTGTGGTTTCGTAGAATTAAAACTCCGAGTTGCAGATATTCCAAACCTCAATTATTTCCGTAGAAATACACTGTTCAATTATGACGTAACAACATTACGTCACATACACAACAGATTCTACCAAGGTCGATGAAAATAACAAACAGCGTTCTGATTGCATCAGCTCTCGTTACAACATGCTAAACTGTTTACTGCTTACGACTCTCGCGACTGCCTCTTGGCGAGTCGCCGTCTTCTTAAATACCTCATTGATAAATTCTAGATATTTCCGGAACAATAAATAAATCGAAAATTCTATCACCTTCCAGAAGCGTAACTTAATCTATGCCGGCAAGTCCTTTATCTCAGCTATCTTTATTTGCGGGCCCTTTGTGCACACTAGCCGCGCTATCTAGATAACGGCTTCGCGACACGGCTCCCTGCTCAAGGCTGGTCGTCCCGAACAGCACCATCGTAGCGGGCCAGACGAACCAGGTGTACCACCAACATCTCCCCTCGGGCACCTTCTGGATGCGATAGACCATGTCGTTAATCCTCTTCACCCAGTAAGGTCCTTGCCACGGCTGTTGAAGTTTCGGGCAGCGTCCCTTGGTCCAAGTTGGGCGATAAAACCAGACCAGGTCACCTTACTGGAACCCTTGGCTGTTGGCCTGCCTGTCGTATCGGGTCTTCATGCGGTCGCTCACCTTCTAGATGTTCTGACGAGCCATCTGATGCATGTCGTGGACATGATCCACCAGGCTCTCCGCATACTCAGTTGCTGGCTGTTTTACATCCGGGGGGCCTCCAAAAGCCAGGTCACAGGGGAAGCGTAACTCTCGGACGAACATTAAGCTGGCTGGCGTCATCCCAGTGGTGTCGTGTGTTGACAAGCTGTAGGCCAGCAGGAACAGTGGCACCTTGACGTCCCAGTTTCGCTGATGGTTAACCACGACCTTCCTCAAGTGCTCTTCTAAGGTGCTGATGTAGCTCTCCACCATGCCGCCCGATTGCGGGTGTAGGGGTGTTGTGCGGGTCATGTTAACCCCAGGACATTCTAGTGCCTCCTTCATCAGGTTGGATTCAAAATTGGTGCCCTGGACGCTTTGCAGCTCTAACGGCACCCCAAATCCACAGAACACTTGCTCCACGAGACAGTCTGTGATTGTCTTTGCCTCATGGTTCGGGATAGCATACACCTCCGGCCACTTGGTGAAGTAGTCCACGACCACCATCAGGTACTTGTTGCCTCGGTTGGATACTGGGAATGGTCCAGCTATGTCGACGGCGATTCTTTTGAATGGCGGTCCGACGTTGTACTGCTGCATGCGACAGGCTCCTAGTCTGGGGGCCGCGACTCACCAAGCACACGTGACATTGACGGCATCATCACTCAGCATCTGCTTGGAGCCTCAGCCAGTAGTAGCACTGCCGAAGTTTGGCGATCGTCCGGTTTGCTCCCAGGAGTCCTCCTGAAGTACCGGCGTGCACTTCCTCCAAGACCTCCGGGACCTACTTCGGGGAAGTACCAACTGCTCCCTCTGCGTCTTCCCATCAGGCGAATCCCATGACCGGAACAGCACGCCCTCTCTTGTCCTCAGTGAGTCCAATTTGGCCCAGTAGGACTTGTAGGCGGCGCTCGTCGTTGCGATGTCCTGCCTGGTCGGTCTTGTCCCTGCCTTCACTTCCCTCAAGAGTGAGCCCAAGTCGACATCCGCCAGCTGCTCCCTCCTCAGGCCTGTGCTCTCCCAGCCATCCGCAGGCACTGCAGTGACTACTCTGACAGCTGCGGCACGCTCCCTCTCTTCCACTCTTGTGCATTGGCCGCACTCGTCTGGACAGGGTCTTCTGGACATGGCGTCTGCGTTACTGTGGCTCTTCCCTCTACGATGTTCAGAGGTGAAGTCGGACTCCTGCAGCCTCTGGACTCGGCGTGCTGTCAGACCTTCCAGGTTTCTAAAGCTCAGTAGCCAGGTTAGGGCGGAGTGGTCAGTCCTCAGTTGGAATGGCTGACTATACAGGTACTTGTGGAAGTGCTCCAAAGTCTTTACTACCACCAGTAACTCTCGTCGGGTGACGTAGTAGTTCTTCTCTGCCTTGGACAGGGTCTTGCTGTGGTAGGCTATCACCCGCTCGTGGCTGTCCTGAATTTGAGATAGGACGCCTCCAATGCAATGATTGCTGGCGTCAGTGTCCACAACGAAGGTGCCACCCAGTTGTGAAATCCCAGAATAGAAGCACTACACAGTGTCTTCTTCAGCCGCTGGAAAGCGTTTTCGGCGTCTTTCACCCAAACATAGGGCCGCTGTGCTTCAGACAGCCGGGTGAGGCGTTTGGCGATGTTGGAGAACCCCGTGATAAAACGGCGGTAGTAACTGCACAGCCCCAGGAAACTGCACAGTTCCCTTTTATCCTTCGGCCGAGGCCAATCTCCCACGACCTTTGTCTTCTCCGGGTTCTGTGGCCACTCCGGTTGGTGAGACTATGTTGCCCAAGTAGTTAACTTCCTTGCGGAAGAGCTGGCACTTCTTCGCGTTCAGCTTCAAGTTGGTTGCCTGCAGTCTCTGTAACACCTTGCTCAGGTTGTCGAGA
The DNA here is from genome assembly GCA_030765055.1 of Mantis religiosa. Lineage (NCBI taxonomy): Eukaryota > Metazoa > Arthropoda > Insecta > Mantodea > Mantidae > Mantis > Mantis religiosa. The sequence continues at coordinate 74,066,669 of CM060952.1, forward strand.
TGGTCTTCGAAAGTCTTGCCGACGATGATGATGTCGTCCAAGTATAGCAGGCATGCGTCAAATGTCAATCCCCTAATTACTGATTCCAGGAGGCGTTTAAATGTGGCTGGTGCGTTGCAGAGGCCAAAGGGCAAAACTGTGAACTACCAAAGCCTTTGGCCTGTCGAGAATGTAGTGTTCTCCTTGTCTCTCGGGTCTAGAGCCACCTGCCAGTAACCCGACTTCAGATCTAGGGTCGAGAACCACAGTGCACCAGCTAGCGTGTCCAGGGTATCGTCAATCCGGGGTAAGGGAAAATAGCCCTTCTGGGTGACAGCGTTCAGCTTCCTGTAGTCCACGCAGAAGCGTAGCTCGGCGTTCTTCTTTGTCAGCAAGACTACAGGGGAACACCAAGGGCTGTCAGACTCTTCAATCACTCCCCTGGATTTCATGTCCTCTAGCATGTCTTGTACCACCGCTTGTATTGCCAGCGGAACGCGTCTAGGTGACTGCCGAATAGGCCGGGCGTCTCCGGTGTCGATACGGTGAAGCACTTTGTCCGTGCCGCCGTAGTCGCTGTTACCGTAGCGAGGGGATCCACCCTCTTCAGCTGCCGTGGTGCGGACGCTGCGGACACTTAGCACTCGTGGTACCTCTGACGTTACTAGAGCACCCTCGGGCTGAATATTCGAGCCCCTACCTCTGGGAGTTGTTCGGATTGAGTTGGTCTCGAGGGGGCAGTGGTTCCCGATACCCTTGGCTGATCGGATACGTCTCCGTACGGAATTGAGGGTAGCCATTAATATTCCCGGGTACTAGCCTGCAGAGCTAGTAGAAGGCGTGCTAGAGCGCTAGGCGGCCCCACCGAGGTCATATCGTTAGCCTTCAACTTTTGGTGTTGGCGCGTGAAAGTGGCGTATCCACTTTCATCCCGTCTTGTGTACTTGGACCAGATGGGAGGGCTTGTTAGTAAACTAGGTCTTGCCTTATGGAAAGCCACATGGAGGACGCCGGGCGCCCTTTGGGACAGCTCGGATACTCACTGGTTTTGAGAGTCCCGGGTCTTGGTCCTACGGGTCCAGGACTAATGGGAGTAGAACCTCCGGACTCAACTATTACCTTGGCTGAAGACGCGCTGCTATCGTCTCAGCAGTTGTCGAACTTTCTCCAGTTGTTCTGCTGTCAAGTGCTCGGCGGGCCTCTCCAGTAAGCCTTCCAGCCCAGGTGTTGCGTCAGCACCGGCTCCCATGTCTTGTCGATTACTGTCACGTTGACCATGGGCTCGCATGTCCCCAACTCCGTTCCGGCCTGGACGTCGTGTTTGGTGTCTGCTAGGTTGAGCAGCCTCACTGGCACCTCCTCTCGGCACGGCAACAATTTCCTTGGTACACATAGGCCATGCCCAGGCGTCTTCTGGTCCAGCATCATGTTCTTGGTCCGCTGGCCTTCCATTCGGGTCGTCACCACCATCTCGCTTCTTGCGGGGACAACCACGTCTTCCTTCAAGACGACCCTGCCGATTCCTTGGAGCTCTTCAGGCTGTCGGAGTATGATCTCTTTTCCATTGAGCCGCAGGAATTTCTTCCCGACGTCGACCGTCGCCTCGTGGCTCCTGAGGGCATACAATGCCAGTATCAACTCCTCAGCCACCTTCGCGACGAACACTCACTGACGCACAGCACTCCGTCCCAAGGTCAATCAGGGCTTCCTTCTCCACAGGCAAGGTATCACCCGATGCCGTCGCTAGATGGTATGGTCGGCTCGTTTTTCTCGACGGCAAACCCTTGGCCACGTTAGGTCTGATGATGATCACGGCCGCCCCGGTGTCTACGAGCACGCGGCAGGGATTCCCTCACCCAAACGTCCGCGATGATGCTGTCATCCATCCTTTGGCTGACAGTGCGCAGCGTCACTCGAGGGGATGGTGATGTCGCGGTTGCGTGCCCTTCGCCATGCCGGGCCTTACTCGTTCCTCCGGCTGCTCTTCCTGGTGTCGGCTGTCTTTCTCCAGGTATCCCGGCTAACCGCATCCGCAGCACGCGCCACTAGGTCTTCGCCGGCGTCCCTCATCTGTCCTTCGGTCTCCATTGTAGCGGACACTCCTGTCTCGCGAGGTCGGGGTAGCCGTCACCTTGGCCGCCTCCATCCTCAATGCTGTCGATAGCACATCGTGGATGGTTTTGTAGTCGCCATGCATTAGGCGCTGACGAATTTCCGTGTCTCTTACCCCGTCAACGAATGTGTAGGCAGCCTTCCGGAATACGAATTCTGGTGGGAGGTCGACTAAGGCTTTGCTGGCCAGCTGCTCCATTGCCAGGGCGAACTCCTGTAGTGTCTCCCCTGGCTGCTGCAACCTTGATTTCAGCTGGCTTTGGTACGCTGCGGCTAAGCGGTGGTTTCCAAAACGGTTCTCCAGGGCCTCCCAGATGTCCTAGGGCGCCGCCTCTGTCTGGACGGCGTTCAGGACTTTTGCGGCTCGTCCCTGGAGGCTGGCTATTAGCTGTACGGCCTCTTCCTCCGGTGACCACTTGTTATGCTTGGCCAGTATGTCGAACTGGCGGCGGAAGACTTCGAAAGTTGTCGCGCCGTCGTATTTAGGAGGTTTGACGCGCGCAGATGTTTTGTCGCGTCCCGGCGCGTCGACCTCTAAATCCTTTAACCTCCTGTCAACGATGTCCTCTACAATGGCGTTCAGGGAGTGTGTGTTACTTTCGGCCTTTCCCTCCTGGTCGTTAACGCGGCTCGCCAGGTCTTCGAAGCGCTCGCCCACCTCCGTGACGTCCTCCTTTACGCCGGCCAACTGCTCTTCAAACTTTGCGGCGAGGGTCTTATTCGCTGCTTTCATTTCCGTGGTCAATTCGGTCATTGTCGCGGCCAAATTGCTATTTGCAGCTTTCGTCTTCGTTGTTAATTCGGCCTTCATTTCTTCCATCTTCTCGGTAATGTTGTCGTTAACCGTCTTCATTTGTTTCAGCTCTGCGGCCAGGTTGTTATTTGCCGCTTCTGTTTTCGCAGCGAGGTTGTCATTCGCCGCTTTCATATCCGAGGTGAGTTCGGCCTTCATTTCCATCATCTTCTCCAGAATCTTTCCCAATGCAGCCTCCATGTCGTGTTATGTTGCACTCCTGACACCAATTGTGACTCTGTGGGTTCGTAGAATTGAAAGTCCGAGTTGCAGATATCCCAAATCTTCATTATTTCCGTAGAAATACACTGTTCAGTTCTGACGTAATAACATTACGTCACATACACAACAGAATCTACCAAGGTCGATGAAAATAACAAACAGCGTTCTGATTGCATCAGCTCTCATTACAACACTCTACAGCTATTTACTGCTTACGACTCTCACGACTGCCTCTTGGCGAGTCGTCGCCTTCTTGAATACCTCATTGATAAATTCTAGATATTTCCGGAACAATAAAGAAAACCGAAACTTATATCACCTTCCAGAAGCGTAACTTAATCTATGCCGGCAATACCTTTATCTCAGCTATGTTTATTTGCCGGCCCTTTGTGTACACTAGCCGCGCTATCGTAGATAACGGCTTCGCGACAATACTGTCAAGAAATTGTAAGTGTTATTGACAAGGTTTAGATTTTGTAACCCAAATATCCACATTCGCCTCAGTGAAACATTATTTTTATATGATGCAAGGCATACTGCTTCGGGAATACATATGTACCCTCCCAACTCGTCGTCAAGATATCATTATTCCAGAAGATTTTAGTGATTTCGTTCTTTTGCATGATGACACTGAGGAGCATATCCTCGCATTTTCAGAAGATGCAATTTTGTTAAACTCAGGCACATGTTTATTTGGAGATGGAACTTTCAAACCTTGTCCGCTGTTTCATCAACTATATACTATCTATATGGTTATCGGAATCACAAACGATACAACAAATATAGTTCCAGTCAGGGGCGGCTTCTGAGGTGGTTCCGCTGTGCCATGGCACCGTCTGTATGAAAACGAAAGAAAGATAAGTGTATAAGAATTGCGCAAAAAGAATTATGAGTTTGAATAGGCGCGTTAAATGCAAGCGCTCACTCTTGGTTGTTTTCCGTAGCTTGGTGCCGATTCCAGAAGGCACCATCTACGCTCATAAGCGCCTGTGTTAAGGGCTAGGATGTCTGCTTATACACGGCTTCTTATGGAAGAAGGTCAGAAAAGTTAGTGCCAGGATTGCTCTGGCGCATAACTTACGCTTTGTCCGTTAGAGTGCAGTAAAGCACGGGACTTCAGAGAACCACGATCCTGCCACCTAGCGAAAGACAAGGGTAAGAATACATTTCGCGCTATACCTTCCTTTTATGCAGTATCACCATCCTACTGCAAGTTAATGCTGAAGAACTTCAAAACGCAAATTAACGCTTAATGAAATCAGTTGTAGAAGCACAGCACACAGATATCTTTATAAATAAAATTAATTTGGTTTCAATGTGAATATAGTATTAGATTTTAAAATTAAGAGACAGTATTTCAACATGTGCATATTTCACAGCAGCTGGTTTGTTGGTACAACATAAAACCCGCGTGTGCAGCATGTGTTGGACACATGTTTTCAAAACAATGGTAGAGTAGTTCTGTATATGCTCTTGTAATGCTGTAGTTCATCGTGAGCATGGATTTTTAAAACAGTGTTCGGTGTTTTTTCTTTAAGTTAAACTTTACAGTAAAGTTACGAACATGAACAAGGTGAGTAAATTACTGAAAACTCCATTTAGTAACAGTACTCTAAGTGAAAAAAATTCAGATAGAAACAATGGGTAGGCCTCTCCCGAATCTGAATCTGCAGCAGCAAACAAAAAATCGATGCCGTAAGTTTAAACCAGATATTTATCAAAAGAACAAATGGATTTGCGGCTGTGATGAAAACAATGCAGTTTTTTGTTTTCCTTGTGTGTTATTTGTGGGAGATGTCCATTGGTGTAAGACTGGAATAACTGATATTGGGCATTTATGGTCTAAAATGAAAATGCATGAAACATCGAAGCGACACATGGACAATGTTCTGAGCGTTTCATTTCTAAGCAAAACCAACATTCAGGACAAATTAGATTCGCAGTATAGGCAAACAGTCAACAGCCATAACAAACAAGTAGACAAGAACAGGTATATATTGAACTTAATTATAAACTGTGGTGCTTTGGAGCTGGCTCTTAGGGGACACGACGAATCTGACGCCTCTCAAAATAAGGGTTTTGTTCGTGAGCTGTCAGTTTAGTGCGGAGTTGGATAAAGAACTTCAAGTACATATTAGCCAGTCATCAGTATTCAAAGGCATTTCTAAGATTGTTCTGCACGTTCTGTTTGGTACAGTATATTATAAAATAGGATGGATTTTTGATAAGATTACCTCAATCGTTCGTAATTGGTACACATATTTATACTTTAACAACCCTTATTTATTTATTTATGGCACCATCAATACAATACCTCACCGGCCGCCCCTGGTTCCAGTTGTGTATTCCTTGTTACCGATCGAAAAGAAAATACTTATTGTTGGTTATTCCGATTGTTAAGGATAAAATACCACAATTTTACCCTCAAAAGTTCCATATTGATTTTAAAATAGCGGCAATAAAACCAATACAAACTGGTTGTTTCCCCCCTCCCCTTCGAAGGTGGAAATCAAAGGCTGTAACTTCCACTTTAACCAAGTCATCTGGAGAAAAATTTAGGTCCTGGGACTTACTCGATTATACAAACAGGAAAAGGAAATTCGAAACCATATACAAATATGTGCTGCTCTTGCTTATTTATCAGCGGATTACATCGTAGATGGATTTCTATATATCATGAAAACAACACCTACAATTGAAACCATAGTCGAATTTAAGGATTAGGAGTTTTGTAAGTCATTGTCTCGAAAACTGTCACATTTGGGTATGTTATACTGAACGACATATAACTACCAATACTGTAGAGGGATGATATAAGATTTGGATCAAAGAATAAAACAGGATCTTCAGGATCTTTTAGATGTTCGTACTACAGTAGGTCAAAACCTTCGACGATTACTTTACACAGTAAAATTTGATTAATGAGCTGTACCATATAAAATTTGATAAAATCTGTATTTACAGATTGAATTTATGTATATTTGTCATTTGGTATGGCGAGACAAAACTATTATTATTATTATTATTATTATTATTATTATTATTATTATTATTATTATTATTATTATTATTATTATTATTATTATTATTATTATTATTATTATTATTATTATTATTATTATTATTATTATTATTATTATTATTATTATTATTATTATTATTATTATTATTATTATTATTATTATTATTATTATTATTATTATTATTATTATTATTATTATTATTATTATTATTTTCAAAACAAATGCTGCCGTATTTTCTAAAAGACAAACAGGAACCTATTTTTACAGTGTTTTATTAGCCTCTGAAAGGAGGTAGAGTATAGAGGATTGGTACGAAAGATTTTAGACGGTTGAGGTCCTCTCGTTAATGAAGAAATGGCATGGAGTTTGCTGAAATAAATTTCGGACTCTTCACTGAACCGCACTGCCTTGGAACCACATCAGGCCTGCCACAGACTTACAGGCAGACTTATTACCTACGTAATAATTTGCGCATGCGGATAAAATGGCGGGGGGTGAAGGGAGATATCCCTGGGAACCTTTGATAGTTCCCTAACGCGCAGCGCAGTGTTGGTCGTGTAGTTCAAGACGATGCTCGTCTATTCCCGCGTGAGGGAGTGCTGGGATAAGTATTGATTTTACAAAATGGCCAAAGAATGACAACATATGGACCAAATGAATGGAATATTCAAGCTAACTTTCAGAATGAATCTTTTATTTGTGTGGGTCGCTTTCTGCCTGACAACCTGCTCTCAAGCAAGAGCCAGCAGTGATTACTATCCAGGTAATAATCCTGATTTAACCTAACAAACATAATGTGTAAGTCGAAACTCAAGATCGTAACAAAATTTCACTTTTATTTAACATGTTACACGATTAATGACAGTGCATATAAATGTTTCAGTAATTAACAGCAGAAACTCTCATTGAGTGTATTGAGACCAAAGTTTATAGTGCTTATTATTTTGTACTTAAAACAATAACTGGGCACCGCAGCAAGTGTCAATGCTGTAATTTCAAATTAATGATATTAACACGGCGAGTGAATTGCTATAGTTATTTGAAAATTGTACGGTTTGTGGTATCACGTCTTAAGTAACACTTGCCAAACCAGGCATGCTTCAAGCTTTTAATATTATCAGCAGGCAGTATTGCGGTCAGTAAAGAAACCGATAAAAGTGCCGTATTTCGTGAGAGAAAGTTAACAACATACTCAAACGACTTATTTTTTGTCACATACGCAGTAAAACTGGCCGTATTTTTGGACAAATATTCTGCTTTGTACTAGGTTATTTGTCAGTTTTAAAACATTTTGTGTATGCATGTTAGCCTTTAGTGCAAGAATGATCGTACTTACTGTAGTGAAATTTCTTATATAATACATATTTCATGTCCAACCTAATATAAATATCCCCCCCCCCCAAAGCATTAACATTTTAGTGTGGCGAAAGGTAAAATAATAAAAATGTCTTCCTTATTTTTGAATTTCGTGTACAATATAGTTCTGATCATGTAACAAAGAAAATCTTGTTACACTTAGATGACTTTCTCTCCTCTTGTACAAATACTTACTGTTCTACTTCATGTTAAAATATAGGTGCAAGGGAATGTGGGAAGACAGTAGACTTTACGATATGGTTACTTCCCTTTTGAAAACTGAGTTTTTATTTATGGACGTCCTCTAACTTATGGTCCTCAGCGTCCCATTCTATATTAGACGTGAAAGACCAATTAATTTTTCTCAAAAGCCTTTTATCAGGTTATTTTACGTGTCGTAAACCTACATACCGAACCACCGACTTTATTTCCCTTCCGAAGGAAGCTATGCTAAGGAGTTGTAGGCTCGAAAGAAGTCCATCTTCCTCTCCCACATTTGAACCCGTGACCTCCGGAATCAGAGGCTAGCACGTTACTCCTAGACTACGAAGGACGGCAATGTAAAAAATTGTTTGGAAGTTCAGACAAATAACAAGGAATATCTCGGAAATGTTTCACTACACAAAAATGTAGGTATTTGATATAAATTGTGTGTTTTTGCAATCGTTATGTATTAAGATTTTGCCTATCCCTTACGGTTCACCAGTTATACAAAAATATTTAGAATGAAGAGGGCTTCTTGAGGACATTCCCAACAACTTAAGTTAAACATATGGTACTTTAATTAAAATCGTTAGAGCATTTTGTGAAAAAAAAGTAATCTTCTCGAGAAATGTTCTAAGTAAAATGTAGTTTGAGTTGAGAGATTTTCTTGAAAATCTTCATGTCGCATCTTTGTATTTAACCGGTTGTTCATTTTTGAGTATGCTGTTTACACACACGGACCTTTGTCTAAAAATGCTTACTTGAATCCAATGGACCTCGAAACGTGTATTTTCAGTTAAATCGTGGTATTGAAGTTTTGGGTGGTATGCAACGTCATGCAGTAAAGAAAAAGAAGAGACACAAATATGAAATTTCTAAACTGGCGCATAGCGCCCTACTAAACATTTATCAGTTTCGTTTCCTGTATGTACGAAATGTAATATTTAACATTAACAAGAAATAAGAACAAAGCTTTTGTAAGCTGTGGGAGAAGCCAATATTTTGATTTGTTGTCAGCGCCGCATCACTCTGGGCCGGGTTTGAAGCTGAGCCATCCAAACTAGCTCGTGGAAAAGTTGATAAAGAAAGTCATGTGACACATCACATTTTGTTATATACGTAATACTTGACAGTGAAATAAATTTGTTAATTGATTGATGAAAAATGCGTTAATAAATCCTTACTTTAAGCTCTTTTCTCTCCTTAAGACCAAAACTCATTTCCATTGCAAGTTCAGATACTAGGTGTACGAGTGTACCAAAATAACGTTACATTCACATTACTTTGGTGGCTATACAAACTTAAAGTATTTTTATACTTCATTTTAATGGAGCAACTGTTGGCAGCTCTGAAGTATTGTTAAGTGGCTGACTATCTGCCCAGTATCATTTGTTTTGATGTGGCTTCTTAAGAATATTTATTTTTCTATCTATTTAATTTTAATGGAGATAAATCTTGACACATTTCGTAATGGATACAAAGGGAATAGCGATAGTCAGATGTTTATGTGCTAGCCTTAAAATTACGTACTTTTCCATGCAATCGCAACAAAGAGCTGAACTCGATACGATTTTAAAATAATGACAAACGGATGCCTCGGGAATGGCTTTTTAAAAAGTTATTTTGTATAAGTTGTGTGTTTCAAAGAGGTCTACAGTGTTCTGTAATACGTTTTTGTCTATATAACATTTAACGGTTACACAGTATTATATAAGTGGTCTAAAATGACCACTATACATTTCATTTGTCATCTGTATGACGATGACGTATATTGACGTTCAACTTATGTTAATGAAATCTTTGGAGCCATTCTTTAAGAAATCCAAAAATTTGGACAATTTTTCATATGAACATTTGGAGGAATTGTCTTGATCTTGGTATCCGTCTTTGGAAGAGAGCAACTTAATTGCCAACTTTGTTATTTTAGCTTTTGAATTATGTGTTCATGATACACACATACAGATATTTTTCTATTTAGGATCCTCTGGCAAAATCTCTATATCGAAATTTAGGTGGAATTCAATACTTCTATGCCGTAGAGAAGGTAAAAGTAGCATACTCCTTCTGTGGTCCTGCTGTGCCCTATGGTTCACTAAGAGTTGAAATTTTTGGCATTTGGTTTGTCTCCATTTAAGCCAACCGGTGTATAAATGAAGCAAATGAGCGTCTTTTGTGTGTGTGTGTGTGTGTGTGTGTGTGTGTGTGTGTGTGTGTGTGTGTGTGTGTTCCATTTATTGCAATGGTCATTAATCTGCCTTTAACTGCAATGGTCACATAGGCGGCCGTTCTCCTTTCAGAATATATTAAGGCATTAACTCATTAGATCACGCACACATTCGCACTCTCATTCATACTTCCAGACACTGGGGAAGATGAAGTTGGAGAAAAATCCCCACCCCATCCACGGGAATCGAACCCGGGACCTCTAGCACGACAGGCTGGCGTTCTACCGACTGAGCTACGGGGCCACATGAGTGTTATTTTGTTGTATTAAATAGGCTAAGTTTTACAATATAGCACTGCGTGATTTTTTAAAACACGGGTAGATATTACCATGACAACTTGAACGGCCTGTACAACAAGCAATTGAACATAGCAACAACAGGCAGATATCAAAAGTCAAAATCAAAAAAAGTGTGCAGCTAGATGACCTCTTATAGCGTTGCTACACAGATACTGCCTCCTCCCGAGTTGGATTGCCTTGGGGCTTTATTGTTCGCGGAGACTGCGAGTGGCGTGTTAGGCTTACATGACTTTCTCTACCCATTTCTCAGCAGACTGTTCTTACTAAACTATTCTTTTACTATTTCAAGTTTAAAGAGATTAAAGTTGGCAGAAATTGTTTTATTTTCATGTAGATACAAAGGGACAGTAGACTTTACATAGGTGGTCGCTATGTGATGACTTTAACATTCAGTTTTCTCATTATGTCCTAGAGATAAGGAAATAACGACTTACTATTAGAGACAAGTATACCTAATATTCGACATCTTAAACCAATAACAATGAATACCTCGGAAATACTTAACTCTATAAAAAATGTATTTGACTTAAATTGTGTGTTTTAACAATATCTGCGTTTGTTATGCAGTAAGATTTTGTCTCTTACATCTTACCATATATAAAAAAACTCGTTCAGAAAGAAGTGGACTTCTGAGAACATTCTCAGAAAATTCAGTAAATATGTACATTTTATTTGTCACGAAAATATCTTAAATTTATAGTATTTTAATTAAAATAGAGGTATTTGTGAAAAAATCAAGCTTTTCGAAAACTATTCCAAGTAAAGGATAGTTTGGGTGGGGGATTTTCTAAAACATCTTCTTGTATCCTTGAAGGATGCTGAACTATAATGTAAGTTTGGTATTTACACAAAAACACGCGGCCTTTTTCTAAAACAACCTTTTTTTTTCTTTTTTTAAGGAGATTGCAGGGATCACACCTTTAGATTCAAGGGATTTCTTTTAAGTATAGTTTAATATTTGGTGTTTTCTTTCTGTCAAGAATCTTTTCATCTGGGGGACCTCAAAATATGTATTTCCACTGATGGAGTAAAATAGGCACATGGTATGATGTATACATTTAAGTGGAGATGTTTCTGAACACGCAAACTACCCTCGTTTTTATGGCTTCTACACTCCAGCGGTTATTGGATCCTAAACCAATCGTAGTCTTACTAAAAACATCTGACGTTCTCTATCCATTCATGTTCATACAGGCGACTTTCATTTGACAAATAACTGACAATGGTTTCACTTACAGTGATATAGAGGAAGTTTGTATTCCAGCAATTCACCACAAATTCATTGAGACACTCTGAGAAGGATTATAATATAATAATTATTAATATATTATTATTATTACTATTATTATTATTATTATTATTATTATTATTATTATTATTATTATTATTATTATTATTATTATTATTATTATTATTATTATTATTATTATTATTATTATTATTATTATTATTATTATTATTATTATTATTATTATTATTATTATTATTATTATTATTATTATTATTATTATTATTATTATTATTATTATTATTATTATTATTATTATTATTATTATTATTATTATTATTATTATTATTATTATTATTATTATTATTATTATTATTATTATTATTATTATTATTATTATTATTATTATTATTATTATTATTATTATTATTATTATTATTATTATTATTATTATTATTATTATTATTATTATTATTATTATTATTATTATTATTATTATTATTATTATTATTATTAAGAAGGAGGGACTAAAGAAGGTACGGAAAGTCTCTGCGTGTCTGTGAGCAACATAACAAAACACGATTAAGTATTGGTAAAATAATTTGATATTTAATCTTCCAAGAAAATCCCGCTACCCAATACTATTCTTTACTTGGAACATTTTTCGGAAATGCTAGTCTCTAAATATTTTAATTGAAATACCGTATGTTTAAGATATTTTCATGGCAAATAAAATATATATCTCAATTTTTTTTAAAAATGTACTCTGAGACCCTCTTCATTCTGAATGACCTGTATAATTCGTAAACTGGAAGAGATCTTACTACTTAAAAAAATGTAGATCTTTTTAAAGCACACAATTTAAGTCCAGTACATTTTTGTAGGGTGAATCATTTCCGAGATATTCTTGTTATTTATTTGAATTTTGCAATAATTATTTCTCTCAAACGGAGAAAGTTGTTATTCGTTTTCTATCTATTGGCCATACAAAGAGAACGTAACTGGAAAGACAATTCTTTAAAACATTTGACTATTACTTAAAGTCTACTGTAATCCCTTGTACCTAGCAATAAGGTGTTTACCTTGATTAGCATGAAGTAGATAGAGCAATAAGTGTAGAGTAAGTGCAGGACATCAAATATTTTCAGTATACTTCAGCTTATGCTTCTGCAGTTCTGGGATGTGGCTTATGACGTCTCAAACTGTAAATGACGTAATTAATCCGGACTTCCTCTGATAAATAGCACGCACTTGATACAGACATCTTCGCTTTTATTCCATTTTGTTCCATTATTCTAGATATAGATGTGATTATTCTCACGTGACGTTCTCTACATACTTTTACAAATAATTCCTCTATTTACTTTACGTTAGTCGAGATAAACATTTACAGAAATAGTTTCCTCGTTGTTGATGGAGTAGGCTAAAGTGATAATCAACTCTTTTCAAAGTCGGAGTCTCAACACTTGTACTTCCAGTAAAATATTGCTACTGAATGTGTCGCTGAAATATAATTTTTTCTGTACGTAGTGCAGAAAGTAAACGTGTCTTTTATTTTACATTTATGGACCTCAAAAGGTATATTTAAAATGAATCTCGATATAGAGTTCCTGGACGGGTTACAGCTCACCCGCTGCTTATCGTAGGACACTTTATGTTTGAAGTTTGTGGTACCAAGTTGAAGCTTGGTCTAAATATTGTGGATTTGTTTGAGGTTCCCGGGTTTATGTCGCTGACACTTCAATAACCAAGGGATATTATTAACCACCACACCCGTCCCACGTCACACAACTGAAAGGAAAGGAAATAACGACCAACCGACCAGGGATCCTGGTGACATCGTAGACCATATGGAGATGACGACGGTGACTTGCTCTACATTCCATACCCAGGTTTTACAGCAAATACCTAACTTTTTGAACTCAAAAGAACAGTTTCAGAAAATGGTGCACATCTGTGCGAATAACTCAAAAACCAAATTTATTGAAACATTATACAAATAAAAATATTTAGTAATTATTTTTATTTGTATAATATTTATTATTCCACTGTAACTAGCTTCATGTTCTGTGTAATTATTGAAATATATTCCAAAGATGTTACACGAAGTTTATCAAAAAAATCACCCACCCCAAATTCCATTTACAACGAACATTTTTATTTTCTTAAAAATAGCTTTTATGATTTTAATTTAAATATCACATGTTTAAGATATTTTCATGGCAAACAAAATGTACATCTTGAACTTTCTGAGAATGTCCTCAGAAGCCCTCTCTATTCTGAATAACTTTTGTATAATTGGTAAACGTAAGAGATGGACAAAGTTTTACTACATGAAACTTTAGATCTTGTTAAAGCACATAATTTATGCCAAACACATTTTTTGTAGAGTGAACTATTTCAGAGATGTTCCCTGTTATTTGTTTGAATTTTCCAATACTTACACTTTTCTCAAATGAAAAGTCGTTAATCATTTTTTCTCTCTAGGATATACAAAGTTGTGACAGCGACGAGATGATTAATTGTCCCTACCTACCATAAATATTAGACAAAATAAAATTAATCAACCTTTCTGTACACAGAGCAACTCTTTTATATTATTTTGGATATTATTTATTACTTGAAAGTCAAATCAACACGTTTTCTTTTTTTTTTCAGATTAAAAAACTCATGTTTTGCATTCTCACGATTCCCTCTACTCACTTATGCTTCTTGTAAAAGCGAAGTACTTTCTCTATTATAACTATTTTTCGGAAAATCAAAATTTTCGAAACCGTTTCTTTACATAGGATAGTTTGAGTTGGAAGAATTTTCTAGAAAATCTTCGTGTCGCATCCCTGAGAGATGCTGAGCTTAAATAACCAAATTTGATATTTGAGAGAGTTTTCGTTTCTTGAGTTATGTTGTTTACAGACCCACACACAGAGGGACAGGAGTTTTAGGATACTCCTTCATTGAAATGTCGATATCCAATATTTAGGTGGAAAGCACTTAATATGTGCATTGTAGAGGCTCGTGGCTAGCTGTGCATGTGACAGCTGTGACAACACCTGCAGACAATTGACAGCACCTGCTGGAATGACGTCACTTTGTCACGTAGCGTAGCAACAGTATTCTGCTGCATGCTGTGCCGTTGATAACGACATTTCAGAGCTCCACGTAGGTAAAAATAGACTTCAATCTCAAGCACTGCAGCATGTCATAATATCACACAAGTTTCGATTTTTGTTTTCAAATTCCCTTGTCACCCATCCTTGGATTTCTCTCTCTAATTCATAGTTGTGGTTCCCTCACCCGACGCCTAAAATGACATAAGGGGTAGAGGACCACAAACGAACAAGACTATGTCCTATACCGAGAGAAGAAGAGCAAATTCCCGTGTTCTTTCCATTAGTAAAGGAAGAGAAACTTAGGTTCAAAAGATCACTCACAATTGTTTTCTTGCATTAGCAGATTACAGTTTAAAATTTATTTTCTAGCAAATGAACTTGTCAAAGAAACGTCATATTACAAGCAACTGCCATATCGCGTAATATTAAACTGTTGTTACTATTTATAAGCGCCATGGCTGAGTGGTTAGACCGCTTGGCTCTCACTAAGGCGGCCCGGGTTCCAGCCCAGGCGACCGCAAAGTGAGATTTGTGATGACAACTGGTGAGCTGGGATAGGTTTTCTCGGGGTCCTCCGGTTTCCCCTTCCAGCATTCCACCAATTTCTTCTTCTTCATCATCATCATCTTTGCTTTTACTCATTTCGCCCTCACACATTCATCAATTTCCTTCACCTTCACACCACGCATCGGGCTGATCACCCATCCTCATTCTCTATCACGATCTACAGCTTCGGTTCCTCAGGCCCACCTTAAAGGGATAGAGGAACAAGAATCCCCTAATACCACTATAGTAGCACAACTAAGAAGAAGAAGAAGAAGAAGAAGAAGAAGAAGAAGAAGAAGAAGAAGAAGAAGAAGAAGAAGAAGAAGAAGAAGAAGAAGAAGAAGAAGAAGAAGAAGAAGAAGAAGAAGAAGAAGAAGAAGAAGAAGAAGAAGAAGAAGAAGAAGAAGAAGAAGAAGAAGAAGAAGAAGAAGAAGAAGAAGAAGAAGAAGAAGAAGAAGAAGAAGAAGAAGAAGAAGAAGAAGAAGAAGAAGAAGAAGAAGAAGAAGAAGAAGAAGAAGAAGAAGAAGAAGAAGAAGAAGAAGAAGAAGAAGAAGAAGAAGAAGAAGAAGAAGAAGAAGAAGAAGAAGAAGAAGAAGACTATTTATAAAGAAAGCAGTGACGGCTCATGAGCATTTCTCTTGGTGGGACCAGATGTGAAGATGCTTGAAATGAAAGTGGAAGTTGGGTTATACTCTTTAAAGCAGGCTACCTTTAATTGCACTGCAAAACCACTGTAATAGCAAAACTTTTTTCATCATGTTGAAACATCAAATAAGTAACCAATAATGAAAGATAAAATACAACTACCAAGTGGCAGTGTTACTTGTATGTACAAGAGCTGAGCACCTCTGTTCTTCTGGGAAGCAAATATTTCAATTACTCTGTTTTGGAAGTTAGGGATTTCGCCAATTTCCTCTTTGTGAATGGAACAAACAGCCAAGGAGTTAAGCCTATCTTGACACACGGTGCTCTAAGGAAAGACTTAATTCTTTTCAATGTACTAAAACTTCTCTCTGCCTTGACTGTTGAAAGTCGAGTTGTTATAGTGCAATTTGCAGCGTTTTGTATACTTTAATGTAAAATCTGAGAGTTCACTGACTGAAGCGATATTTTTGAAATATTATTATGACAAATTACTTACAGTTCATTTTTGTTGACTTTTCTTACGTGATCATGGGATTGTAATTTGATGCAAATTGTATCACTGAGTCAGCAGGGAAATTTTCTCTGAATATGATAAATTTCTTTGTATCAATAATCCCAAAAGTATTGAATATCTGGGACTATTGGAATAGTCCTTTCATTTAGTTGACCAATGAATTCACACACTTCTTTGGGTGTGAATTCAGGTTCACTTCAGGACCGTAATTCGGTCGCTTTCTTGAGGGAGGAGCAAAGCTATCATCAACTTAGTATCCTCTATTGTTTTCACGAATTTCAGACTCAGCTGATTCAAAATAGAGTAAAGCACGATTTCTTACTAAGCTGTTACAGAAAGTCCTCTGGTTTTTCCCCTCTTGCTGCGTAAATGTAAAATTATTGTGTTGATGCGCACTTAATCGTTTAAATTCAGGTTTTTCTTCTACCTTTAATGAATGAAAGGGACTTTTCACTAAATAATCCACTCTATTCATTTTAAAACAACACTACTTTGTCCACCAAACAATTAAGATTCTAACAACAATCACACGAATGCTAAACTTCATGTAATGGGCCCCAACTAGCTGGCCCCAAGCATTGCTGTGTGTGATCAAGGGAGAGGAGAGGAGAGTAGGGGAGCAAGGTAAGGTATAGATTCGCGACTGGCAAAGGGTATAGCTGGGAGAGGAATGACCGCGGACCCCTAATCGCGACAAGGAAACTGGCGAGGTTGTCGTGTACAACAGGTGTGTTGTAAGCTTCGGTAACTTTTAAGAATCGTGATATAATAAATTATTGTTTGCAGTGATTATTACAAATGAATAAATTTTGAATGTTTTCTTCAAATTAAAAACACCTTTAAGTTACCTTATATTATCGGTGGGGCCCGGCCCCTCTGGCCCTTAATGACAGTCTGACCCTGAAAGAATCAATTCACTTTGATTTTCTTTACGAACTTCTTACAAGCAGTAACCTGGATAACCCATAAGGAGGTAATCTTGCTTCCACAAATGTGATTATATTGACAGTTGTAACAGTTGTTTTAGTTTAGGCCCCGAGAATTGAACATATTTAAATGTGTTTAATAATAGTTTAAAGATCAGTAGGGAAAAGTTAATATGTGTAAGAAATGAAAGTGTGAAATTCAGTGGGTTATGAAGGGAATCATTGTGTAAATGATATGGTGCAATGTCTTGGAATTGGTTGTTATAGTTGACGTGGACCAGTGAGAAAGAAGTTGTTTGGTAGTCATAGTGATGAAAGGAGAAAAATGAATAATCTTGGATAAGTGGGTAGCAAAGATAGTGTCTTTTTACTTGGGAACGTTAAAGGGAACGGACGCACAATTCAGTGTCGGGACGTAATATTATAAAAATATTTATAATTGATTTCCTGAAAATTGTAGCAAAGTAATACAATTCCTTTGTAAAGTTTTGTATGTTGAATGGTATAAGGCATTTAAATTGAATTAAAGGTTTGGAGTTTTAAAATTAAAAAACATTGATTTATTTCGGAATTTATTTACAAAGTGGAACAGCGCTGGGAACCGAGCAACAAATCTGAATAAAACATGCAGATTTAAGAGGAGACCACCTTCACCGTAGAACTTCGGCGACTTGGGATCATCCCAACCAGGAACCAAGGAAACATCTTGGCTACATATAACTTCTCTACTGGAGCTGGATAAAATACCACAACCCCCAACTAAGGGCCCTGAAAACTTCTGTTTCTTATGGTCGCCGCAACGGGGTACAACATCCCACATCAACACCCCCCTCCCACCTAACTTCCGCGACACATGCCTTCCAACTAGGGCCTGAGTAAACTCTTGCTACATATAGCGACAAAGTGAGACTTTGGATGTTTGATGATACAATAGGAGCGAACCCCCGTCACGCAGTGAATCTCGCGATCACAAAACGAGATTATATTGACAGTGTATCTAAATAATTAAAACTACTAACAAAATTGTCCCACGTGCCCTTTGAAAATGGTATCGCTAAAGAGGGACTTTGATTTCAATATATTATAAGTTAATACATTACATACAAATGCTTCCCTAGCTTTCATGGAACACACTTCCCTGATTTGGTATCATCCCTCTCTTTAATGAAGGTAGTAGCGTGTCTATCTCACGTCAAGAGGAAAGTGTAAATTTAAAAACATTTTGTAATTTATAAAATTAAAAAGTTCGTGAAATATAAGAATATGTTTTCCACTTATCCTGAAAGATGAATGTCAGGTAACTCTAAGCTCATTCGAGCATTATTTCATCCATCGTTCGATATGACTTAACGTTGGAGGACGTAAATGAATGAATAAATGAGCGAGAGAGTGAGTGAATGAGTGATGAATGAATGAATGGATAAATGAATGATTTGATGCCACAATATAGGTTTCAGGCTTGCCTCATGTCTATCTCGAACTTCTCTGGCAATTTTTTCCTTTCCTTATCTCTTATTTAAGGAGGCCAAGACTCGAAAATGGGCTGAGGAGCTGTTTTTTTTTTTTTTTTTTTTTTTTTCATTTCACGCCCTTTAACGTTACGTCATATCGGACGGTGAATGGGATGGGTGAAATTACACTCAAATGTATCCATGGTTCATGGAGCTTAGAGCTACACGACATTCGTCTTTAAGGATAAGGGCAACCCCGGAAAAACCTTATCCAGATAGCTCACCCTGACCGAGATTCGAACTCGGGACCTGTTCAACGTGAGGCAGACACGCTACCATCTACGCTACCGAGGCGGGCATAGTCATCTCATACTTATAAATAGAGGAGTATTTTTATTGCACTTAAAAACATCGATACACGTTTAGAGGACTCCTACATAGAATGAGGTATGGGTTAACAGTATAAGTCAGTAACGACTTGTCAGTTAAATGCCACCCTTGCTAAGTTCAGCATCTTCCAAAGTTGTGACACGAAGATTTTGAAGAAAATCCCCCCATTCCAAGCTACCTTTCATATGGTAAAATTTCTACTGTTCATTTTCTCAAAAAGGCTTAAATAAGGTATATCCAATTTAAATAAATTATTTGGGATCTCCACGTCATTCTGTTGTCCTGCATTCTTCGCGATCATAAGAAACAGAATCTTGCTGGTCGCTTCTCCACTATACAGTCAGCAGATTTTGAATTCGAATCCCAGTTTCAATGACTTATCTGATAATATTTTCGGTTTTTTTTTTTCTTCGGAAGACAATTGGACTCAGCGAACTCCAGGATCATTTAAGTGTCATTTCATACATTTCATTTATTCATCGTTGGATGTGATCTAGCAACTTTAAAACCTACTAGTATATACAGATAGGGCTACTACATAAAAATTGTAGAGCACACATTATGTAAAATGAAATTGCAGCGTTAACTATTTTCGAGATATTTTTGTTACTGGTTTCAGCTTTCAAATATTTATGCCTATTTGCCTTTCCTTTTCATTTTTCATTTCTTAACCGCCACCTTCTGTATTTCATACGTGGTACATACATTCCTTAGAGAAACTATTGTATTTCATCCCAACATTTGATATATTCACGACTAGAGGTCTCCGAAGTTAACACAAAGAAAAAAAGAATAAGAATAAGGTCCGTATGTGTGTGTTTGTGTGTGTGTGTGTGTGTGTGTGTGTGTGTGTGTGTGTGTGTGTGTGTGTGTGTGTGTGTGTGTGTGTGTGTGTGTGTGTGTGTGTGTGTGTGTGTGTGTGTGTGTGTGTGTGTGTGTGAAGAGCGTAACTTCAAATTTTCCAAGATATAGCCTGAAGATTTCCAAGAAAATCCTTCCATTTCCGACTACCAATTATATGGATTTAATTTTCTCAAAAATGTGTCTAATAATTTTGATAAAATACAATATGTTTAAGATATTTTCATGAAAAACGAAATTTATTTCTTTAATTTTCTGAGAATCTTCTCAGAATTTATCTTTATTCTTGATGACTTTTGTGTAACTGGTAAATTGTAAGAGATAGACAAAATTTTACTACACAAAAATGTGGATCTTATTAAAACACACTCTTTATGTGAAATTATTTTTTATTTATTTTATTTAATTAATTAATTTATTAATTAATTAATTTATTTATTTATTTATTTATTGTCACCGTTTGAGAGTATTTTTTAACAGTAACTTCAATTTCAGATATTTGTTTCTTTTTATCAACGGAAAGTCACCATGGTTTGATAGGCTTCAAACCCATCTACTTTTGACGTCTTCAGTGTCTTTTAACTTCGCGTTCTAGGTGCAGTGAGTGAAACGTTTATTTCGATGGACAAGGACCAAAGTAGAGTTTTTAAAAATTTATTTTAGTTTACATCCTCCAACGTTAAGTCATATCGGACGAAGTATGCAATGGGTGAAATGATGCTCAAATGAGCCCAGGGTCCATAGAGCTTAGAGTTACCCGACATTCGTCTTTCAGGATACGGGAAAATCCCGGACAAAGCCTTATCCAGGTAACTCACTCTGACCGAGATTCGAACTCGGGACCTCTTGAACGTGAGGCAGACACTCTACCACCACGTTACCGAGGCGGTCGCAGTGTCCTTGATCCCCTATTATTCCTCACCTACATAAATACCTTCCCTACCCTAATAGGCTGTAGCCTATACTTATTTGCTGATGGTACTGCATTAACAGTCGCACCTAAACACCATGTTAATGTAGTACTTAAGGCACAGCGTTACGCTGATATGCTATCTGTCTGGTTCATCTCCTGGCGCCTGAAAATAAACGGAACCAAATCTCAGACAGTCACATTACCCCGCCGTACTCTGCAATATGTACCGAATCTCCACCTGTCTGGAGAAGAAGTATGGAGTAACCCTGGATTGGCGTCTGACGTGAAAATAACACATTAGCACTGTGGCAAACAGAGTGTCCAGAAGGATGGATATGCTATACCCTCTGTACGATAGGAAATCGCCAATCAGCCTGCAAAACAATTTGCTCATCTTCAAGCAACTTCTTCGCCCTACACTAACGTACGCATGTGCAGTCTGGGGAGCTGCAGCAAAATCCCAACTCCACAAACTCCAAGTCTTCAAAACCGTTACCTTCGGATAGCAACAGCCGCCGATTGGTACATCCAAAATGGTAACATCCATTCTCAACTTTCCTTTCCAAAAATCGCCGACCACATCCTAACCTTATCCCACAACTTTTGTAAAAAAAAAAAAAAAATAAAAAAAAAAAAAACAAACAAACAACAACTCCCTTCCAGCTTCAACAGCCTTTTCCGAGGCCTGGGGGAATATGACCTCAACCCCAGTGAAACCTATAAGCGACGTAGACTAGTGCTAGCCGCACCATAAGCCACTAAACCTAGCCCCCCCCCAAAAAAAACAATCACCACTAAGCAATTTAAAAAATCTTACCCATATCACCACCACCTACCCACCGTTATTCCATTAAATACACACCATCATGCTAGTAAAGGACAAGGTCCTGAAATGGCAAAATGTCGAAGGCCCCTCCTCTGAGGAGGAGGTTCACCCTTCAACGACACCACTGCTGCTGCTGCTGCAACGACAGGGTGTCACGGACGAAGTTTTACGAGAGCTCATAGAACAGAAAAAAGCGCATTTAACCCACTGGAAAGCACCAAGAACAGAGATTTTTAAATAAAAGTGAGAGCTTGCTTAGTGTTTGGCTCAAACTATAGCCGCAAAGTGCGGAGGAAAAAATTACGGGAACTAGAGCCAAAAAATCTAATTCTCACCATGAGACCTGTCGGAGAATCCATCCTTGTTTTGTGTGTGTGTGTGTGTGTGTGTGTGTGTGTGTGTGTGTGTGTGTGTGTGTGTGTGTGTGTGTGTGTGTGTGTGTGTGTGTGTGTGTGTGTGTGTGTGTGTGTGTGTGTGTGTGTGTGTGTGTGTGTGTGTGGTGTGTGTGTGTAATTTTACTTCCTCCAACGTTAAGTCATATCGGACGGTGAATGAAATGGGTGAAATGATGCTGAAATGTGTCCGGGGTCCATGAAACTTAGAGCTACCCGACATTCGTATCTAAGAATAAGGGAAACCCCGTAAAAAACTTATCCAAGTAACTCACCCTGACCGAGATTTTAACTCGGGACCTCTTGAACGTGAGGCAGACACGCTACCATTTGCGCTACCGAGGCGGGCATTGTTTGGGGTTGCTTCAGCCTGCCAGTTGTCGGCAATCTTTTTATGTATTATTTATTTATTTATTTATTTATTTATTTATTTATTTATTTATTTATTTATTTATTTATTTATTTATTTATTTATTTATTTATTTATTTATTTATTTATTTATTTATTTATTTATTTATTTATTTATTTATTTATTTATTTATTTATTTATTTATTTATTTATTTATTTATTTATTTATTTATTTATTTATTTATTTATTTATTTATTTATTTATTTATTTATTTATTTATTTATTTATTTATTTATTTATTTATTTATTTATTTATTTATTTATTTATTTATTTATTTATTTATTTATTTATTTATTTATTTATTTATTTATTTATTTATTTATTTATTTATTTATTTATTTATTTATTTATTTATTTATTTATTTATTTATTTATTTATTTATTTATTTATTTATTTATTTATTTATTTATTTATTTATTTATTTATTTATTTATTTATTTATTTATTTATTTATTTATTTATTTATTTATTTATTTATTTATTTATTTATTTATTTATTTATTTATTTATTTATTTATTTATTTATTTATTTATTTATTTATTTATTTATTTATTTATTTATTTATTTATTTATTTATTTATTTATTTATTTATTTATTTATTTATTTATTTATTTATTTATTTATTTATTTATTTATTTATTTATTTATTTATTTATTTATTTATTTATTTATTTATTTATTTATTTATTTATTTATTTATTTATTTATTTATTTATTTATTTATTTATTTATTTATTTATTTATTTATTTATTTATTTATTTATTTATTTATTTATTTATTTATTTATTTATTTATTTATTTATTTATTTATTTATTTATTTATTTATTTATTTATTTATTTATTTATTTATTTATTTATTTATTTATTTATTTATTTATTTATTTATTTATTTATTTATTTATTTATTTATTTATTTATTTATTTATTTATTTATTTATTTATTTATTCATTCATTCATTCATTTATCTGCCGTAGGAGTCAGCCAGACTCGTGGCATCCTCAAAAATAGTTTCAAAGATATAAAAATGAATTACAAATATGATTGAAAATGGTACATTTTAAAAATACATACAGTAAAATAAAATGTATTATTACAATTTTATATTAAAAATTAACTGATGCTAAAAGGTAAAAGTTTTAACAACATAAGTTGCACTGATTGCCTAAACCTTTTGTATTTCCTTTTATACAAACTCTGTATAAAAATCAATTCCATATGCAATCTCCAATTCAATCTCCATATTATTGATGGAATAATGGATCACAGGAGGTGTATGGGTATCCTGAATCAAGAGTTGAGAAAACAGGCCTCCAAGAAGACTGCATGTTTATGGTCCAAAGCACACTGCACTAAATCCGCGACTACAGCGGTTGTACAACGCTCATCTATGTATCCTTAGTCGGCAGATGTTATTAATACTCTCGAGCACGTGGGAAAACGCACAAAGAAAAGGACAATTCCCAACAAAGAAACCTGAAAACGTCTTTGTTGAAAAATGAAACAAAATACCAAACAGAGATTAAAAAAAAAAAAAAAAAAAACTTGTCCATTCTCTACCAACATTCTCTACCTCAGAAATGTGAGGCACAAAAGAGTTGAATAACTTATAAAAGTTTATAAACTCCAAACTTATAAAACTATAAAGTTTATAAACTATAGTTGTTTGGTATAGAAAATAAAATGTTATTGGAGCTGTCGTTCGTCGACCCACTGAATATTGATATTTGTATTAAAAGTCTTCAGAATATCGATTTTCTTTGGAGATTTAGTTGTGCACTTTCTGTGGTCAATGTATACATAGAGTTATCGCAGCGAAGAAACTTGGAGCGCATTTATCTTCATCCACCCATAAATAGCTCCACTTACAGCAGCACTCATGGCCTCCTTCTGTCTGCTTCATTTAATGGGTTAAAAGCTTAAAGTTCTCAAGTTTTCACTTCAGAACAAAATGTTTTGGCCAAAAGTATATCTACTTATTAAAGGCTATCATAATACATAAAGGTCACCTTTTGAGGTCCCATAAAAACAAGAAAAAGAAAGCACTTCTAGAAAATGTATGGGTATGTGTCTGTGAACACCATTACCCAAAACAAAAGGTCAGTTAAATAACTTGATGCTTAAGTTCAGCATCTTCCAAGACTGTGACACGAAGATGTTCAAAAAATCTCCCACCCCAAACTACCCTTTACATGATTTTCTCAAAAATGTCTCAAATGATTTTGATTAAAATGCGACATATCTCAGATATGTTTATGAAACATTAATATTTTGTATTTTCATACGTTTTCTTGTGGTCATGCAAAGAGAACGGAATTTCAAAGCCATCTTAAAGCGGCTCTCTGTTGTCGTATAAGAAAATATGTAATACAAGCATTTATCTCCATTAACGAAGTAGATTAACAAACGTGGTAAAATGGTAGAGAAAGAAATGTGAACGTAATAGGTCCATATTCAGTACGTGTGATACGTAGATAAAATAAAAATATACAGAATCTTACAGTCATTCAAAATTGTGTTTTTATTGCACTCAACTATCGCTAAGGGATTCGCTGGTTCTCAATACATTTTTTTTTGGTGTAATTTACGTCCGCCCCAACGTTAAGTTATATCGGACGGTGAACGAATTTGGTGAAATTGTGCTCAAATGAGTCCAGGGTCCATGGAGATTAGAGTTACCCGACATTCGTCTTGAAGGATAAGGGAAACCCCCGGAAAAAATCTTATACAGGTAACTCACCCTGACCGAGATTCGAACTCGGGACCTCTTGAACGTTAGGCAGACATGCTACCGTCTACGCTACCGAGGCGGTCTTCAATATACTTATCATGATTCAAACGTAACGCGTGTTGCTGGGAATGTCCGCTTATCGTTGTACATTTCCGGTTCCGGTCGCAGGCATATCTCTCTCATTAATAAATGAAGTGACCAAGTTAGATTAGGTGCGTCTTTATGGCTAGGTAACCTTGACCCCTAGAGCAATCGATTTGTTGCATCTTACAGCCAGCGTTGCCAGCAAGAATAAGAAACTGGCGTGCACTGGAACAGACTTTCTCCATCACCTCTGCATCTAAAACAGAAACTAAACATTTATTAAATATCCCCTCCCTTTGCATGGAGAACTACCCCTTTTCACTTTCTCTATAACGTAGATGAAGAATCGCACTCCAACTAAAACTTCATATCAAGAAAGATTTCGCAGGAAACACATGCTTTGGAATCTCATATATCTTTAAAAAATAGTATTTTTAATAAGGTTCCATGAGTGCGTGTAAACAAAAAATCGGTTAAATACCAAAGTTGGTTCAGCATCTTCCAAAAATGCAACAAGAGATAAACGAAGTCTTACTACACAAAAATAAACTTATCACAAAATGAGCATAATTGAAAAGGCTTATAAATACGCTTAATATAACATCACTTAGAGCCCATTCTTTGAATTGTGAGTGACAGAATTTATTGAAATACGTATAACAAACACTGTTGGCACTTTGAATGCACTGACACGTAGTATATTTCAAGTTGCTTTTATGTTGTAATGAGTATACTTCAGGAGCAAGAACTGCACGATGTCTGTTATTCAGCCCAGTAAAGGCTTCTTTGGATCAGAATTCATGGTTTTGTCTCTAAGTTGGTAGATTATAGTTAAATAGTGCTGTCTTAATTATTGATGACCAAATAGCAAAACTTAGACACATTCTTTGGTTATTTTTATGCAGAGTAATTTAAGAAGCATATTACAGTAACAGTTCAATTTACGAAACAATATCTGTACCAGTAAATAACTACACCGTTAATCTGAATATGAAGGCTATCATTTGCTTTTAGATAAGCCTTGCCACATGGTGAAAGTGTTGAGAAAACATTACTTTTGAACAATCTCTTAATATTTCATTCCTGGAAAGTGGGTAAAATACAATTGTATTGTGTTAAAGGGTTTTAAGACATTCGTTGAAAAATGCTTTTAATCGAAAATCACCACGGTTAAGTATCGATTAACAGTAATTACACTTTATGCTTAGTGATGCAGAATTGCTTCAGTTCGTCTTTTATCCTGTGGTATCCTAAACCCTGCGAGACTGCACTATAATATATACCTATTATGTCGTGAAGCCGTTATCTACGATAGCGCGGCTAGTGTACACAAAGAGCCGGCAAATAAAGATAGCTGAGATAAAGGACTTGCCGGTATAGATAGGATTTAACGTTTGGAAAGTTCTAGTGATATCTTGATTGACAGAGAAAGCTTGTTTTCTTATTTGTTCGAGAAAGCTCTCGAATTTATCATTGAGGTATTTAAGAAGACGACTCGCCAAGAGTCAGTTTGTAAGCAGGAAACAGCTGTGAAGTGTTGTTGTAACGAGAGCTGATAGTTATTGTCATCGACCTCGGTAGACTGTGTTGTATGTGACGTGATGTTGTTACGTGAGAATTGAACAGTGTATTTCTACGGAAATAAAGAACGCTTTGAACTTCTGCAACTCGGACTTTTAATTCTACGAACCCATAAAGTCATAATTGGTGTCAGGAGTGAGACATAACACAACATGGAGGTTGCATTGGGAAAGATTTGGAGAAGATGATGGAAATGAAAGCCGAACTGACCTCGGAAATGAAGGCGGCAAAGGATGGAGGCAGCCAAGATATAGCTACCCCAACTTCCAGAACAAGGAGTATCCGCTACACGGGAGACCGAAGGAAGTCGAGGGACGCCGGCGAAGACCTAGTGGCCGGTGTTGGGGTGTGGATAGCCGGGAAACCTAGAAAGAGACTGCCCACACCAGGAAGAGCAGCCGGTAAACGAGCAAGGCCCACGTGGGGCACGTAAGGGACACGTCGGCGCCATCACCACCATCCCCTCGAGTGACACTGCGCGCCGTCAGCGGGCGTATGGATGAAAGCCTCATCGCGGATGGTTGGGTGAGAGGGAAGCCGTGCCGCGTGCTCGTAGACACCGGGGCAGCCGTGAACATCATCAGACCTGACATGGCCAAGGGTTTGCCGTCGAGAAAACCGAGGCGACCATACCAGCTAGTGACGGCGTCGGGTGACATCCTGCCTGTGGACACCGACGCCAGCGACCATTACATTGGAGGCGTCCTATCGCAAATTCAGGACGGCCATGAGTGGCCTACTACAGCAACACGCTATCCAAGACAGAGAAGAATTACTGCGTCATCCGGCGAGAGTTACTGGCGGTAGTAAAGACCTTGAAGCACTTCCACAAGTACCTGTATGCTCAGCCATTCCACCTGAGGACTGACCACTCTGCCCTAACCTGGCTACTGAGCTTTAGGAACCTGGAAGGCCAGACACCCCGTTGGGTCCAGAGTCTGCAGGAGTACGACTTCACCTCTGAACACCGTAGAGGGAAGAGCCACGGTAACGCACACATCATGTCCCGAAGACCCTGGCCAGAGGAGTGCGGTCAATTCACAAGAGTGGAAGAGAAGGGGCGTGCCGCAGCTGTCCGAGTAGTCACGGCAGTGCCTGCGGATGACTGGGATAGCGCAGGCCTGAGGAGGGAGCAGCTGGCGGACACAAGACTTGGGGCCACTTTTGAGAGAAGTAGAGGCAGGGACAAGACCAACCTGGCAGGACATCGCACCCAGGAGTGCCACCTACAAGTCCTACTGAGCCCAATGGGACTCACTGAAGGCAAGAGAGGGCGTGCTGTTCCGGGCATGGGAATCGTCTGATGGGAAGACGCACAGAGAACAGTTGGTACTTCCCCGAAGTAAGGTTCCGGAGGTCTTGGAGGAAATGCACGCCGGTATTTCAGGAGGACACCTGGGAGCAAACCGAACAATCGACAAACTCCGACAGCGGTACTACTGGTTGAGGCTCCGGGCAGACGCTGAGAAATGGTGCCGTCAATGTCACGCGTGCGCGGCGAGTCGCGGCCCCCAGACTAGGAGCCGGGGTCGTATGCAGCGGTACAACGTCGGAGTGCCATTCGAAAGAGTCGCCGTCGACATAGCTGTACCACTCACAGTATCCGACCGAGGCAACAAGTACCTGATGGTGGTAGTGGACTACTTCACCAAGTGGCCGGAGGTGTATGCCATCCAGAACCAGGTGGCAAAGACAATCACAGACTGCCTCGTGGAGCAAGTGTTCTGCCGATTTTGGGTGCCGTTATAGCTCCACAGCGACCAGGGCACCAATTTTGAATCCAACCTGATGAAAGAGGCACTAGAAAAACCTGGGGTTAACAAGACCCGCACAACACCCCTACACCCGCAGTCGGATGGCATGGCGGAGAGATACATCAAAACCTTAGAAGGGCACTTGAGGAAGGTCGTGGCCAGCCATTAGCGAGACTGGGACGTTAAGATGTCACTGTTCTTGCTGGCCTACCGCTCGTCAACACACAACACCACTGGGATGACGGCAGCCAGCTTAATGTTTGGCCGAGAGTCACGCCTCCCTTGTGACCTGGCCTTTGGAAACCCCCCGGAGGCAAAATAGACAGCAACCGAGTATGTGGAGAACCTGGTGGACCATCTCCACGACATGCATGAGATTGCTCGTCAGAACATTCAGAAGGCGAACGACCGCATGAAGACCCGATACGACAGGCAAGCCAACAGCCAAGGGTTCCAGCAGGGTGACTTAGTCTGGTTGTACTGCCCTACCCGGACCAAGGGACGATGCCCGAAACTTCAACAGCCGTGGCAAGGACCGTACCGGGTGGTGAAGAGGATTAACGACGTAGTCTATCGCATCCAGAAGGTGCCCCGAGGGAAGATGTTGGTGGTACACCTGGATTGTCTGGCCCGCTACGATGGTGCTGTTCGAGACGACCAGCCTTGAGGAGGGAGCAATGTCGCGAAGCCGTTATCTATAGTCCGGCCGTTGTATCTCCGGCTCTGAAGTTTTGCGATTGCAAGGGCGGAGGGGCGAGGTTAATAGTACCAACATACAGTAATGAGCAATTGAAAACATATCCTCAAAATTATCTTTAGAACGAAAATATAGGACTATATTAGCTTTAAAACAGTGAAATACAACTTACAATTTCATTATCATGCAAGATATTTATGACAACACCACTCTATTCGAATATTTCGTTCACACTTTCACACTCACTAACAGCATCTGTTGGTAGTACTGGGAATCTCTACATCCGGTGTTGTGGTCAGGAAGTTAAAACTGTCTGCTAGTGCCAATCAGCATTGTCGCTGCTATGCGTGACTCCCGAACCCAACACTGTGTTGCCAGGTTAAATTTGTTTGAGCCACCTGGTTTTAGCTGCTTGCGCTGGTAAACTTTCTTTGCTTATATTTTGCATGTGTGAATTCCAATTTTTAATGTTCGTAAGTCCTATTATTATCGCTATTATAATAATATGGCTCCTGGTTCGTGTAATATGCAAGTACTGAAATATTTAAAATACGCATTATTCCTCTGCTTGAAATACCCGCTAAAGAACTGGCAACAGCCTGCAGTAGATAGCGCGGCTAGTGTACACAAAGAGCCGGCAAATGAAGGTAGCTGAGATAAAGGACTTGGAAAGTTCTAGTGATATCTTGATTGACAGAGAAAGGTTCTTTTCTTATTTGTTCGAGAAAGCTCTCAAATTATCAATGAGGTATTTAAGAAGGCGATGACTTGCCAAGAGTCAGTTGGTAAGCAGGAAACAGCTGTGAAGTGTTGTTGTAATGAGAGCTGATTGTTATTGTCATCGACCTCGGTAGACTGTGTTGTATGTGACGTAATGTTGTTACGTGAGAATTGAACAGTGTATTTCTACGGAAATAAAGAACGTTTTGAACTTCTGCAACTTGGACTTTTAATTCTACGTACCCACAAAGTCACAGTATTGATGCAGGGACTATCCCAATGGCGATGTTCAGTATCAAAAACAGATAAGGCGCATAAATGTAACCGCTCCAGGTAAATAATGGGAACATTCTGGGTGTTTCTCCATTTCGGATGTTCTGAACTGTTCTTTGGTTACATAAATGAGTGCTCTCATGAAGGGAATCAGTTCCAATTTATCTGCATGCTTTCCTTTTGGACCCTATCAATAGCCCTAAACAGCTTGTCCCCTCAATTAGGTGACATTCAAGCCATCCCTGACAATTAGTTTTGATTCTTCCAGTAGTTGCCACAGGTGGTGGAGGCGGCTACCTTTCCTTCCACGGTGTCTCAATGACCTGGCACGTGGGTCTCCTACACAAGTCTACGTAATCCTCTACATAATACACGGCTTTCACAGTCTTGGGGAAACATCTACACATGGGATGACAAAAGTGGTCAACATAACCCATTACGTTGACAACATTCTGTGGTTGTGCTTCAATAAGCACACCCCCAGAGCCCAGAAATTCTGTACAGAGATGCCTCATCCAAGAGTAGCACAAGAGTTAATCTAAACCATACTACTGACTAAGCCCCACAACCCCTTATTCTAATGCTGAGTACGAATTATTATTATTGTTATTATTATTTATTTATTATCCAATTTTTTGATTCCTATTTTACCCAAAGGTATACTAGGAAAATAGTTTACAATTTTATGAATACAATACAATTTACAAAAACATAACAAATAAAATATCAAGCTGACAAACAGTAAACATCATGATGAACCATTTAGCTTAAGAAATATTTTGTTTAAGAAAACCATGAAATATTGAGAAGTTTTGTAATGCATCAAAATATGTGTAAGTGGTTTTGAGAAAGTGTAACCTAAGGATTGAAGCAGTAATTCAAGTTCGTATCTTTCAAAACAGAAAAACGGGCAATCAAATAAAATGTGAGGGACATCTTGAAGATGATTTCCACAAATACAGTCACATGTGAGTTTGATTTTGAATCGAAATAAGTAAACTGAAAATTTGCCATGTCCAGTTAAGAATTGAGTGAGAACATAGTTAGGATTAACGAATTTACATTTATGTCTGTCAGAAACTGCTGGGAAATATAAATCCTTAGTCAAAGCGCCACAATCACCTTTTAACCAGTATTCATTCCAGTCATTGATGGTAATCTCCTTTAATGTTTGCCTCACATAAGAAATGGGGCATAGAGTGTATGTCTCTGGAAGATCTGAAGTCGCAGCTCTCTTTGCAAGCTCATCTGCACATTCATTTCCTCTGACCCATTTAATACACAGATGAGAACTACATAACAATTATATCGAGATTTAACCACACCAATAAAACAAGAAATTAGATTTGCTAAATTTACTTACCACCCCTGGGCCACAAAAAAGTTCCAAAAAATATTCAAGAAATACAATATAACATTGGCACCAAAAAACAATTACAACATTAAAAACCTACTTCACAGTAATAATACTGATAAGATAAAACCAGAGGAAAAGTCAGGCATTAACAGGATTAAGTGTAAAGACTGTGAAAAAATTTACATAGGGAGGACAAAAAGAAACATAGGCACTAGAAAGAAAGAACACTTCAGGCACTTAAGATACAAAAATATTGATAAGTCCGCAATAGCAGCTCATTTCTGGTCTGAAAATCATGAAATTGAAAATAGCACAGAATTACTAAAATACGTACAAAAACATAGTGAACTCGTCATATGGGAGAGGATATACATAGAAAAACATAAAAACCAACTTATGAACTTTGAAATCCCGCCAGAAGAGAATCCCACATTTAAGTTCATCACTAAATCAACAGATGGCAGCAGCAACCCCAGAATTACCCACACCGCTGCATCAAGCTTTAGTCGCATATGAGCCGTAGATGCAAACGATGATTTGCGAAACATGTCCTCAAAATAGGTATGAAAGTGAAGCAGATGTGTAATAAATACGACTCATCTAAAATTAATACATAACAATTGTTTATCATCATCATCATAATCATCATCATCATCATCTTCATCATCATCATCATCATCATCATCATCATCATCATCATCATCATTTATGATTGCCTTTAACTAATGTAGTTCTCATTGTCCCACTTAATTTTACTCAGAAGACTCTTTATCAGGCTTCAGGCCATAAATCTAGACACACAACACCAGCTTCATGCTAAGGACAAAGCCTTATGCTCTAAAACAATCTGTTGTACTCTGCCAGGATTGAACTTGAGACCTTGGGAACCATAATCTAGCTTTCCTTAAGGTACAAGAGCATATGGGAATAGAGTAGACTTTAACTAATAGTAGAATATTTTAAACAGCTGGTTACTCTGTGATGTCTTTGACATTCCATTCTCTTTGTATGCCCAAGAGATAAAGAAATGAATGACTTTCCAGAAAAGTTTAGGTATTGAAAAATTTAGACAAATAACAAGGAATATCTCAGAAATGATTCACTCCACAAAAAATTGTATTTAAATAGTGTATCTTAACAAGATCTACATGATTTAGAGTAAGATTTTGTCTATTTCTTACAGTTTACCTGTTACCTATACAAAGGTTATTCATAATGAAGAGGACTTCTGAGAACATTCCCAGAAAATTCAGATGTGTATTTCATTTGTCATGAAAATATCTTAAACATATGGTATTTTAATCAAAATGACTGCAGACAACTTTTTCTATGTAATCATATAAACTAAGTAAAGGATAAATGAAAGCACAGCAGCAGAGCAAAGATCAGACAAGCTCAGAAGAAGCTCACAACAGCATGAGCGAAAAATCTGCAAGTTCTAGTAAAATGATGCAACCTTCACTGGAAGCCAGGAGAACTCATATGTAAAGGATAGTTTGGTTTAGGGGAATTTTTTTCCTAACCATGACACATTCTTGAAAAATACTGAACTTAAACACCAGTTTGATATTTAGCCAGCTTTTCATTTTTGAGTTATTTTACTCACATAGGAAGAGCACCACTATATCACAGTATTGCCAGGGCAGTGAATGTTTATTTTACTACAATTTTGTTGGAATCACATTAGTTGTCACCATTCTTCCAATCTGTTCTTAGCAATCAGTGCTCTGTCAGTTTCAGTTCTTGTGATGGTTGGATCTTATAGTATGATACATTTCAGTAACATTTTATAGGGGATACAAAAATATTTAGATGCTGTCTCCATAGCTACCTGCTGTGCAAAGGCAGGTGTCCAGTCTCATCCTTCCCAGATACATGTAGATTAGGTAACAAAGGGGACGTTCACTACCCTAAGCTGCAATTGAACCTCTGTACATACACCATAGAGCAGAGTTCCCTGGGTTACTAAGAAGGATAAATACATCCCCTGAATTTCCTGTCCCTCCATTTCCATTCACCTTCCATCCTGGTTGGACTTTTCAGGGTTCTAAGTGTCTGTCTGTAAATCCCCGGCCTCTGGATTGGGGGAGGGCTCTGTGTCCCAGGATATTCAGGAAATAAAGAAGTTGCTGTTGACTCTCTTTACACCAGGTGCTCTTGGTTTCCTCTCACCTCATCTCTCCTCCTTAGGGACACAGACACGAAAAACTTTTCTGTAGGTCTAGATCCAAAGTCCTACCTTGTCACAGAGTCATGGTTTTCACATTGATCCTTTGTTTAGTTTCTAGTAGCATTATAATTTGTAGTTTCATTTATATATTGTTAAAATTCCATTTTTTGCATTTTTCATATTCTGATTATGTTATGATTGTACTGTGAACTTTGTAAATTAGACGACTATGGAATAGGAGGTGTGCTCAAAACCGGTTCAGTTCCTACCTAAAAAACAGAAAATAAGTAGTGGAAATAGATTATTATAACGGTTACACAAATGAGGTGAAATCCTTTTTATCAGATGAGCATACAGTTGATTGCGGAGTTCCACAAGGTTCAGTTTTAGGCTCATTATTGTTTCTTTTATATTTAAATGATGTTGTTGATAATCAAAATAACAGTATAAAATACTTATTATTTGCAGATGATACCAGCATATTAAACATCAGGAATAAATGACAACACTTTAAAAATAAATATAAATGCAGTCACATTACACACATCTTCTTGGTTTAAAGAAAATAGTCTATGTCTAAATAACGAGAAATGTTTAGCTGTAGGATTTCGTCACATAAAGAACAAAACATTAAATTTTCCCACCATACAGCTAGAAGGATCAATTGTAATATATTCAAATAAATTAAAATTTTTAGGAATATTTATTGATGAAAATTTCTTTTGGAAACCTCATATTAATGAATTAATTAAAAGACTGGGACAAATCTGCTTCCAAATTAACATTCTGAAATTCTCAATGAGTAAAAATACACTTAAGGACCTTCTTTTGTCAGCTGCAAACCAAACTAAACATTTTGCCACTACTCTGTACATATTTATATGAAATAATTGTATTAATGCAAACACGCATCAAAGATTTTACCATAAATTCTGAAATTCACTGTCATAACACAAGAGATAAAGCAAAACTACATATAACCCCACATAACAAAAATTGTTTGAAAATAGTTTCTACTATAGGGGCATTAAATTTTACAAGAAGATACCTATTGAAATAAAAAATATAATTTCCATTCCATACTTCAGAAAACATCTCAAGCAATTTTTAGTAGAAAAATGTTATTACTCAACTGATGAGTTTTTGTATTAATGAAGTATTCACTTGTATTTTTTAACAATGTGTAAGTTTAATCTAGTATTATTTTTTTAAGTAATTGTTTAACTCTTATAATATTATAATTAAAAGTTTAAAATACCGGATGAATCCACAACATGTATATGTTAAATCAGATGAATAAAATTGAATTGAATTGAATAAATTTTATATTTTGGGGAAATAAAAAAAAAACATTACTGATGGTTAAGAGCAATGGAATGCATAATTTCAAAAGAAGTATATTATGTAAATTGTTGCTAAGGAAGGAACAGCAAGATTTTAACATAATGCTGGGATTATATTGGTATATGACTTGTCTGTTGCAGATATCCCACCTGAAGACTATTTTATTGAGCAGCAGCTGGCCAGGTTCCTGAGGGAACAACAAGAACAAGAACAGCAGCAGCAACAACAGCGCCGTCCCTTCCCCGACTTCACCTTCAAGTTCCCGGATCGACTCCCATCTTCAGCATTTGCCGTCAGTCCGGCTGATCCTCGGTACTATGACGATCCTCACAGTCTCCCAGGTTAGTTTCTCTATTTTATAGTTGATATGTTCTAAACAGGAGGAAGGGGTACTGTGATGTAGGACATGACAAAATAAAACCAACTGATAAATCTTTGAATTTCAAAGTATCTGATACTTTTTTTGTTTTTGAGTTTGATTTATAAGTCACTATGTTTACACTCAAACTTCACTTACTTGTTGTTGTATAATTGAAACGTTTTCAAGATCATTCGATCCCATCCTCAGCAGTTTGGTGACTAAATGAACATTCCTCTTCTTCCACTACTACGGTGCTCCGATTGAAAACGTTTCAATTATACAACAACAAGTAAGTGAAGTTTGAGTGTAAACATAGTGACTTATAAATCAAACTCAAAAATGAAGAATACTTCACTATTAATAATGCTTCTGCTTTTAATATTTATCTGATACTTGTTATCCACTTGAAATAAATATAATATATACTTGTAGGAACATACAATGCTCAATACTTACAGTTTTCACATCTTGTTTCTATTCATGGGTGCTTATTAATTGAACGCAGGAACAGTTCTATCCAGTGTCCTTTATTTTTTCTACTGCATACATAGTAGGTAAAGAAGGATTGTATTCCACCAAAAATTCAACACTAAGATTTCACTGGGAATATACATTTTGAAATTCTCTGAATAATAAAAAAGCATTTTAAGAAAAAGGTCTGGATTTGTGTATATTATATTAGTATGGGTGAAAACCAAACAGTGGGCTGAATGCAAACTTAATATTTAAGTTCAGCATATTCCAAATATATGACACAAAAATTGTCATGTAAATTCTTGCAACCCAGCTTGTCCTTTATACAGAATATTTTCTGAAAATTTTGATTTTCTCTTAAATGACTCTTACAGTTTTGAATTAAATACCATATATTTAAGAGTTTCTCATGAAAAATTAAATATGTATGTTGAATTTTCTGGGAATGTCACCAGATGTCCTCTTCATTCTGAATAACTTTTGTATAACTGATAAACTGTAAGAGATGGACAAAATCTTACTGCACAGAATATGTAGATCTTGTTAAAACTTACAATTTATGTCTAGTCATAGTTTATGTTGAGTGTACCATTTCTGAGATATTCCTTGTTATTAGTTTGAATTTTCCAATATTTATACTTTTCTCAAATGAGAAGTCATTATTCATTTGTTTATCTCTTGAACATACCAAGGTAGAGAAAGTCTATGAATAGAACACGTGAGTTTTTTTACTGTGTTCCATTTTGTTTCTGTTATAGTTGCAGATTTACAGATTTTTTGTTTATGAGACTGTTCCCAAAAACTTAAAGATATATTTACATATTTTGCTATGAAAATACGTTAAACATGTGGTATTTTAATAAAAATCATTAGAGCCCTTTTTTGAGAAAATCAACTATTTGAAAAATATTCCATGCAAAGGATAGTTTTTGGTGGGGGAAGTTTGTTGAAAATCTTTATGTTACAGCATTGGAAGATACTGAAATACTAAGTATGGTATTCAACTGACTTTTTCATTTTTAGTAATACTTTTTTACACACAGATGGATCTTTTCTAAAGGTAACTTTCTTTATTCAGAGAATCTCAAAAAAATACACAGTAAAACCTGCTTAGATACCTATTTGTAGATAGAGTCCTGTAAAAACTGAAATCAACTGTTTTAGGCAGTTTCACTATAATCTATGAACTCTTGAGCTTGAATTTCTAGGGAAATAAAGTACTTCCTCTTCTTGTTGTAAGTATGTAGCAGAGAAAGTAAAATCTAGGTAATGGGTGTTTTAATGGAACCATTGACAAGAAACCATCATGTCAACATAACTATTTCCATAATTTGAAAAGTCCAAGCATATGTTTATGTTCATATCCAACATAAAAAAGTAGCCAATTGGAAAGTGATTGTTAAGTGTCATGTTATGTTCACAGGTACAGAAGTGGACGAGGAAGAAGGAGCTGGTCTGTATCCACGACAGTCTGATGATGAAGTCAACTTTGAGGAACCAGACAAACTCGAGACAGAAACATCAACTGTGTCCACCAGAGATCAGCACCAAGAGGTACAAGTTGCACCAGTAACAGCCAGTCCAGATGACTACTCTGATATATACTTCATATGTAAGTGCTTCGCATATCATGGAATATAAGGTGATCATTTAACCTTGCTGTACAGGTATAATGTTGCAACTCTATCAGAACAGTATGTTACACTGTTGCTTTAAATTCACAGTGTCTTTTTACACAGATGTTTAATGTCGTTAACCTTGTTGGTCATATAAGGCAATGAATAAAATGGGTGAAATCATGCTGAAATGAGCTCAGGGTTAGAGTTATCGAACATTCATCCCATACCTTGACCTTTCAGTTTAATCATTTTTCTGGACACCTGGATACAGCTTTAAGATGTAGGGAACATTTGGGAAATATAGGCTGTATGATCACCCTAGTCTTGTGAATGCACATATGTTATGGTAAAAACCATGTATGTCCATTTGAGTTATCACAAGTACCTTGCTGTACAAGTTCAGCTGTTTACAAGTTGCTGATGAGGTCTTATGGACCTGCAGTTAAGTTCATGTGTTAATCTCGAGAGTCCTGGTTTTCTTACCTTCTACTTTGATTCTTTCGGTTTTGGATAAATCATTCTCCCATATACTGAGGATTCCAAAAGGTTTATAGGTTACCACATTGTATATGCTCTAATAGCTGCTGCTGATCTCTGTTTCAGTTGCTTAGGCACTGGTCTACTGATCCCAAGGTTGCAGGTTCAAATTTACTGGCATGTGAAAGGACTCCTGTTGGATGAAATTCTTGCATACTGGTGGTGCTGGTATGTTCCCGATAATTGATTATTTTGTTAACAAACAAAATACTATCTGATCTCTCTTTCATGTGATTTTCTGTAGTTATTTCTTTGCAATCTCAACTAGGAGTAATATGCTATCTCCAGCTGCAGTTTTCCGCCCCTTTCTCTGGAGGCGATTGCCTTTGAAACTAGTCTATCAGTAATATAAAAAAGTAAGTGACAAGTATCAATAAACCAACTACAAATAGTTTTTGCGAACATCTCTACAGCTTTTCCCTGGTTCATTCATTCATTCATTATCTGCAGTAAAAATTAAAGTATAATTTATAGCATCGTCAGGTACATGAGATTATACATAGATTCATAGATTATACAAAAACAATTTATAGATTTTGATTAGCTGTAATAATTACCTTGAATTCATAGTATCGTCAAAGTGCAAGACAGTAAATACAGTGTGATTAAAGGCGATGTATACAATGACATCATTAATGTACAAACAATAAATACACTGTGATAATATATCTAATTTTAAGAATAGTTGCAAGTTGCACGTTCTCTTACATTCACCTTTTAGCATACAAAACACAATAACTTCAAAATAAAAATAAAAATCACAAGAATATGTGAAATATGAAGCTATTTACAGTGAAGCAAACAAATATATACAAATATAATAATTTGTAACTTAAAAACCTTACTTACCTTATAAGAAATGTTGGATGTTTTCTTATAAATTGATTAGGATCACGATTTCGTAAATGTTTTATTCACATCATCAGCTACAGCCATCAACAATCTCCTTGCTAACGTTAAAGTAGCTAGATGTCATTATATTTTTGTCAATACTACCAAAATCTGAAAGTGAAACAAATTTAAAAACAGAATCGACTGCCGGTATTACAAAACTCATTATGCAATTAACTTTAAAGAGAGTCGATTAAAGACACTAGACAACACTTACTTTTAAATTTTTCCGGAACTAGTTTCAGAGGCTTTGCCTCTATCATCGGCCGGCTCTCGACTGATTCTCGTTGGTGTAGCTGACGATACCTTGTCACAGGTCTCCTCTGGTGGCGGCTCAAGGAACTTGCTGAACAAATCCTTCTGGGGGATGTCGAAATTGAATACTTTGTTCCTATTTTTTGAAATGAAGATTTGTTCCCATGTGGATAGTTCTTGTTTTCCTGATGTATGTTTCAGTAGTTTTGGTTCTGGATTTATGTTGTGGTTTTTTTCCCAAAAATGTGTGGCAACTGCTGATTTTTCTAATTGTTTATATTTTATGTTTCTAAAGTGTTCCTTTGCTCTTGTTTCTAAATTTCTTTTTGTTTTTCCAATATAAATTTGACTACAGTCATTGCATTCAATTTGATATATACCAGATTTTTTGTTTGATGGAATGGCATCTTTGATGTTTGAGCAAATTAGGTTTTTTAAGGAGAAATGGTTGACTGGTGCTAGTTGAATATTTTGTTTTTTGAAGACTTTTTTGAATTTATCAAAGGCCCATGGATGGTAAGTGAATTTTTTGAAAATCAAATTAGTTTCTGTAGATGAGAGAGTTGTGGTTTCCTTTAGTAGCTTCTTCTTTTTTGCTAAGCTCACTTTTTTGTCCACTAATGATTTGGGAAAGTTATTTTTTTTGTGCTATTTCAATTATTTTGTTGTATTCTGTTTTGTATTCTTCTGCTGTGAGAGGGATGTTTACCAGTCTGTGTGCTAAACTATTGAAGATTGCCTGTTTGTGGGATCTTGGGTTGTAGCCATTAGCTTTTATGTAGTTGTCTGTCTGTGTTGGTTTTCTGTAAATGCCAAAGTTTAGTCTGTTTTTATTCCTCATTATTTTTAGATCCAAAAATGGTAAATGCTCGTCTTTTTCTATTTCTACAGTGAATTTGATGCTTTTTTCTTGGATATTTAAAAGTTTTAGTGCATCACTGATGTGTTTTTTTGGTACTATTGCAAAGATGTCATCTACATATCGTTGCCAGAGTTTGAACATCCAAGGGAAACCTTTGTTGATCCTTATTTCTAATGCACTCATGTACAGATCGGCCAGGAAGGGTGATAGTGGGTTGCCCATTGCTAACCCTGAAGTTTGGTGATAATATTTTGTTTGAAACTGGAAGAAATTTTGTTCTATGCATAATTTGGTTAGTTCAATGTAGTCTGAAATTTCAGATGATGCCATTCCAAGTGATTTAAGCCATTTTTCTATCAACGGTGGGAGTTGATTAACTGGTATGCTGGGAAACAGTGATTTAACATCAAATGAGATGTTAAAAATGGAAAAAATGCTAACTGACAACGAATATGAAACCATTAACAAAAATCCTCTAAAAACTTGCATACAGTCATATGAAA
The DNA here is from genome assembly GCA_030765055.1 of Mantis religiosa. Classification (NCBI taxonomy): domain Eukaryota; kingdom Metazoa; phylum Arthropoda; class Insecta; order Mantodea; family Mantidae; genus Mantis; species Mantis religiosa. The sequence goes on from CM060952.1 coordinate 74,107,312, forward strand.
AAACAATAGCAAAATCAAGCATAATACCAAACAAATATGCAGTTAAACCGGATAACCCAACCTTACCTAGACTTTATGGCTTACCCAAAATACACAAACCATCCATAACAATGAGACCTATAGTTAGCAGTATAAATTCACCAACATACAAACTTGCAAAGTGGCTAACAAACAAATTCAATTCATTTCCAAAATTCGACAGCCTAAGCATCAAAAACACCTATGAACTTATAGAACACATTAAGGATACTGAACTAAAAGAAGAGGACACACTAGTCTCATTTGATGTTAAATCACTGTTTCCCAGCATACCAGTTAATCAACTCCCACCGTTGATAGAAAAATGGCTTAAATCACTTGGAATGGCATCATCTGAAATTTCAGACTACATTGAACTAACCAAATTATGCATAGAACAAAATTTCTTCCAGTTTCAAACAAAATATTATCACCAAACTTCAGGGTTAGCAATGGGCAACCCACTATCACCCTTCCTGGCCGATCTGTACATGAGTGCATTAGAAATAAGGATCAACAAAGGTTTCCCTTGGATGTTCAAACTCTGGCAACGATATGTAGATGACATCTTTGCAATAGTACCAAAAAAACACATCAGTGATGCACTAAAACTTTTAAATATCCAAGAAAAAAGCATCAAATTCACTGTAGAAATAGAAAAAGACGAGCATTTACCATTTTTGGATCTAAAAATAATGAGGAATAAAAACAGACTAAACTTTGGCATTTACAGAAAACCAACACAGACAGACAACTACATAAAAGCTAATGGCTACAACCCAAGATCCCACAAACAGGCAATCTTCAATAGTTTAGCACACAGACTGGTAAACATCCCTCTCACAACAGAAGAATACAAAACAGAATACAACAAAATAATTGAAATAGCACAAAAAAATAACTTTCCCAAATCATTAGTGGACAAAAAAGTGAGCTTAGCAAAAAAGAAGAAGCTACTAAAGGAAACCACAACTCTCTCATCTACAGAAACTAATTTGATTTTCAAAAAATTCACTTACCATCCATGGGCCTTTGATAAATTCAAAAAAGTCTTCAAAAAACAAAATATTCAACTAGCACCAGTCAACCATTTCTCCTTAAAAAACCTAATTTGCTCAAACATCAAAGATGCCATTCCATCAAACAAAAAATCTGGTATATATCAAATTGAATGCAATGACTGTAGTCAAATTTATATTGGAAAAACAAAAAGAAATTTAGAAACAAGAGCAAAGGAACACTTTAGAAACATAAAATATAAACAATTAGAAAAATCAGCAGTTGCCACACATTTTTGGGAAAAAAACCACAACATAAATCCAGAACCAAAACTACTGAAACATACATCAGGAAAACAAGAACTATCCACATGGGAACAAATCTTCATTTCAAAAAATAGGAACAAAGTATTCAATTTCGACATCCCCCAGAAGGATTTGTTCAGCAAGTTCCTTGAGCCGCCACCAGAGGAGACCTGTGACAAGGTATCGTCAGCTACACCAACGAGAATCAGTCGAGAGCCGGCCGATGATAGAGGCAAAGCCTCTGAAACTAGTTCCGGAAAAATTTAAAAGTAAGTGTTGTCTAGTGTCTTTAATCGACTCTCTTTAAAGTTAATTTATCATAACAACACTGTTTTCAACACTTCCAAGAAAGTAATTCATTATGCAATGTTTATTTTTTAAATACTTTCCCAAACCATTAAATCTATTGGACCATTTAATTGTTCTAATAACTTAACTTCTGGATTTATTTCATGCTTAAATAGCCAAAAATGATCTGCTATGCCGATTTATCAGTTTTGATTGTTTCGATTGTGATAAAGTTTATGCTAGAAAGATAAAACGTAATTTGGAAACCAGAATGAAAGAGCATTTTTGTAACATTAAGTATAAACAAACTGATAAATCGGCCGTAGCAGATCATTTTTGGTCATTTAACCATGAAATAAATCCAGAAGTTAAATTGTTAAAACAAATGGTCCAATAGATTTAATGGTTTGGGAAAAGATATTTATTTTAAAAAATTTACATCGTGTAATGATTTTAGTTAATTGATGGAAATTAATCATTTCTTCACACTAGCCATATATAGGCTAAGGTCTTTGACAGATCTCCTGGAGATCCATGGTTCAAATCGCAGCCTTAGCATTGAATTTTTCATGTTGACTCTATCAAAGACCTTAGCCTATATGCGGCTAGTGTGACGAAATTATCAATTTCTAACAATTAACTAAAATAATAAGAGTTAAATGATGAAGCCTGGGACTCAAGTACTTATGATAGTAAGTCACCACAAATGGTGTATCTCGAATGCGAGAGCCCCTAGTGGTCTACTGGGGTAATATATGAGTCAACTGGAGAATTTAATGTTGGGACGGCACTTTGGCCTTGGTAGCTCAATGGGTTAGAGTGACTGGACGCAAACCAGGAGATCTGTGGTTCAAATCCCAGCCATGGCATTGAATTTTTCATGTTGACTCTATCTATCAAAAACCTAAGCCTATATACGGCTAATTTGAAGAAATTATTAATTTCCATCAATTAACTACAATAATAAGAGTTAAATGATGAAGCCTGGGACTCAAGTACTTACGATAGTAGGTCAACACAAACGGTGTATCTCGAATGCAAGAGCCCCTAGTGGTCTACCGGGGTAATATATGAGTCATCTGGAGAACTTAATGTCGGGAAGGCACTTTGGCCATGGCAGCTCAATGGGTTAGAGTGACTGGACGGAAACCAGGAGATCCGTGGTTCAAATCCCGGCCATAGCATTGAATTTTTCATGTTGACTCTATCTATCGCGTAATATATTTTGAAATACCGGCAGTCGATTCTGTTATAAAATTTGTTTCATTTTCAGATTTTGGTGATACTGACAAAAACACAGTGACTTCTAGCGACTATAACATTGACAAGGAGATGTTGATGGCTGTAGTGGATGGTGTAAATAAAATATTCACAAAATCGCAATCCTAATCAATTTGTAAGAAAACATTCATTATTTCTTATAAGTGAAGTTTAGAAGTAACAAAATCACAAGAATTTCACAATATTAAGCTGAGATTAATCACAACTCTGTTTATTCAATAATAGACGAACTTTTCTCTTCAGCTATGATAGATACAGTAAATATATTCATTGCACAGAGTCAAAACATCAAGACACAAAACTACCACTTTGTGTGAGGCTAAGATTTTGAAATTTCTGTATGGTATATGGCATGTAAAACAATATGAGTTTATTTAATTAACTTTTGAATTGTTTATTATCTAGTGATTGTATTTTTTGTGTTAATTTATTATATAAACAAATTCCTCTATGGGCAATGCTGTTGGGGCTTTTGTTAATCCTGTGGTTGTTTAAATGCAAATTATTTGCAGTTCTGTGTTGTGCAAATGAAAGTCAGAATTCTTTTCTAATCTTTATTCTGGTGAACAAAACACACTGTTTCTAAGGTATACTCAGAAGCAATAGGTAATGTTTTTAATTTGAATAGTTATAAATAAAAGCGTTGTTAACAGTGAAGCTAATTTCATGCATAAAGACTAAAATTGAGTCATACCTTTTAAAACTTCACGTGAGTGAAGTTAGAAGTTTTAAAATGTATGACTCAATTTTAATCTTTATAAATGTTTTTAATTCTTGAAAGATGCCCTTGCTAGGGGTTTGAATAGGTACTTTTTTCATTATTCTTATAATTTTCTTTTGAATTTTAAATATTTGGGATACTTTTGGTAAAGCACCCCATAATGATATGGCATAGGAGATGTGAGCTTGCACATAGCCAAAATATATTGATCACAAGACATTTAACATAACAACATTACTAAGGACTCAGAATGCATAGCACAAACGAGTAAGTTTATGTATTAACTTATCAATATGAGTACTCCAGGAGAGATTGGAATCAATCCAAATACCAAGAAACTTTGTTTCATTTACTTCTTAGTTAGGTAAGTTACTCATAAAAATATTCAGTGAATTTGTTGTCTTCTGGTGATTAATGGTCTTACTAATGTTTAAGTAAAGTTTGTCTTTTTCTAACCAGTCTTGTAACATTAGGTTTGATTTATTCACAACAGACTGGAGTTGATTTAAATTGTTACTTTTGAAAATAATGTTTACATCATCTGCAAATAACACTGTGTTTCCTTGTGGTGAGAATAAGGGTAAATCATTTACATATAGTAGTAAAAACAATATTGAGCCTAAAATTGAACCCTGAGGAATGCCGTGCTTCAGACTTACAACGTTAGAATGAAATTTATCAATTTCAGCATATTGTTTTCTATTTTCCAGGTAAGATGAAAACCGTTTCTCTGCTACACCTCTAATACCATATGAAGTAAATTTTTTAAGCAGGATAGCATAATTGACTGTGACAAAAACTTTTTTGAGATCAATAAACAATTCCAAAGATTGATGCTTATTATCTATGGCTTGAAGAATATCATCAATAAATGAAAACAATGTATTGTTAATCGTTTTACCTTTCTGAAAACCATGTTGAGAGAATACCATGGAATTTCAAGAAAGATGTTAATCTATTGAACATAACATTTTTAAGAAATTTTGAGAAAACAGATAGCAAGGATATTGGTCTGTAGTTCTCAATGCTAATCCTGTTACCCTTTTTAAAAATTGACAATTTTCAGACTGTCTGGGAATATTCTCGATGTTAGAGGAATTACATATAACTAGTAAGGGATCAATAACAAAATCGGAACACACTTTTAATAAAAAATCTGGAATACAGTCCACTCCATAAGATTTTTTATTTTTCAGACTTTTTATTATACAGCATAATTCCTCTTTAGATACTGGTTTAAGAAAAATAGTATTTACCACTGTGGTACTAACAATGTTATTATTATCAGGTGAATAAGATGTGTGAATATTTTTAATGGAATCAATTAAATAATTGTTAAATATATTAGCCAATTTTTTTGGGATTTGTTATATTCATATTTTCATAGGAAATATTTATTTCACTCTTGAGGTCATGGTTTACTTTCCCAGTTTCTCTTTTAACAGTCTCCCAAAGGGCCTTTCCTTTATCAAGCGAATCTTCCATATACATAGAATTATGCATCCTTTTTGCTTCTCGTATAACCTTTTTTACATACAAGTATATTTTTTGTAATACATCTTTAAGTTAACTTTAAAGAGAGTCAATTAACTGCTTTCAACACTTCCAAGAAAGGAATTACATCTTTAAGTGTAAGTTATTTGTGCTTCTATTTACTTTTTGCAACATTTCTTTTCTTTCAAAATAGGTTATTATTCCTTTAGCTATCCAACTACAACATTTCATTTTGTAAGTAGTTTAGAAATATTTGCTTTTCTCTAAGGGAAATGCTACAAGCAATACGTTATCGTTTCTAAAAATTCATCTGTCTTTCTTGATGGATCACTTGCATTTAACACTGAATCCCAGTTTTCATTTTTAAGTGAGAGGTTAAAGAAATCTGTGTTTTCTTTTGTAAAGTTTCTTTTGAATTTGATTTCCTCGTGCTTGGATATTTGTGTTGGAACTTTTATCTATTTGGCTGCAAATAAATGTTTAATGTTTAAACATAGTTACTCTTATGATTCTTTCTATTACCTCCCAAGCTCAAATGCATATCCTAATTAACTATTAATTACTACTCACTCAACTCATGTTAAGAGAATTCACACCATTATTGTTGAAATAGCCGGGAATGGGACCTTGATTCTCTGTGGTATCTAAGTACGTATGATATTATGAGATAAATCTTTGATACTTTTAAAGTTTTAAGTTTTGCATTACTGAATAGAATGGAATGGAATACAATAGAATACTTTATTCGTCACATTACACTTACATAGTTGTGCAATACTCATAAATTGATGACTCATCAAGATTTAGGTTTAAGATTAGAAGTGACTACAATATTTGCTAACTACATTAAAGCAAAGGAATATCAAGTATGTACAATGTATAAATTTCCTGATCTTATACACTAAGATCCACTGAGATCACAGTTCACCATCCACCTATTCCTCGATTGAATAATACACCTTACTGGCAAGTAAAGTTTTAATGGACATTTTAAAGAGATTTTTACTTTTTATTTCATTAAATGTTTGTGGCAATTTATTATATATTTTAATTCCCATATCATGTGGACATTTTTCGAGCAGTTCTAACCTATGAGCTGGATATTTTATGTCTGTTTCTCTACTTGTGTTGTGTTCATGTTGATGCTGATGTTTTTTAAAACTATTATAATTGTTATGTACATATAAAGCTAGGTTGTCAATATATAGGCAGGGTTGTGTCAAAATGTTTAATGTTTTAAACAGTGGTCTGCTGAAGCTCCCTAACTTGAATGGGTCATTGTGCCTATGATTTTCTTTTGAAAACTTTACTGCAAGTTGTTGCATTGAACTTTATGCTAGATTAGGAATGACAGGAATCGACACTTTACATTGTTGCCTTGCATGTGTCCTCAAAGAGTTGCTGGATTATAGTGAATATAGTAAATGATAGACCTTATCTAAGTGAATAATTGTAAAATTCTATAAAGTATTGAGTTTTGTAAAAAACTGATGCTACTGACAGTGAAGCAATACAATTATAAATAAACTACAACACTTTGTAATCAACTTTACTTATCTGGCAACTTATCAGACAAGTGAAGTTGGTTAGAAAGTGTTGTAGTTTATTTATAATAAGTATTGAGTAATGGGGGGATAGCTTCATCACTAATAACGTAATCTTGTATCAGTTCCATGATGTTCATTATATATGTTCCAAAACGCATCTCAAGTAACTTACTTATACACATGTATTGCAAGAATATGATTAATTTTGATTACCTGGAACATTCTAATGCACCAACCACAAGTGAAGCTTAGCTGCACAAGCCAATTTGTATTGATAACAAATGTGCGTGAACAGCAGGCCTACAAACCAAAAAGCTAGACCTTTGTAAACTTTGCAGTACTGAAGAGGTTTTTTTGTACAAATTGTTGTGTTCATATGGATTGTGTATAGGTTGTACCTTTATATGGAAGGGAGGCTTAGTGCAAGATGTGTGATGTACATATTTATACCAAGCATTTTATCCAAGATAAACTTAGGCTTTCACAGCTCATGTCTAGGTAAATAAATAGGTTTTTGTGTCCCAGGCTTTTAGGCTGTGGTCTACCTTGAAGAACCAAAGATTTAATTGTAAAAACTATTTGTAGTCGGTTTACTGACACTTGTCACCAAAAATTTGTTTAGCATCTTCCATGGAAAGAAGCTCTCAGAATACAAAATAACAGGATACCATTTTGAAAAAGCAGCAACAAGTGACATCTCAGGGTTGCTACCCTATCTAGTGGTTTGTTTTAAGGACCTAGAATGAGCCTGACACAGTTGGAATTTTCTATAGCATTTCACCTGGTGTGCATATCAGAAAGTTTGCTAGAAGGTGTTTGAGTGGGAGTGGAGCAGTCTTTAATGAAGATCTTGGTGGATTTGTCCGTGTACCAGAGAGAGTCTCTAAGGAAATGGAACTGCAGGACTTCACACTGCTCCCCAAACTTGTCAGTGCAGCATGTAATACTTGCAGATTTGTCAGCACTGACATGACCAAGCTTGTGCTTTACAGAGGATGTTAACTTTGTTTGCAACAAACAGATGTGGTTCCCCCAGTATGCAGTAAGCAGATTTTCCATTGAATGTCTCACCACATATATAGAAATCTAATCAGTTTAAAATGTTAAAATGAAATTGTATGCCCGACTAAAGTTTTTTCCAAGATTTCCCTCAGTCATTAAGGCAAATGCTGGGTATGTGAGTTTCACCTATGTGCAATCTTATGTTATTTTCCTAAACTTTTATATTGTAAATATGAGAATGTTTGTATTAGCATGTTTTAAATGAAGCCCATAATCTGTATAAATTTGGTGAATAAATCTGAATCTAAACACCAGCAGAATATGACGCCCTGTGTCTTCGTGTAATGGACATGTAGGTGCCAGAATTTTAGCCAGGTGATGAAAAGATCTGCTGATAGCTCTTCTGTGTTAGAATGATGTGGAGATGACTGCTGTACTATCAGTAAAATAGTACAGCGAGCATTGTGCAATGAAAGCATTGTGTTTATATATGGAAGTAGGAGCTTAGGCTCAAATACACTGCCCTGAGGGATACAAGCTCTAATGGGATGGGGTGATAGGGTTCTCTCTTTGCAATAGGAGTGGATTAGATGGAGCAGATTCAAAGGAGCTTGGTATTGAATTAAATGGAAAATTAATTGTTCGCGCCGTACACTGTTGAACGCTCTGATTATATCAAGTAGAAGTGTCGAGATGAGCTGCTACTTCCTGTTGACAACACGGCACTGGGGCAGCTTTTCTCCAAGATGTCCGAATTCCCCTGCCATCTCATCACTGGTGTTCCATTTTCATTTCAGATATCATCAATGTCACTGCCTGCAGTGCCACACATAGTAAAAGCAGGCATTAAACACTACACATTTGATTTCACTTCCTGTTGAAGACTGTTCATAATTCGTCAGCCAGCCAAAGTAGCTGACGTGACCAAAATCTAAATTGCTTTGGCTCCACTATGTTTTGCTATTCCAGGATAGCCTTGTTTGGACTAGCTTTTTCAATAGTTTATTAATCATTGCGAGCAGGCTGATGGAAAAGAGCTTGTTAGAACTCATAATACCTCACCTAGCCCACTGCTAAAACAGATACAAGCCAGTCAGCATGAGGGACCATAAAAAATAAATAAATAAATAAATAAATAAATAAATAAATAAATAAATAAATAAATAAATAAATAAATAAATGAATGAATGAATGAATGAATGAATGAATGAATGAATGAATCAATGAATAAATAAATAAATAAATAAATAAATAAATAAATAAATAAATAAATAAATAAATAAATAAATAAATAAATAAATAAATAAATAAATAAATAAATAAATAAATAAATAAATAAATAAATAAATAAATAAATAAATAAATAAATAAATAAATAAATAAATAAATAAATAAATAAATAAATAAAAATAAATAAATAAATAAATAAAGAATGAATGAATGAATGAATGAATAAATGAATGAATAAATAAATAAGTGAATGAATGAATAAATAAGTAAATAACTTAATTAATTAAACAAGTAACTAAATAAACAAATAAAACAAATAAATAATAAATACTGAACAAACAAATAAGTAAATAAATAATAATAAACATCTGAAATACTCCATCCTGGTACCTAGTTCCTTACATCAGGACATATATTTAAAGCTTTTAATTTATTGAAATCAAAACAACACAATTAATTACTTATATAAAAATTCTTCAGATGAAACTTACAACTAAAATAGAAAAAAGAAAAATAAAAAAAAAATAAAGTAAAACCTGAATAAACTACCTACTCAGCTACCATAATAGATTCCTAAATTAAAATAATTTAAATTATCTTAGTATCATTAACTTTTTATATTATTAGTTTTAAAATACAAATATACCTTCCTACCATTCTTCAATTATTTAAAAAAATATAGCTTTATAAATTACTAATATTAAATTGATTTAATTATTTATATACTACTACTTAATTATCTGAAATAAAGCGATCTAAAATTTATAAACAAACAACAAACAATTCATAACAGCATTAATTACAAACAATCAACATTTCACTAACATAAAACTCTTCAACATCAACTTCCTCATATATATAAAATTAACAAATTCAGTAACTATTTCTTAATTTTTCAATTCCTATTCCAACATATACGAGGGCTATCCAGAAAGTAGATTACGTTTTCGTCTGTCTCCGCTAGGGGCGGGGCTAGCGCGGCCATCTTGGGGTCAGCGCGTTGCGCAGCTCAGTCGGCATCTAGCCGTGCTAGTGAGAGGTTCGTGCTGTGCTCCGTTCAGATACTGTGACGGTTTGAAATGTCTGCGTTAATTGAAAATCCCGCGAGCTGCGAGGTGCGTGCAGTAATAAGGTTTCTGACTGCAAAAAACTGTAAACCGATAGAAATCTATCGGCAGCTTTGTGAAGTGTATGGGGACAACATTATCACTGAAGGTGGAGTGCGTCAGTGGGTCATCAGATTTAAAAATGGCCGAACCAATGTTCACGACGAAGATCGAAGTGGGAGACCCAGCATAGTGACTGCCGAACTTGTCGAAAAAGTCGATGCTAAAGTCCGTGAAAATCGAAGGTTCACAATAACGGAACTTTCTTTGAGTTTTCCACAAATTTCGCGAAGTTTGTTGCACGAAATTATCAGCGAAAAGCTTGGTTACCACAAGTTTTGTGCAAGATGGATTCCAAAAATCTTGACAGAGGACCACAAAAATCAGCGAATGGCTGCAGCGTTGAACTTTTTGGACGTTTACCATAAGGATGGTGACTCTTTACTAGATCGCATCGTTACTGGTGACGAAACATGGGTGAAACACGTGAACTGTGAAACGAAATTGCAATCAATGCAGTGGGGGCACACAAGTTCTCCCCAAAAACCCAAGAAATGCATGCAAACAATGTCGGCAAGGAAGATGATGGCGACTGTTTTTTGGGACAGAAAAGGTGTGATTTTGGTGGACTTCCTGGAAAGAGGCACTACAATAAACTCTCAAAGGTATTGCCAAACTCTCCAAAAACTCAGAAGAGACATTCAAAACAAGCGCAGAGGAATGTTGAGCTCTAAGATCTTGTTGATTCACGACAACGCCCGGCCCCACACGGCAAATGTCACTCGTGAAGTTCTTGAATCTTTTAAGTGGGAGTTGTTTCCTCATCCGCCGTACAGTCCCGACCTGGCACCGAGCGACTTCCACCTATTCCCAGCAATGAAGAAGTGGCTGGCTATGCAGCGTTTTGATGACGACGCACAGCTGCAAGAAGAGGTAACGAAGTGGTTGAAGGCGCAGGCGACCGAATTTTTCGACGAAGGAATTTCCAAGCTCGTACATCGCTACGATAAATGCCTTAATTTGAATGGTGATTATGTCGAAAAGTAGTATTTGAGTGTGGCTTTCATCTGTATATAATAAAATTTGTTTCCCATACTTTGTTTACTTTTTATTCCAAAACGTGTTCTACTTTCTGGATAGCCCTCGTATTATTGTTATATAATCTTTCTATTTCAATATTTAACAATTATTATTATTATTATTATTATTATTATTATTATTATTATTATTATTATTATTATTATTATTATTATTATTATTATTATTATTATTATTATTATTATTATTATTATTATTATTATTATTATTATTATTATTATTATTATTATTATTATTATTATTATTATTATTATTATTATTATTATTATTATTATTATTATTATTATTATTATTATTATTATTATTATTATTATTATTATTATTATTATTATTATTATTATTATTATTATTATTATTATTATTATTATTATTATTATTATTATTATTATTATTATTATTATTATTATTATTATTATTATTATTATTATTATTATTATTATTATTATTATTATTATTATTATTATTATTATTATTATTATTATTATTATTATTATTATTATTATTATTATTATTATTATTATTATTATTATTATTATTATTATTATTATTATTATTATTATTATTATTATTATTATTATTATTATTATTATTATTATTATTATTATTATTAATTATTATTATCATCATCATCATCATTATTATTATTATCAGCCATCTGCTGATACTACACATAATCTCCACAAACACTTCAAGTCTAAGCTGAGTGTCAACATTATGTTTTTCCTCTTTAACAAAAATTTATTTACAACAAGCTCTTGAAACAAAACATTGCTGTCCACATTTTAGAAATACTGATGTGACATCAGAATAGCTCAAGTCTGTAGACTACTATCTTAAAATCATTTTTGTTATATTGTTGGTTTTGAATTTTAACAGTGGGTTGCTCATGACTTTTAGCATAGCCCTTGTAGATGTAAGAATAAGATTTTGTTAGTATACTTTCTAGAAGAGTGAGCAGAGAAAGCCTTGTGAGTGAAAAAATCAGATTTTTATCTAATGTTTTTTGTAATGGATTAATTTTTTTTTTATTTATTTGTTCCATTTATATCCTGCCTTTAATTGCAATGGTCACATTGGCAGCTGTTTTCCTTTGGAACATATCAAAGGTGTTAACTCATATTTTTTGGGTTTTAATCATTAGATCATGCACACATTTGCACTCTCATTTATACTTCCAGACTCTGGGGAAGATATGGAATCATCTTAGTTGGAGAAAAATCCCCACTCCCAGCTGGGAACCGAACCCAGGCCCCCTTGCACAGCTGTAATAGATAACTGTATTGTTTGTTACAGCAATTGTCGCTGGAGCAAGTGCAGCAGCTGCTCTTGGTGTGATTGGTCTTGGCATCAGCTGGTACAGGTGAGTTACAACACTTATGGGAAGGCATCATACACTTGAGCAGCAAATGGTTAACTCTTTTGCCAACATGGATGAGATATGACGTTCTGTGACTTTGACGCCACTTATAAAGAAAGAACAGCTACCTAATGGATAACAGCAGCAATGCTTTGCTTCAATGTCGGGATTTATGGCCATGCAGTCTAAGGCATGGCTAACTTATCAAGCCAAGGATTGAATCCCAATAAATTGTATCTTTTACATTCAGAAAAACTGTGCTTAAGTATGGTGTGCAATTGCTGTAGATGCCATGGTTGGATACTGACAGGTTTCAATTAAACACAGATATATACATAGGATGTATCATAATTACTTTTACAAACTCTGGGTATGAGTTCCTTACACCACAAGAAGGAAAAAGGTTCATATGAAGGCACGTTTCATAATCCTTTGTTCCTGATTGAGAGCTGTTCAACACAGTAGTACACTCATGACACCCAAAACTCATAATAAATGCTCAAAATTTCTTCCTGCCTCATTGAATCATGGACTGTCATACCCTTCCAAAAACTTGGGATTGTGTTGAATGGTTTTGCAGGCTTCCATAACACCTCAATGAAGAGTTTCTTCATCCAAGATGACTGCTTGATAAATCAGCAGTTTAAGGTACCCCCAGAGGATTGAGGTTGGTAGAACGTGCAGGCCAAGGAACTGGTGCACCTCTGCCTAAGCATTGGTCATGGTAGATACTAGTCAGGCACATCTTTGTGAAGTGAGTCTTCAAGAGTGTTCTGGATAAAGACCCTGTGGACATCGCCTTTAAGACATGCTGGTAGAACAAATGGACCTACCATACAGTCACCTACAATTCCAGCACACATATTAATCCTAAACTGTTGTTGATACCTAGCCTGATATATAGCATGAGGATTACAATCTGCCCAGACGTGTACATTGTGAAAATTACTAATTCTGTCTATTCCAAACATTGCCTTGTCTGTAAAATAAAACAAGACAAACAATGGATTGGCTATCTGTGCGACAAGCCATTAGCAAAAGTTCTCCCATGGTCGATAATTGGTAGGCAAAAGGCTCTGCAAACATTAAATATGATATGGATACTGATGCTGTTTGTAAAAGTACCTTTCATGCTATACTGTGAGATGCAGCAGATGCCACAGCCAATTGGATCATCTTCAACACACTGAAAAATTTGTTCCTCACATTCCTGGCATACGATCAATGGTCTTCCTTGATCAATAGTTTGTGGTGCAGCGCTTTCTGTCTCAGCAAGGTGACGATAATCAGCGACAAAGATGGATGACTCAGTTATCTTTGTTATGGAAAATCCATTTGATAGAGCCCTGTGCCTTGCATCCATTACTGTTTGTGCAACCATATATCAAAATCATGTTTACCTGTTCACAAAATGCCGTGGCTCAGTGGTTAGACTGCTTGGCTCTCACCAAGGCGGCCCGGGTTCGATCCCAGGTGACCGCAAAGTGAGATTTGTGGTGGACAACACGGCGTTGGGGCGGGTTTTCTCCGGTACCTCCGGTTTCCCCCGCCATCTCATTCCACCGGTGTTCCATCTTCATTTCATGTATCATCAGTGTCACCGCCTGTGGTGCCGTATGTAGTAAAAGCGGGCGTTAAACACTACACACACTGTTCACAAAATAAATATCCAGCCATGGTTGAATGAAACGTGCAGTTAAGTCACTGCATTGAAATTTTGGAGACAGATGACAAATATAAACAAGTCATCAAGGCAACACTTCAGCATCTATCATATGTAGTGCAATGGTTCAAAGACTTCTATGAGTGCACAGAGAAATGAAGTTGTGAGTTTGGGTCCCAAAGGCCATTGAATGCATACTCTCATTAAGACATGAATAACGAGAAAACAGAGGATTAAGGGACCAAAATTTATAAAATTATTTCTATTCATATGTATATATATATATATATATATATATATATATATATATATATATATATATATACACCTGTTTTACTTGTATTATTCATAGCACTGCACAGTATAAGATCAGATAATGCTGGAGTCAGCACCTGTTTGGATGGCTTAGCAATTTAAGGTATGGTATGGTATTGTATTGTTTTGTATTAATATGAGCAGTTATTTATCACCTCATCTGACTTGATTGGATATAGCTGAAGGGGTTAAAAAAGTTACTGATATTGAACAGTTTCTGTAATGTGAGATACAGTGGTATCTGTTTAGATTGTCAAAATGCATAAACATTTGGATCTATATATATTGTGACTTTGTGGGTTCGTGAAATGAAAGGTCCAATTACACCACTCAAAAATGTTCTTTATTTCTACCGACTTACAGTTAAACTCTTGCCAATTACCCAAAATTACATGCTGCACACAATTACAATTCACCAGTTCGTCCGTTACAATTTCACTTGTACTCGCGATTACATAAACTCCGATGCACATACCAGTTACGTAAAGTCTTCCGTTGCACAATCTTCTCGTTCATTAACACGTCACTAACTCTTACACCAAGAACTGCGACTGTCTCCTCACTCACACTCACTAACCAACCAACTGACTGACTGACTAACCCCGTCTGTCTGCAACCCCCCTTTATATAGGAATATCGCCGTCTTCCAGTGTCCACAGGAATGTTCCAGTAAAAGAAAGATCGAGAACCAGGTGTAAGAGAAACAGACGGCACATTCATGTTTTTCTCCCGACCACCGCCTGTCACCACTATAAGACAGACGAGGGGGAGGTGTGGCTAACACGGACCTCCCCTGTCTTCCGCTCCCAGCTGCTTCCACAGGGTGTTCCAGCGCTCGCGTGACACTGCTCCCTCCTCAAAGCTGTTCGCCCCGAACAGCCCCATCGTAGCGTGCGAGGCGGTCCAGGTGTACCACCAGCATCTGCCCGGAGTCTGAGCCAGAAGTAGCGCTGCCGTAGTTTGTGAATCATACGGTTCGCTCCCAGGTGTCCTCCTGCAGTACCGGCGTGCACTTCCTCCAAGACTTCCGGGACCTTACTCCGGGGGAGTACCAACTGTTCTCTCTGCGCCTTCCCATCGGGTGACTCCCATACCCGGAACAGCACGCCCTCCCTGGTCTTCAACGAGTCCCATTGGGCCCAGTACGACTTGTAGGTGGTGCTCCTCGGTGCGTTGTCCTCCCAGGTTGGTCTCGTCCCTGCGTCCACTTCCCTCAAGAGTGGCCCCAAGTCTGCGTCCGCCAGCTGCTCCCTCCTCAGGCCTGCGCTATCCCAGCCTTCAGCAGGCACTGCCACAACTACTCGGACTGCTGCGGCACGCTCCTTCTCTTCCACTCTTGTGCGCTCATGGCCGTCCTGGATCTGCGATAGGACACCTCCAATGTAATGGTCGCTAGCGTCGGTGTCCACAATGAAGGCGCCACCCAGTTGTGGGAAACCCAAAATTGGAGCACTGCACAGGATCTCCTTCGGGTGCTGGAAAGCGTCTTCGGCGTCCTCCGTCCACACATAAGGCCGGTTTTCCTCCGTCAGGCGGGTGAGGGGTTTTGCGATGTTGTCGGCCTTTTCCTCTAAATCGTTAAGGCGGTCGTCTACTTGACCCTTCCGCTTGCCCAGGTTCGTGACGTCATCCCTCACGCCGGCCAACCGTTCTTCAAACTTTGCGGCGAGAGCCTCGTTCGCCGCCTTCATTTCTTCCGTCTTCTCCGTGAGGTTATCGTTAGCCGTCTTCATTTCTTCCAGCTTTGCGGCCAGGTTGTTTTTTGCCGCTTCTATTTTCGTTGTTAATTCGGCCTTCATTTCTTCCATCTTCCGGGTGATGTTGTCGTTGGCCGTCTTCATTTGTTTCAATTCTGCGGTGATGTTGTTACTTGCCGCTTCTGTTTTTGTTATTAACTCGTTCATCTTCGCCAAAAGCATTTCCAATGCGGATTCCATGGCTGTAATGTTCGGTGATGTTATCTTCCCGCTTCCTGACACCAGTGTGACTTTGTGGGTTCGTGAAATGAAAGGTCCAATTACACCACTCAAAAATGTTCTTTATTTCTACCGACTTACAGTTAAACTCTTGCCAATTACCCAAAATTACGTGCTGCACACAATTACAATTCACCAGTTCGTCCGTTACAATTTCACTTGTACTCGCGATTACATAAACTCCGATGCACATACCAGTTACGTAAAGTCTTCCGTTGCACAATCTTCTCGTTCATTAACACGTCACTGACTAACTCTTACACCAAGAACTGCGACTGTCTCCTCACTCACACTCACTAACCAACCAACTAACTGACTGACTGACTAACCCCGTCTGTCTGCAACCCCCCTTTATATAGGAATATCGCCGTCTTCCAGTGTCCACAGGAATGTTCCAGTAAAAGAAAGATCGAGAACCAGGTGTAAGAGAAACAGACGGCACATTCATGTTTTTCTCCCGACCACCGCCTGTCACCACTATAAGACAGACGAGGGGGAGGTGTGGCTAACACGGACCTCCCCTGTCTTCCGCTCCCAGCTGCTTCCACAGGGTGTTCCAGCGCTCGCGTGACAATATCGCTTGTCACATGCAGAAAAGTCTGATGTTGGACATTCTTATTACATTCTCCATCCACCATCATGTGATATATAAACTATTCTTATTACTTTGTTTTAAAGGAGATAAGCCTTTATACAATAGCTATATTACACATTTCATTATAGATATGAAGTTAGTAGCAACAGTCAAATGTTTAACAACTAAACATTAGTGGTTTTAAAATTATGTTCTCTTTCCATGCAATCATGACAAAAAATTGAATGTCATCAACAATTTGAACCATTAATAAAGGGTATCTTGGGTATGAGTTATGGAACAAAAAATCTTCATTTAAGTAAATTGTGTTTTTAAGGTAAAGCAGCATTAAAAAATCTAAAAAATTAGAAAATTGTGGTAATTAAAAATACTCCATATGTTAAACTGTTGCTTATATTTTACTAAAGACTTGATATCTGATGATTCAGTTGCACGTGCAAGGGGATGATTATACCCCAAGATTATACCATACATGTTTGTTAAACCTGACTAAGCAATGACACAATCTGCTGTGCTTATTATTATTTGTAACCTGTTAATAAATAATAAATTTAAAAAGATCTTCAAGGAACAAAATATCACCTTGGCACCTACTAATAGACAGTTTTAAAATTGCTAAATTCAAAAACAAAAGATAAAATCTCATCAGTTAACAGATCCGGAATATACAAAATAAGTTGTAAGAATTGTGAAAAATGCTACATAGGTCAAACTAAAAGAAATCTAAACACCAGAGTCAAAGAGCACTTTAGAAATATCAGATTGAAACAAGAAGATAAGTCAGCAGTAGCATTTCATTTTTGGATTGAAAATCATGACATTGATCCAAATCCAAAATTATTAAAAGGAGTGATAAACCAAAATAAATTGACAACATGGGAAAACATATATGGAAAAATAAGGATCGCGTAATGAACTTTGAAATCCCACCAGTTGATAATTTGACAAAAAAGTTCATAGTTCCACCACCAGAGAGAGAGCAGACAACAGATGCTAGTTGGAAAGAGATTGAAAATGGAGGCAATTACCTTTGAAACTAGTCTCTCATTAATATATAAACAAGTAAGTGATGAGTATCAATAAACCAACTACAAATATTTTTGGAGATTAATTTTTACGTCATTGTTACTAAATTCCTCCAAACACACACACACACACACGCACGCACGCATGCACACGCGCACACGCGCACCCACGCACGCACATAATATATATATATTGTCACCCAGTTATCGGGAAGCACCACAGACAACAGCTGAGAAGGGGCCGGAGGCCACGCCACGCCCACTCATCTGTCTCCTGTCACTAACTGAGGGGTGATTTGCGGTAGTGTCACCGGTCCCTCGTTGTTTCTCTCCCCTTCTCCGGTGGTCTGGAACGTTCGGTGATTAGAGACTTCTAGAAAAACACTGACATTCCTATAAAAGGGTTTCAGAGAGACAGTTAGTGAGTGTTTGACGTGCTAGTGAAGTAGCGCCGTCTACGTGCATCGGAACGATAACGGACGAACTGGTGAATCGTAATTGTGTGCATTACGTAATTTTGTGTAATTGGCAAGTGTTTAACTGTAAGTCGGTGGAAATAAAGAACATTTTTGAGTGGTGAAATTGGACTTTTCATTTCACGAACCCACAACGTCACACTGGTGTCAGGAAGCGGGAAGATAACATCACCGAACACTACAGCCATGGAATCCGCATTGGAAATGCTTTTGGCGAAGATGAACGAGTTAACAGAGAAAACAGAAGCGGCAAACAACAACCTCACCGCCGAGTTGAAACAAATGAAGACGGCCAACGACAACATCACCGCGGAACTGAAACAAATGAAGACGGCCAACGACAACATCACCGAGAAGATGGAAGAAATGAAGGCCGAGTTAACCACAGAAATGAGAGCAGCGAACGGCAGTCTGGCCACGGAAATGAAGGCGGCGAACGAGGCTCTCGCCGCAAAGTTCGAAGAACAGTTGGCCGGCGTAAAAGAGGACGTCACAGAGTTAGGCGAGCGCGTCGAAGACCTGGCGAGCCGCGTTAATGAGCTGGAAGGAAAAGCCGACAGCAGCGTGAAGTCCCTGAACGCCATGGTGGAGGACGTCGTCGGCAGGAAGCTGAAGGATTTAAAGACCGACGCGCCGGGACGCGCCACAACATCTGCGCGCGTCAAACCTCCCAAGTATGACGGCGCGTCAACGTTTGAGGTCTTCCGCCGCCAGTTCGACACAGTGGCCAGGCACAACGGATGGTCACTGGAGGAGGAGGCCACACAGTTAATAGCCAGCCTCCAGGGAAGAGCCGCGGAAGTCCTAAACGCGGTGCAGACGACGGCGGCGCCCAAGGACATCTGGGAAGCCCTGGAGAATCGCTTCGGGAACCACCGCTTAGCCGCAGCATACCGCAGCCAGCTAAAGGCAAGGTCACAGCAGCCGGGGGAGACGCTGCAGGAGTTCGCCATTGCGATCGAGCAGCTGGCTAGCAAGGCCTTGGTTGACCTGCCACTGGAGTTCGTATCCCGGGAAGCCGCCTACAATTTTGTCGACGGGGTACGGGACACGGAGATTCGTCAGCGCCTAATGCTCGGGGAATATAAAACCATCCACGAGGCGCTGACAGCGGCATTAAGGATGGAGGCGGCCAAAATAACATCCATCCCGACGTCGAGAACGAGGAGTGTCCGCTACGCCGGAGACAGAAGACCAGCTGAGGGACGCCGGCGAACACCTAGTGGCCTGTGTTGGGGGTGTGGACAGCCCGGACACCTGCAGAGAGACTGCCCACACCAGGAAGAGCAGCCGGAAAACGAGTAAGGGCCGTCGTGGAGAGGGGCACGTCGGCGCCATCACCACCATCCCCTCGAGTGACACTGCGCGCCGTCAGCCGGCGTATGGATGACAGCCTCATCGCGGACGGTTGGATAAGAGGAAAGCCGTGCCGCGTGCTGGTGGACACCGGGGCGGCCGTGACCATCATCAGACCTGACGTGGCGAAGGGTTTGCCGACAAGGAAGCCAAGCCGGCCATACCAGCTTGTCACGGCATCGGGCGACACCTTGCCTGTGGAGAGGGAGGCCCTGCTGGAGCTGAATTTGGGACGGAGTGCCGTGCGTCTGTGGGTGTTCGTCGCGAAGGTGGCTGAGGAGGTGATTCTGGGACTGGATGCCCTCAGGAGCCACGAGGCGACGGTCGACGTCGGCAAGAAGGTCCTGCGGCTTAACGGAGAAGAGGTTATACTCCGTCAACCTGAAGAGCGCCTTGGAATTTGCAGGGTCGTCTTGGACGAAGACGTGGTTGTCCCCGCGAGGAGCGAGGTGGTGGTGACGGCGCGACTGGAGGGCCAGAGAACCAGGAACATGATGCTGGACCAGAAGACGCCTGTAAACGGACTGTGTGTAGCCAGGGCATTGCTGCCGTGCCGAGAGGAGGTGCCCGTGAGACTGCTAAATCCTACGGACGCCGATCACGACGTCCAGGCCGGGACGGAGTTGGGAATGTGCGAGCCCGTGGTGAGCGTAACAGCTATCGACGAGACACAGGAGCCGGCGCCGAAGCAACACCTGGGGCCCCGGCTAGAAGGCTTGGTGGAGAGGGCGGCCGACCACCTGACCACAGAACAGCTGGAGAAGGTTCGACAACTGCTAAAGCGGTATCAGCGCGTCTTCAGCCAAGGTGATAGTGACTACGGCCGCACGGACAAAGTGCTTCACCGCATCGACACCGGGGACGCCCGGCCTATTCGGCAACCACATAGACGCGTTCCGCTGGCGAAGCAAGGGGCGGTACGAGACATGCTGGAGGACATGAGATCCAGGGGAGTGATTGAAGAGTCTGACAGCCCTTGGTGTTCCCCTGTAGTCTTGGTGACAAAGAAGAACGGCGAGCTGCGCTTCTGCGTAGACTACAGAAAGTTGAACGCCGTCACCCGGAAGGACTGTTTTCCCTTACCCCGGATTGACGACACCCTGGACACGCTAGCTGGTGCACAGTGGTTCTCGACCCTGGACCTGAAGTCGGGCTACTGGCAGGTAGCTCTAGACCCGAGAGACAAGGAGAAGACTGCATTCTCGACGGGCCAAGGGCTCTGGCAGTTCACGGTTATGCCCTTTGGCCTCTGCAACGCACCAGCTACCTTCCAGCGCCTTATGGAGTCAGTGATGAGAGGGCTGACTTACGATGCCTGCCTGCTATACCTGGACGACATCATCATCGTCGGGAAGACTTTTGAAGATCACCTCGAGAACCTGAGGAAGGTGCTACAGAGACTGCAAGCGACCAACTTGAAGCTGAACGCGAAGAAGTGCCAGCTCTTCCGCAAGGAAGTTAACTACTTGGGCCACATAGTCTCGGCAACCGGAGTGGCCACAGACCCGGAGAAGACACAGGCTGTGAGAGATTGGCCTCGCCCAAAGGATAGGAAAGAGTTGCGCAGTTTCCTGGGGCTGTGCAGTTATTACCGCCGCTTCATAAAGGGGTTCTCCAACATCGCAAAACCCCTCACCCGCCTGACGGAGGAACACCGGCCTTATGTGTGGACAGAGGACGCCGAAAACGCTTTCCAGCACCTAAAGGAGACCCTGTGCAGTGCTCCAATTTTGGGTTTCCCACAACCGGGTGGCGCCTTCATTGTGGACACCGACGCCAGCGACCATTGCATTGGAGGCGTCCTGTCGCAGATCCAGGACGGCCATGAGCGGGTGATAGCCTATTACAGCAAGACGCTATCCAAGGCAGAGAAGAACTACTGCGTCACCCGACGGGAGTTACTGGCGGTAGTAAAGACATTGGAGCACTTCCACAAGTACCTGTACGGTCAGCCATTCCACCTGAGGACTGACCATTCCGCCCTAACCTGGCTATTGAGCTTTAAGAACCTGGAAGGCCAGACAGCACGTTGGGTCCAGAGGCTACAGGAGTACGACTTCACCTCGGAACATCGTAGAGGGAAGAGCCACGGTAACGCTGACGCCATGTCCCGAAGACCCTGTCCGGAAGAGTGCGGCCAGTGTACAAGAGTGGAGGAGAAGGAGCGTGCCGCAGCAGTCCGAGTAGTCACGGCAGTGCCTGCGGATGGCTGGGATAGCGCAGGCCTGAGGAGGGAGCAGCTGGCGGACGCAGACTTGGGGCCACTCTTGAGGGAAGTGGAGGCAGGGACGAGACCGACCTGGGAGGACATCGCACCGAGGAGCGCCACCTACAAGTCGTATTGGGCCCAATGGGACTCGTTGAAGACCAAAGAGGGCGTGCTGTTCCGGGTATGGGAGTCACCCGATGGGAAGACGCAGAGAGAACAGTTAGTCCTTCCCCGGAGTAAGGTCCCGGAAGTCTTGGAGGAAGTGCACGCTGGCACTTCGGGAGGACACCTGGGAGCGATCCGAACGATCGACAAACTTCGGCAGCGATACTACTGGCTGAGACTCCGAGCAGATGCCGAGAGATGGTGCCGTCAGTGTCACGTGTGCGCGGCGAGTCGTGGCCCCCAGACTAGGAGCCGGGGTCGCATGCAGCAGTACAACGTCGGAGCCCCATTCGAACGGATCGCCGTTGACATTGCTGGACCGTTCCCAGTTTCCGACCGAGGCAACAAGTACCTAATGGTGGTCGTGGACTACTTCACCAAGTGGCCGGAGGTGTATGCCATCCCAAACCAAGAGGCAAAGACAATCACAGACTGCCTCGTGAAGCAAGTGTTCTGCCGATTTGGGATGCCGTTAGAGCTACACAGTGACCAGGGTACCAACTTTGAGTCCAACATAATGAAGGAGGCACTACAAAGGCTTGGGGTGAACAAGACCCGCACGACACCTCTACATCCCCAGTCGGATGGCATGGTCGAAAGGTACATCAAGACCTTAGAGGAACACCTGAGGAAGGTCGTGGCCAGCCATCAGCGAGACTGGGACGTCAAGGTGCCACTGTTCTTGCTGGCCTACCGCTCATCTACACACGACACAACTGGGATGACGCCAGCCAGCTTAATGTTCGGCCGAGAGTTACGCCTCCCTTGTGACCTGGCTTTTGGAAGCCCTC
Source organism: Mantis religiosa (assembly GCA_030765055.1). Lineage (NCBI taxonomy): Eukaryota > Metazoa > Arthropoda > Insecta > Mantodea > Mantidae > Mantis > Mantis religiosa. The sequence continues at coordinate 74,130,329 of CM060952.1, forward strand.
CGGAAGCGAAACAGCCAGCGATCGAGTATGTGGAGAACTTGGTGGACCATCTCCACGACATGCACGAGATGGCTCGCCAGAACATCCAGAAGGCGAGCGACCGCATGAAGACCAGGTATGACAGGCAAGCCAACAGCCAAGGGTTCCAGCAAGGTGACCTAGTCTGGTTGTACCGTCCTACCCGGACCAAGGGACGGTGCCCGAAGCTCCAGCAGCCATGGCAAGGACCGTACCGGGTGGTGAAGAGGATTAACGACGTGGTCTACCGCATCCAGAAGGTTCCCCGAGGGAAGATGTTGGTGGTACACCTGGATCGTCTAGCCCGCTATGATGGTGCTGTTCGGGACGACCAGCTTTGAGGAGGGAGCAGTGTCACCCAGTTATCGGGAAGCACCACAGACAACAGCTGAGAAGGGGCCGGAGGCCACGCCACGCCCACTCATCTGTCTCCTGTCACTAACTGAGGGGTGATTTGCGGTAGTGTCACCGGTCCCTCGTTGTTTCTCTCCCCTTCTCCGGTGGTCTGGAACGTTCGGTGATTAGAGACTTCTAGAAAAACACTGACATTCCTATAAAAAGGTTTCAGAGAGACAGTTAGTGAGTGTTTGACGTGCTAGTGAAGTAGCGCCGTCTACGTGCATCGGAACGATAACGGACGAACTGGTGAATCGTAATTGTGTGCATTACGTAAATTTGTGTAATTGGCAAGTGTTTAACTGTAAGTCGGTGGAAATAAAGAACATTTTTTGAGTGGTGAAATTGGACTTTTCATTTCACGAACCCACAAAGTCACAATATATATATATATATAAAACAGTCCTCTTCGGCTACGGTGCAGCTGAGGCGTGGGTGGAAGTGCAGTTGGTAAGAAATGATATTGCCTTGGCTAGCCTTAGTCGGTGCACTTTGCTCTTAGTCAGGGTGTGCATCCCAACAATAAGTACATTTAAGTTTGTAGATAGTCATTTAATTAATTAATATAAGCACTTTGCTATTTACATTAGTTGTGCAATACCAGGCTCGGTTGTAATGCTGGTCGAGTATAATGGTGCGTTAGGTGCTAAGCTAATGTGTGTTTCACCAGCTGAGTGTAAGGGAGAACTGAGCCTAAAAGATGCTTCTTTGCTTGGGTTTAAAATATTTACAGTTAGCTTTCTAACGGTACCTGGGGATCTCTGTCCTCTTAGGAATTTACGGTCTGGTAGATTTCTAATGTGCACGAGTATAGTCGACATCACCATGGCATGCAACATGTATTCTGACATTAAAATATTCTAGTTACAAATTACATATATTAATTAGCATATGAGTATGGGTGGAAATAATACTGTCTCAAATAACAGCCAGAGTACTTAAGTTAATTGATGGAAATTATTTCTTCACACTGGCCACGTATCTATCCAATAGCCAGAGTGCTTAATGAAGATTTGGAAAACCTGTAGCCTAATAGTGTACAATATGACAATGTACTCCTTCTGCTTATAGACTCCATAGTATATATAAAGATAGCTGCTGTATAAGTGTAAGTTGCCCAAATATGATTCACATACTTGCATTGTTCACACTCTGCATTTATTCTGTGAAGCAATCCAAATCCTTTATCCTGTCACCATATCCCCGATGTTACATAAATTTGAAGCTGTGTGTATGGTCTAGTCTCAGTTTCAAGCAAGCGTCGTATCTTAGGGTATGCATGAGTGTATATATGATTAAAGATGACATTGTAATCCAAGTTTAAGACATGTTTATTAACTGCTTCTTTTATTAATGATATTCATGTAAATTGCAAAGTTGCCAACCAATGTATACTAATCTATATTAATATACGCAGTTACGTATGTGAAACATATGCTATGCATATACCATGGACCGAAACCAGAAGATCCATGGTTCAAATCCCGACCATGGCATTAAATTTTTCAGGTTGACTCTATCCAAAACCTTAGCCTATACGGCTAGTGTGAAGAAATGATTAATTTCCACCAATTAACTGAAATAATAAGAGCTTAATGGTGAAGCCTGGGATTCAAGTACTTACAACAGTAAGTTGCCACAAGCAGTGTATCTCGAATACAAGAGCACCTAATGGTTTACCAGGAAAATATATGAGTCATTAAAATTATAAAATAGAAGTATTTATAAACAGTGGAGCTTATAAATAAAATCTTTTTAAACCTCTTGTAAAACTATAAAAACACTAACGGAAAACCATCAAGGACATTAGTATGTTAAAAGCTTATGACTTAAAGAAAATATATTGCAAATGTACATATCATCCTAAGGCTTTAATAAATTTAAAAGCATTTTCCGTCATTCTAATATACTAGTTCCACATAACAAATACAGCATGAGAAATACACTAAATCACCCGCTCAAAAACACAAGTCCGGCCAACAAATTATCAGGAATTTCTAGTGTAAAATGTGAGGATTGCCATGAAATATATATTGGAAAAACAAAATGAAACTTGGAAACAAGGATGAAAGAACACATGAGATGCATAAAATACAAACAGACAGATAAATCAGCCATAGCCATAGCCATAGCCATAGCCATGATCAAAAAGTCATAATATTTCTAAAGAAATCAAACTTGATACCACATTTTTAAGAATAGAAAGAGAGCCATGAATTTGGAAATACCAATAGTGAATGACGTCATTCAACTCGTTGAACAGTGCCAGGAGAGGGAGGCTGTCACCTGAAGAATTAGTCAAACATCAGCTGATGATGGGGACGCATGGTCCTTGAAACATGTCCTAATTTTAAATGTAAGTGGAGCTAAAGTGTTTTTATAGTTTGACAAGTGGTTTAAAAAGATTTTATATATGAGTCAGTTGGAGAATTTAATGTCAGGATGGCACGTTGGCCATGGTAGTTCAATGGGTAAGAGCAACTGGATGAAAACTAGGAGATCCGTGGTCCAAATCCCAACCATGGCATTGGATTTTCTTAGGTTGACTCTATCTATCCAAAACCTTAGGCTATATACAATTAGTGTGAAGAAATGATTAATTTCCACCAATTAATTTAAACGTATACTAAGCGATCACAAGTAATTCATTATTTATGGCAAGAAAACACTCTCCCTCCAACCATGTCTTTCTTCCTCAATGACCAGTCAATCTGTGTGAGATTGCTCTCATGAAATGTGTTATTGACACAACAGAATTCCCCTAACCATCTAGGCTTTTGTTACTTTTGTTTCCGTTAGGCGACCAGCCTCTAAGAAAGGTAGTCACCTCTTTCACAAATGCCAACCATCTGGACTGCCAGCAAAGATGACTTCCGTAATAGTGAACTGCTAAAGCAACATCCTGTTTCACATTCAACAAACATAACAAAGGTTCACTTGTCATCTCCAACTGTAAAGCTTTTACATGGATCGTCAATTTGTATATACTTAAAATTAATATAATAATGATTCTTTATTGAATCCATAATTTTGGTATCAATCCTAATGTGAACAAGTTAGTCTCCAATGAGAAAAAAGTATACATAAAAGCCCCAGCACAGATTCATACTTTCAAAATTATCAGGTAGTTCTAATCTTCCATTGTCTGCTACACTGATAGTCGCACATTGGGGTACCGCTTAAAGCAGTGGTATGTTACTTACATCATTTTTTAAGCATTTTCATCAGTAGTAAATGAAATGGACAAAGAAAGATGCTTCTGCAATTGAGATTATTCAAAATTTAATACATGATGCTAATTTAAAATGTGATATAGCCTTTATATTTTCCAATTTAGATTTCTTGATTTGTTCAATAAAGTAACTATAAACTACTGTTGACTAATTAAGTAACTCAGTTAAGGAAATAAGTTTTTTACAAAAAACTTTACACTATTTCAAGTTCAAAAGCAAAAGTTTTAATAAAAAATGCCAGGTTTTGACTGAGAAAATCGCTGGTCACCTAACTCTCAGTAAAGTTCAAGTTCTGAAAGGTGAATACATATGTGAACTTGAAAATGTGTCTGTTAGTGATATTTCCTTTATCAAATATGCAAGGTTGTTATTGTGTGATGTAGAACATTCCTTTTCCCAATATTAGGTGCTACTCATGTAGTGCAAAATCTGAAGATGACATTAATTGTGCAGTACAACTCAGAAGTTTAAATCTGAAGTTTATCTGCAAATTGGTGAGCTCCAATATTCATTGTCTGTAAGCTTGATGTTTTCTTATGTTTTGTTATAATTTTTTAAAAATAGTTTTCAGTATTTACAACATATTTTTAGAATCATTAGTCTATAAAAAATAAATATTTTAATGCTCTTTAGTACATAAAAATCTAAGCATTAGTAATTAACTAAAACATCTAATGTGTTGCACTCATGACTTCCTCTGCTTACTTTTGTGCAAACTATTATTGCGAAACCTTATTCTTTTATTTAGTTCATGTTAATTAAGATTGTAGAAATGGTTTTATTACAGTAGGTTATTACTATGGTAGGGTATAAAGGGAATTGGAGAATACAACAGACTTAAGTGATAGTTAAATCTTTTAAAGCTGGCCACTATGTGACAGCTTTGATATTTCCTTCTCTTTGCATGTCCAAGACATAAAACATTAAATAATGACTTTCTATTTGAGAAAAATATAAGTAGCAGAAAATTCAGACAAATAATATAAAAATAAATATCTCAGAAATGGTTCATTCCATAAAAACTCTATTTGACATAAATTGCTTGTTTTAATGAGATCTACTCTTTTTATGCAGTAAGAATTTGTCTTATCTCTTACGGTTTACCAGTTATACAAAGTCATTCAGAACAAAGAGTACTTCTGAGGACAGAAAATTCAGCTGTTATACCAACTATATAACTATAGTATTCAACTACACAATCTCATACACTTCATTTGTCATGAAAATGTACTAAAAACAGGATATTTTATCCCAAATCATTAGTCTTTAGAAAATCAAAGCTTTTCAAAAATTGTCTATGTAAAGGGTAACTTGAGGTGGGAGAGCTTTTTGTAAAATCTTTGTGTCACATTCCTTGGAATATCTGAACTTATCAAGTTTGGTATTTAACCAAGTTTTGAGTCTTAGTGTTCACAGACAGAGGGTCACATTACCTAATGTGTGTGCACAGACCTTTTTCTAAAATTGCTTTTTTTAGATAATCAAAACATATACTTCCAGTGAAATCTCTGTCTGAAACTTTTGTGGAATGTAATACTTACTTTGGTTAAGTATAGAAAGTAAAACAGGATCTCATTATTTGTGAAAATTCAAATATACAACAATAAATGCCTTGGCTAATGCTAGGCAAGGCAAGACTTGTAATGCATTTCGATAATAAAAAAGTATCTTACAAGCTAACTAGGGGTTTTGTCATAACATTGTCAGGAGTGGGATATGTGGAGCTGGACTCAACAAAACGAATATGGAAACCCTCACCATAGAGATGAATGAAGAGTTATCGCTGAAAATAGAACAATTGGGTGATGCAGAGAAAGAGTTGAAGAACATAGACATATCGGCGAATATGTTAACTTCCTGGCGGCAGCGCCAGAAAGTCGTGGTGAAGAAAGTGGTTGGAAGAAAAGACTCGAAGCACCAGGACGCGACACAACAGAGGTTGAGCCATTCATATCAAGAATTGAATTTTTCCGCCGATTGTTTAGCACAGGAAGAACTGGGCACCACAGGAAGAAGTCGTACAAAGACAATTACAAGGCTTTGGCCTCTACAACAGTCAGAAAAACGCTGCAGAAGTGAACCTGTCGCTCAGCTACATGCCTCAATAAGCCACTTACTGTTTTGTGAAAGAGTGGTGCATGATCCAGAGATACGACAGCACAACTGCTACCAAAGGACGACAAGGAAGATTACCTAGCAGTGTGTTCTGGAGGTGCGGCCAGCCAGGGCACTTGGTTCACCATTCCAAGTGATACTGCCTGCAGGTGGCAGGTGGGAGCAAAGAGCCGTTACCGTCTAGAAAACAATCAGTTGGTCACCGCACACCTTGCCCTTGGTGGAGGCCTTACATTAGAGTTAGAGGGTACCTGGATGCTCCCTGGAGCCAAAAAGTGATGATCAGAAGCTCCGAATTTAGGGTAGTCTTGGAGTAGACTAGGTTGTACCTGCATGAAGCGAGATATTAGCAACAGCGGTTTTGGACTGAGTATGTGTTCCCCGTGTATTTGACACCAACCAGGATGTGTGAGACAGCTGTAAGCGATGCAATTCAAGAACCGGCGACATCTGATGACGGTCTAAAGTACTCCACTTGACGGGAGATATCCGTTATTAGGTCCCTTCACCTTTTCTGGAATTAGTACATTTAGTTTAATATGCGGTGCAGTAAAATGTAGCACAGACATAATGATTTGATGTAGGTTTTCAAAGGTGTGAAGCGATAAAAATTACATTGTATTGGTTTAAATGCTATAAATATGGATAAATATGTTAAAACTAGTTCTGAGCGGAATATAGACATAAATAGTCTACAATCAATGTTGAGATGTTGGGCTTGATAATGGCACTATGGAAGATCCACCATGTGCTCACAAAACGTCAAGCATGGAGTCGAGATAGTTCATGGAGCTAATAAATTAAGTTTGCTACCAGTATTTTATTTGTCACGTGATATTTTAAACATTCTGATTCATGTTACGTAAGTTTGCATTGAAAGGATTTTCTTGAAATCCTTAGTGTCTGCCCTGAGCACTACGGACCCTAGCACCCGTTGAACTACGGACGTTACTAGAAGTACACCGGGTCAAGCATCTGAGCCCCTCCCGTAGAGGAGTTGCTAGTTTGGGTAGGCTTCGGTGTGGCAGTGATTCTAGATTGCCGTGGGAGATGGGGATGTCTGTGTGGCTCAGCCGTCAGACGGGATTGAGGGGCACCTTTAAGTTCTCGGTGCTAACCTTCTAGACACAGCTAGTACACTGGCGGTCCGAACGAGGTAATCGGTAATCTTCCCGGTTGGGTTGACGTGCGTAAGTGGCATATTCACTTCCACCCTGTAATGGCGGGGGGAGGGGAGCCTTGTTAGTTTCTAGGTCTTTCCTCACTGGAAAGAGCCCCGAAGTGCGTTGGGCGCCCCTTTATGGAAATAGCTTTGACAGTTCCCGGGTAACAAAGAGAGAACGTTTGACGTCCGACGTAGATAGCTCTTGCCCCAATTGAATTAAATTGAATTGCCCGTCCGAGGTGCTGGCAGGCTGTATACAGCCTGAAGGCTTTGCTGTGTGCCTACCCGTTAAAGATTTAACCACAAGTAGGGGTTTTTACTGTCGGATTTTGTCGAAAGGTAAAGGTTTTTATGCTGAGATTAGTAGTTTTATGCTCCTCGGATTGACAAGATGCAAAACGTTTTACACCCTGGTGTTTTAATCATGTTAAACATTTAGTACAGTTAATTTTGATACCATACAGCTCTTGAATAAATTTGTGGAACTCAGCTTTTGCTGCTGTAAGGAATCGCTCCGTTTTCCCTCGGTGCCCGCAAGCCATGTGGGGTACCGGAACAGCCTAAATAGGCCTCTTGTCAGATCATAATCTCCCAGTGATCTAATCAGGGCACTTTTATATGTTGGTAATTTAGCGCAGAATTTAGAAGCCCTGCGCCTAATTTCGTCCTCCACGCATGGAAGAGATGAGACTCCGTGAAGCAGCCTTACGGGGAAAGAGCGATCAACAGAATAAATGATGTCCCTGAATTTAAACTAAATTCTATTTAGTGGAATATTCATCTGCGTATAAATGTAGGGTAAATAAATCCAACATCTGGGAAACCTTAGTGTGCAGACTTTGGATTTATTTGTCCAGCATTTATACACAGATAAATTTTCCACTAGAATTTAGTTTGAATTCAAGGGCATCAAAAATGTATATATGGATAGGTATCAAATTTTAGAATGGTAATACGATACTTCGATTAATTATATATAGAAGCTAAGTAAAATGAATGTTAATTTCCATTTTGACAATTCCGTTTTAAACGAAATTACTGATTAATCTTTACGAGAAAAGTAAAAAGAAATATTAATGCACCATTACGCTGAGTGACAGTTGAAAGGGGAGAATTTCCACTTCCGGTATTATTCCATCATCAGTTGATAATTTTAATTGGAAGTGTACAAGTGAAACCCCGGCACGTGTACCACATGGAAGGAAATTAATGTTTGACATTGCATCTCGTGTTTCGCAAGGTGCCTGTTACGTAATGGTAGAGCGCGCATGTGTTGGTAGCCCTGATTGTGTGTGCAGTCCGCCAGTCGTCGCGTGTCATGCATCGCTTCTTCAAGTACGTCGGTTACCTCAAGGATGAGCTGCTGTGAGTGTTGCAATTTTCTTCTTTAAAAATGCCTTTGGATATCAAATTTCTTGTACCGTGTGTAAATTTAGAATTAAGACTAATGCCTACATTTTACATATTTTGAAATATTAAAAGTTTCTATAATCTTTTTGAGATGAAATCATTAAAATATTAGATCGGTTGCATGAATTTATTTACTTATTTTTTAATTTACATCCTCCAAAATTAAGTAATATCGGACGATGAATGAAATGTTGCTCAAATAAGTCCAGAGTCCATAAAGCTTAGTGTTACCAAGATAAGGGAAAAGCCTGTGAAAAAAACTTATCCAGATGACTCACCCTGATTCGAATTCGGAACCTCTTGAACGTGAGGCACACTCGCTACCAGCTACAGACGGGCGGCCGACCCCAGGAAGTCTAACTAATACGAATTTCAGTTTTCTTCTTCATTGTTGTTGCTAAGCGTCCATAGCTGCAAAAGTCATTTCGCGTTCCAGTTTGAATGGGCCTCAGCATTAATACGTCTTAGGATTAATATTTTGAAAATCTCACAAAAGCCCTATTTGTCACGTAAATATGAAGGGTTTTTACCTTATATTGAAGCCTGGACGTTCTAGATTATGTTAAATTTCAAGTTTTTCGATGAAGGCTTTCTGTATACTTTGGTTTCATTTTTATTCCAAGCCGAAACTAATTCAAATCGCCCGCAATTGGAGGATGAATAGGATTGGCGTAGCGGACGTATCGGAATGGAAAGAAAAAAGTGGTGAAACATTCAATTTCAGTACATAATATAATCGTCTTTAACTTCCCTTGTTGTACCACTGTCGAGGTGTTCGAATATTCTTGTTTCTCTATCCTTTTAAGTTCGGGCCTGAGGAACCGAAGCTTTGGATCCGATAGAGAACCAGGATAGGTGATCAGCCCAATGCCTGTTGTGACGGTGAAGGAAGGGGATGCTATATATATATAATAAGATAATAATGGAGCAGTTTGTGGAATGCTGACGGGTGAAACCGGAGGACCCAGAGAAAATCTGTCCCAGCGCCATGTTGTGCACCACAAATCTACTCTGCGATCGACTAGAATCGAATTCGAGCAGCGTTGGTGAGAGCCAAGTGGTCTAATCACTCAGCCAAGGTACGGCCACATAATGTAATCATGAGAACAAAACACATTTCTACACTTGTGCATTCATATATTTATTCATCTCACACACATCTTCCACATATGAATTGCTTCTTTCCCACAGCGCCCACACAGATTTCGCAGTACCATTAGCCATTTCCTGAGCTCATTTGAGCGTCATTTTACCCATTTCGTTCATTGTCCGTTATGACTTAACGTTGGAACACAATAAGAATTGAATCTCCAACCATACCTTATTTCACTTCGTCTGCTATTGTAGCGCTATTTATTTTTCCCGTTTACAGCACTGATCAAGTGATTATGGATGTAAAGAAGTCTTTATTTTCTTATTGTGCAAATTTCTGGAGCAATTTCAACGCACATTTGTTATAAATCTATCTCAAACGAAATTAAAAAATAACAAAATGCCAGAAATGGAGCAATTACATACCTCCTTTCCAGAAAAGGAGTTTGATTTCTCACTTAGACTGAAGAAACACAATTGTATTACATACTTAACTTTTTCAGGTAGTTAACTTCTTTGCCCACAAAGGCATTCCAACATAATACATTACTGTCCCCTAGTGAGCAGATTTTGAAAAACTAATCTAAGTTGCCTGCCAATCCAAATCACCCAGACTTACCTTACTTAAAACGAGAAGGCTTTAAAGAATGAAAAACAAACATTCATGTCTTTACGTCTGTTTTATGGGAACATCTCGAAATGGTGACCTGAATTTTCAATGCAAAGTTAATGATTGTCATCTTGTATCCAACAGTTCTGGTGTCTGCTCCTGAGGTGTTTCACACGCCATAGACTTGAGGAGTAAAATCAATTGGATTGAGGTCGATAGCAAACTCCTTCCAATCCATTGGGCAGCATTTGCTGCTAACTGAGAGAGAAGCAGATACCCATTTGTTGACCGAGCACCATAGCAGCATGTGGATTGAGCCTGGTGATCAGTAAACAGAAATCTAAGCACCAGACAACCAAAAATGTTCTTTATGCATATCTTACCCAGTGCAAGTTGTCTCACACAAAAACCACTAGGAAATTGTATGCATGCTGATTGTAATGCTAAAAAACAACACTAACTGGATGAGAGGGATACCATTTGGCATTAAGTCACAAGAGCAGTTCTAGAATGGACTGGATAATGCAAGATGTGACATTCTAAAAATAAATATCTCAGTCAACATTTTTAAAGTCAAAATTTCATCCATCTCTGTTTATCTGGCTCCAATACTTTTAACATCAACACTTCACTAATGTAAACTCTTGTTCCAGGTGACTCTGAACTTCACTACATTGTCACTCGGAGAACAAGCAGCTGCTAATCACTTGCATGCTGTCTTACAACCCTCTAATCCCAAAATCACAATGTCAGAAAAAGGTCTGTGTGTATGTATGTGAACGCCACAACTCAAAATCTTAAAGTCAGTTAAATTCCAAACTTGGTCATCTTCTAAGGAAGCGACATGCAGTACTCTTTACACAGACAATTTTTCGTTACTTTTAAAATGTTTTGTTATGGAAGATGCTTAGGACATTTTCATGACCAATAAGATGTATATCTAGAATTTTCTGAGAATGTCCTAAGAAGGTCTTTTCATCTGGATGACTCTTGTACAAATGGTAAATTATAAGAAATAGATAACATTTTACTACAAAAATATGTTCATAGATCTTATTATAACATCCAATTTGTATCAAATACTTTTTTTTTTTTTTTTTTTGAATGAACCATTTCTGAAATATTTCTTGCCTTTGTCTCAATTTTCCAATTCTTATACTTTTCTCATATGGTAATTTAACACTCCCTTTCCCTTGTTGCCATACAAAGAGAGTGTAATCACAAAATCATCATATAGCAACCAACTGTATAAGACATCTGATTATCTACCCGTTTTTGCTTAACCTTTTGGTGGAAAATCCAGTCCATGTGCTCAGTAGTGGCACTTGTGAGGTAATAACTGTGCTGTAAAAGAAGACAACCTGAAAATAGGAAGTTATAGACCTTCAAAGCTACCACATCTACTCCATATATCAGTCATAAGGTATTTATTATATCAAAGTCGTATAAGGTCTAGAATAGAGGTTAACGGCCAGGGAGCCAACACCACTATCAGCCCATAATATAAGCAGCTGTCAAATTTGTACCTAGATTAGAAGTGTAAAACTTGTAATTGAGATTGTAAGATATTTATCTTCCGAGACATCGGTTCAGAGCGACTTGCATTGCATTAGGCAGAGTACAAGGTTCTATTGTTAAGCCTTGCAACTTTTATAATACTGTTGAACCACTTATTTTAAGTATAATAATATCTTAGTACTATCATCATCATCATCATCATCATCATCATCATCATCATCATCATCACTTAAATTACTTTTACTGGCTGAGCACGTTTGCTAGCTTTAGTGTATTCCTCCATGTGCAATAAAAGGATCTATACATATATGTACTGTATAAGCATCTGGTATATTGCACTCAGATGACTTTCTTTACTTTTACACAAACTTTAGTTACAAATCTATTTTCTGTTTCATGTTAATCAAATTAAATATTTGCAGAAATTGTTTCATTGCAAATTTTCTGTAGTACAATGAGAATGGAAGAATACAGTAAGTTTAAGCATCTGACAATTATTATTGTGTGTTTTAACCAGATCTACACTATTGTGCGGTTTTGCAATATCCAGGCTTGTTGTGTTTCTTGAAGATTTCACAGAGGTCAAAATTATATTCTATTTCAAAGCTTTCTGCTGGATTAATGGGATGTAATAGATTTTCTTTTGCAATAGGTATGTGTAGTTTTCTTTTAGCTTTGTTTAATTTTTGCACATATCCTTTTTGGGTTTTTAGGTATATTTAGGTATATTATCCTATTATTTGTCTACTTTATTAAAATTTGGAATTCTTATACATCTTTTGTAAGTAATTAGAGCTTGTTCTTCTTATTCTAAGTTTACTGGCTTATTAGATGTTGCAGAGAGAAGTATTTCTATCGGGTGATTTTAACTGCACCTGATGTTAAGCATAATACTTGCTTTTGAGTTTTTTCTAATTCTTTTTTTACAAGACTTTGAGTTAAGTTATTAGTACTTCACCACAGTATTTTAAGATTAATTTTATATGTGTTGTATGTCATGTTCAGTGTTTTTCTAGAGCTACCCCATGTAGTTCCTGTTAGTATTTTTGAACCTATTATTTGCTTTGCTTGTAACAGATTCTACTTGATATAGCCATATGAGTATTTCATCAAAATATACTCCTAAATATTTTGAAAATTCTGTTTTTTTGTTGTTGTTGTTGTTTTTTTTTGGTGTTCATTGCCATTACAATACAGTTTAATTTCTTTTGTCTTTTTCCACAATGAAAAATGCTGAAAATACATTTTTTCTGCATATATTAGGATGACAGCATTAGAAACATTACAAAGCCAAATACCCTGAAGAAAAATGGACACATATACAGATAGATGGCTCATTTGTAAGTGATGATGATGGAGTTGGACGGGGTGGCACATGTCAGTTTTTCTGCTTTTACAAAAATATGGGAAAAAACACTAGAAATTTTGATGGAAAAATTGATGCAATCTACACTTCTCTAAAATATCTGTTGTTTTTTTTTTTTGGCTACAAAAATGTAAAAACATTGTTATTGTATCAGATTCTAGAGCGACAGTCTAAGCACTAGCATTAACTCAGAATCCAAAAACAGAAAAAATAAGAGAAATTATAGTGGGGAGAAATTACTTTGTGATTGACACACGGCCCCCTAAGTCAGCCAATGAATTGTGTGGTATCTGTCACACCAGTATCTTATATCTGGGGGGAAAAGGCAGATAGAATCTTTAAACTTCAAAAAGAGCGATAAGGATACTAAGTGGGGTGGATAACAGAACATCTTGCAGGCCATTATTCAAAAAATATCAAATATTACCTCTAGCATGTATGTTTATTTTGGAATTAGTGATCCATGTAAAACAAAATAAACTACAAATACAAAATTACAAAAATGCTGATATTCATAAATACAATACACGTCAGAAAGATGACTTTCACATTCAAAGTTGTAGAACGGAAATCTTCAGGTCTAGTGCTATCAATAAAGGTATAAGATTATACAACAGGCTACCAGAAAATATTAAACAAATGAAGAGCCTTATACATTTTAAAAAGGGAGTAAAACTCTTTTTACTGCAACATTCATTTTATTCTGTAAATGAGTTTTTAAATGTTAATTAGTTTTAAGTGATTGTAAATAATGACAGTGGCTATTAATGTAATTTTTATACTATGATGTGTCTGATATCAAAAGGACAAAATAAATTAAATTGAATTAAATTATGAAGTAGAGTAAACTCCACATTTGTGAACAATTACTTTTATATAGCATTTCTATATGGTCTTTATATAGTTTATATTTATTTTATTTTTCTATTTTAGACTTTTCTTGGATCCTGTATCTGTTACAGTTTTTAGTCTTATGTACTTTTTACATTTATCTTTGTATCTTGAACTGAGGTGTCCTATAACATATCTATTATGCTCCAAAGGATGAAAAATAAATACAATACAATATAAACACAATAACTTAATAACTAATAATTTATGAAGACATACTTCCAAGTCAGCCATGACATAGACGACGATCCTCCAGCAGGGAGCTGTGTCAGTCACAAAGTAATTTCTCCCCAACTATAACTGGTTAAACAGATACAAAATCAAGTAAGAATATAGTCTTCCAGTGGATTCCTGCATGCTGTGGATTCAGTAACAATGAGAAGGCAGATATCCAAACACAAAAAAGGGAACCAAAATGCAAAACAAGATACAGTGAAAAGTACCACTGGAATCAGTTAAATGTATCAAGCAGAAATTGAATAATGATTATAAGACTAAATTAACCCAAATGTTATGTGTGATTGGAGGAATGTAGTAGATAACAGTGACTCAAAATTAACTGGAAAAACTATTTGTAGTCAGTTGGATAGAGGTTGAAAATGGACATGACAGCTTCTGAAATTAATCCCTCAATAATATAATAATGTAAGCGACGAAGTGTCAAAAAACTGACAACAAATAGTTTTAACAACTAACCCAAATATATTAAATTCCAAAGGAGAAAAATTCTTAAAAAACTTGAAGCTAATTCATGAACTACCACAAAAAACAACCATTGCTATGTTCAGACTTACCACTGGACATAATCTCAACAAACACCTATATAAAATTGGATTGTTATCATCTCCAAATTTTCTGTTATGCAACAAAGAAGAGGGCTGGACTGGACTGGACTATGTTATGGAAGGGATTTGGCACAGAGGTTCAAACTTGGTGTATTGTCTTATGCCCCCAAGTGGGACACCCCCAGGAGGAAGGATGAGGCAAGAGAAAACAGAGGACAGCCATCCTGAGGAGCACAACAGTGCAGAGACCAGGGTCTCTACACTTTACCAGTTGGAAACTTCCCGATAGGCTAGTACAACTGGCATCCCACCCTACTGTGGCCTGGAAATGGCCCACCAAACCAGGTTCGGAGACTGGACACTGTCCTACCAGAGAAGGAAGTTCTACAAGAGCATATCATCCTGCTATGCAACACTGAGCCACCTGCCGACTCTTCTGCCCTGAAAAAGACCACCAGATGAAAGATGATTGAAATGATAATGAAGATGAAATGGAGGGCAGGAAATTTGAGGGATGTAATTAATCTACCCAGCATTCACCTGGCAAATCAGGAAAAACCCCAAGAAAACCAATGGTTCAGGTAGTTTGGCCACGGGAATCAAACCCGGATCTCCCAAATGCAGGCCACAGACTAAACCTGAGCCATTCCACTTCGTATGGAAGAGGAAATGAATATGGAACATCCATCTCAAGGGTCGTTCTGGGTCCAATTTTGTATCTAATATATGTAAATAATTTACCAAATATTACTACCAATGCTATAGTATCATATGCATATGACACCACAATGATTTGCAGTTAAAAATCTCGTACTCAGTTGGTAACATAAATTTCGCACTCTGTAAAACAGCTAGCAACCTACCTAAGTAGCATAAATTTAGAAGTTAATTCTAAGAAAAGCTAAATGATCATATTTGAACACCATAAAGCAAATGTAGTAACTGATGATGTATACTTTAACAACACTAGAATTGAAAAAGTTGATAGCCATAACTTCCTAGGGATTCACATAGACAATAGGTTAACTTGGTAAGCTCATATTGACTTTGTATGTAAAAAAATTAGCTCAAATATATATGCTTTAAGACAATTATCATTGTATTTAGACAAAAACATGTTACAAACTTTATATTTTGGACTCCTCTATCCTCATATTTCCTATGGCATAGGATTATGGGGAAGCACCTGTAATGCGCACATGAATAGAGTATTAGTGTTACAAAAAAAATGTCTACGTTGTATCTATAGATTAGCAAGTACTGATTCATGTAGAAATGTATTTAGAGATAATAAGATTCTTACTGTAGTTGGACTATATGTATATAAGGTAGTTGTAATCGCAACTGAGAAGGAAAATAATGGCACAAGTAACAGCACACTTTATGATTATTATACCAGAGGAAGGGATAACTACCACAGGAAGGATGTAAATCTCAAATCAACTTGCAAGGATCCATTAATAAAAGGACAGATATTATACAACAAACTGCCAGCAACTGTTAAACAACACAAAGGAAAAAAATTTAAAAAGGAACTGAAAATATATTTAATTCAGAAATGACTGTATAGGTTAGATGAATTATAATGAATAATTATATAACAAATGTAGGTATATATTAAATTTAGTTAAATCTTGTAATATTAATGTAACCTATGAACAAATTTATGTATACCCATTGTATTGTAGAATCTGACAATGTCTGAATCTTGTATGAAGTCTATAGACACTAAACAATAAACATCTAACTGTGAACAACTTAAAAACTATCCAGACTTGACCTCAAAATGTTGTGAGGCAAGAAGAAGAATGGCTTTGTTGCTAAACACCGGATCATTAACTACTTACATAGGTACACTTTTTGTGCAGTAAGATTCTTCTATCTTTACAGTTTATCAGTTATACAAAAGTTGTCAGGACTAAAGAGCAAGGTTTTGTCATGAAAATATCGTAAATATATACCATTGTAATCAAAATTCTTAAAACTAATTTTCAAAGTATCAGAATCTTTGAAACATTTTTATGAAAAGTTTTGTTTAGGATAGGGCATTTTCTGGAATATCTTCATTGCATATTTATTAATTAATTAAGTTAATTTATTTTTTATTTAAGTATTTTCATCCAGTTTATCATACATATGATTTTGGACATGTCAGAAATACAATTACATATTTACAAATTAGTTTCTCAGATTTCCTTCAAGTCGTATAAACATGTGTTAATCAGATACATCCTCAACTTCCTTTCAAATTGCTGTTTAGAAACATCAGCTGCAGATTTAATTTCTTGTGGTAGTTTGTTATAGAGTGTGATTCCGGAAATATATACATCTTTTAGAGACACATTGTATAGAGTTCAGTATCATTGGAAGATACTGAACTTAACCCTGTGTTACATGCACTGCTGACTCACAGATCTCAATTTTAATTTTCCATCAACAATAGTTAGAAAATCAAGATTTCCTTTAGCAGCTTTTTCTACCTTCCCCTCTATCCTTAATGAATCACTGCCAATAATTGGGGACAGTCATTATTGTCTGAAGCAGTATATTGGTGAGGTGCTTAGTGTTAGTCTATTGTGTGTATTCTGGTCAGTTCCATAATCAGTTCTTTCAGTTCTGTTACTATATTAGGCAGGTAAGAAAGGTTTCTTCCTTCAAATATTACAAAGTATAAACCATAAGGTTTAGAAAAGTTATTTATTTTTTATTTATTTAGAAAAATTATTTATCATAAATGAAGGTCATTCAGCTAAATACTCCTACAAGCATCAAGAACAGTATCAGGGAAATATTGGGTTTACTGAAAGCTGAATTTACTCCTACAGCTCCACAACTAAATATTTGAGTAAGATGCAACTTCTGTGACAGGAAGAAAAACTGCCCAACGAGGTTGTTTTGCACTGTGCAGTAAATGTATGTGCCTGGAACATGTCCCAGCACATCTGTGTAGTGAGAACAGCAACCACTATGAATGATTTGCCTGAAATTGACAGTGAGAATTATTTATATGAAAAACTAAGCTTTTTGAACAATTTTTCTATAATATTAATGGTTTAATGTGTATTCATAAAAACAGTAAAAATAGAAAGCACAATAATATCAGTGACTACAATAAATGTTCTTAGTGGTTTAAGAGTAAATTATGACTTAAAATTATTTTCACCAGTAATGCTTAAATATATTATGTTTGCGAATTTCCTGCATTTTTATATTGTTCATATGCAAATATATCATATTTTGAAACCATAGTATTAAAATGGCATATCAAACTTGGGTAGAAACTAAAGTGCACTCTTGGTCCCCGCACTGTAGTGGAGGTAAAAAGATTGCGTATGTAGTGGAGGGTTAAATACCTAGTTTGTTAATATAATTTTGAGTCAAACTAATACTCAATGCTCCACTTATTGCTACTATTTACCTAGAATGCATTTCATTAGGATCATCCTAACATCATCAGCTGTTGTCGACTCATGAGAGTACATGGTAGACAAAGTAAAAATATAACCTTGTGGAGCAGGTAAGTTTATTTACCTTCCTATTGTATGAGCCCTGATATAGATACATTCCTAGATTTTCCATTTTGTGAAGTCACAGGTTTAGATGAGACAGCTCTATATACTGTATATATACAGCTGTATATGATGTTAGGAGGATCCTAATGAAACCCGTTCTAGGTAAACATTAGCAATAAGCGGAGCATTGAGTATTAGTTTGACTCAAAATTATATTAATTTTGTGCTTCATTGTATAATAGTCCTTACACATTGGATCCTAGTTTGTTGTTTAACCAACCTTTCATTTTTTATTATGCTGTTTACAGTCACACACACACACACACACACACACACACACACACACACACACACACACACACACACACACACACACACACACACACACACACACACACACACACACACACACACACTCACACACACACACACACACACGCACACACACACGCACACACGCACACACGCACACACGCACGCACGCACACACGCACGCACGCACCCACGCACACACACAATCTTTTTCTATAAATGCTTTTTTGAATTCAGGGAACCTCAAAACATATATTTCCTGTAAAATCTTGGTTTCAGATTTTTACCTTCTCTAGTTTCTATGTACATGGTAGACTAAGTAAAAATGTAACCTTGTGTAGAAGGTACGTTTTTGTTTACCTTTCTATGGTGTGAGATCTGATATAAATACATTCCTAGATTTTCCATTTTGTGAAGTCACAGGTTTAGATGAGACAGCCGCATATACTTTCCTCATCTTTATCAATATCAAATAAGTTTTTGTATGTTGGAATATGTATAGTAATATTTGTTTTTAGATTGCAGAAGAATGCAAAGGCAGCAGCTGATGTGGAATACCCAGCATATGGTGTGACGGGACCCAACAAGGAGGTGTCTCCCACAGGGGATCGGCGATTGGCACAGTCGGCACAAATGTACCATTATCAACACCAGAAGCAACAGATCATTGCTATGGAGAGGTGATGACCATTTTTTTTTTTTTGTTGGAACTTACAAAAGAATCAATTGCACAGTAAAACATATTTGCATTGTGTTCAGCACACCAAATTCTTAGGCATTGTGAAAGGTATAATCAAATCTGAAAGATGCAATGATAAAGCTGGGATTTTAACTACGGATCTTCCACTCTTCATGTGGCTGCTTTACTACTTTTCAGAATTATTTTTTATGAACATCTCTCTAGGCGACCACATTGTATTGTCATCTTAATCTTGCCTAGTGGTACCACTGTCATGGTGTTAGGGGACTCTTGTTCCTCTCCCTTTAAGGCAGGCGTGAGGAACCGAAGCTCTGGATCTTTTGATAGAGAACCAGGATGGGTGATCAGCCCAATGCCTGGTGTGAGGGTCAGGGAAGTGGATGATTGTATGAGAGCGAGATGAGTGATAGCAAAGATGAAGATGGAGCAATTGGTGGAATGCTGGTGGGGGAAACCAGAGGACCCGGAGAAAACCCATCCCAGTGCCATGTTGTCAACCACAAATCTCACTTTGCGGTCATTTGGGATCCAACCTGGGCCACCTTGGTGAGAGCCAAGAGGTCTAACCACTCAGCCATGGCGTGGCCCGACATTGTATTGAATTAAATAAATAACTAAACATTTGCTGTTATCAGTTATAGGTTTTGAGATAATATACAAACATTTAGGTTGCACCTCACACATGTAAAATCTTGATTAAATTTGTTTCCAGGGTTTAGAATTCATTATCATTGTCGAAAATAATAATTATAAATAGGTATCAAAAATAATGAGATTTATTTATATTTGTGTTGTAATGTACCTAAACTTAAGTTTGATATTGCAAGTATCAGATAAGTGTGACCTTGAGTCATTCACCTTGCATTTGGAGTGAGGTAGAAGAGTGTATTAAATGGAACTTCAATTGCATTCAATTAGTTTTATAAAACTCCACCACAAACAGTGAAAATGTTGGAGCAAGTCATGGGAAAAATACATATTCTTGAATGATATAAATGATTTTGCGAGGATAAAATGGCTTTGAGATGCTGCATGCTGCAGGCTGACTTCACTGTCAACACAAGTGATATCAGGTTGCACAAAAACATTACAAAACATTATGAATATATCTTATAGATCTGCTGAAGATATAGCAAAGTGTTATCAATCATGAGCAGAAGGCTTTGGCAAAAACCAGTGTCATTACGACCCAGAGACAAAACAGTTAAGTGCCCAATGGAAACATCATTGAAGTCCAAAGTTCAATCAAACTCAGGTCTTTTTCAATAAGCAAGACATAGTATATAGTTACACAGTACTGTTATTATTGTGAAGTAATGAGTATGCCATTTAGGAGGAAAATTATCAGGAAAATACCATACATTTCTCAAATAAAATAGAACCTTCATTAAGATAATGTGCCCATTCATCATGCTATGAAGACTCAAGAAAAAAATGAGCTGATGCCAAATCCACCTTATTCCTCAGACCTAGTACCATGTGACTTCCAGCTATTTCCTGCAATGAACAAAGAGGTTTAGGCTTGTCATTTTCATAGTGATCATGAGTTAAACCATACATTTTTGGGTAAATGCAACAGGCTATCCAAAGGAAGTTTCAGGGAGTTTTCTGAATGGCTGCAACCCTTATATTTTATCCAATAAAGAATACTGTCACATCAGCATACATATAGCCCACCATGGAGCTACATCACTATTACTATTTGTTAGTGGTTGGGGCATGAGAGACCTACCTCCCCTAGTGAAGTAATAGCTAATGTCACAATGAAGAAAGCGGGTCTGCATGAGAGATTGTGTCTTCAAGTACAGCCCTGAACTGACATCATGAGGCAGGGGTGGGCTATGTTGTTACTATGCAGATACCATTTGAGACAATTCCAATAGTTGTAGAAGGTAATTTGAGGAAG
>CM060952.1:74156357-74161357 GCA_030765055.1 Mantis religiosa
AAGGAGGAATTTTTGAAAGAACAACAACACATAAAAGAGATAGCGGTATTAAATGGATTCAACCCAGCCATCATAAGAAACATGATGGATAGAAAGGAAAAACTGAAGATACTATCAAAAAATAGCACTCTCACACCACTTAAAAACACAAATTGGCAATATAGAAAATTCACCTACCGTCCATGGGCTTTTAGAAAATTTGAACGAATCTTCAAAAAACTAAATTTAAAACTAGCACCTCAAAACAAATTCAGTCTGAGGAACCTGCTAAATAAACCACTAAAAAGTTCAATTCCCAACAATTTGAAATCAGGAAAAACTAAGAGAAACTTGTTAACCAGGCAAAAAGAACACCAGAGGAACATCAAGTTGAAACAAACAGAAAAATCTGCAATTTCACACCATTTTTGGACAGAAAACCACAACATTGGCCACAAAATTACACTGTTAAAATCTTTAAGTTCACCCATAGAATTGGATATTTGGGAAAAAATATTCATAAACAAAAACCGTGATAAAGTTATAAATTTTGAAATCCCGGCATTAAATGAAGTATTAAAACTTAGTGCCCCTAACACCAGATGGCAGAGTGATCAGAGCTCTGTAGTAGTGGAAGAAGAGGAATGTTCATTTAGTCACCAAACAGCTGAGGATGAGATCGAATGATCTTGAAAACGTTTCAATTATACAACAACAAGTAAGTGAAGTTTGAGTGTAAACATAGTGACTCATAAATCAAACTCAAAAATGAAGAATACTTTACTGTTAATAATGCTTCTGCTTTTAATATTTACCCCATATCCTGTTTTCATTAACACTGCTACCTCTTTTGACAGCACACTTTGAAGTAATAGCTAACCAACTAAGCTTGTGTTTAACTTTGGGAAACAGTAATAAATACTTCTGTTATCATTTCACAAAACTTATAAACCCGCCCCCCAAAATAACAGTCAATAAAATGGTTTCTTCAATACTTTTTAAAATGTTCCCTTTGGTATGATTCACATATACATTTTGATTACCCATAATAATTATTAACCTTAATCTATATCAGAACAAGCAAGTGCAACAAGACTGACCAACCAAATTTTTGTAATAGAAAATGGTACATATGCATATCTCTATTCGTTAAGCTTTTACTCGTATATACACTTCTTTAAAATGCAGGTGAATACATTTTAATATTCTAATAATTCTGCAAATTCTGAAATAAAACTGGTAAGAGGACTCTCGTAAACCATGTTGCAAGCAAACATTTAGAGAAGGAAAACTGTGACAGATAAATCCTGGTCCTCCAGGTTCGGGGATCTGGTGATTTGCTTGGCATCCCACCCTGATAAAAATATTTTTCACTCCTAAACCTCAGAAGAAAGACAGCCAGGCGGATCTCCTGAAGTACAATTAAATAACATTTTGGAAAATGAATGGTTGAAATATTTTAAATATTTATGCAAGATGCTATCATGATGGATGAACTGAACATAATCTTATATACCTTTAAAAATATGGGGATGACATGAGTGTGGAGTAAATTAAATGCCTATCGGTTTACATTAAACAAAGATTTCTAAGATTTATAAATATTTGTTAGATGACACTAAGTATTCTAGAGGAATGGAAAATAACAGTAATAAAATAAATATTAAGAGAGGAGATAGAAATGATAATAATTATAGTAGTATAAGCTTTCTAAATTATAGTTGTAAAGTATATGCTGAAATTCTAACTACATATAGGTTTAAATAAAGTATCTAAAATATTATTGAAGAGCAAACAACGTGGAATTAGAAGAGGCAGAATATTTTTGGATTGTGTTTTTACAATACTACAAATTATTCCCAAAAGAAGAGAGTTCAGTCTATAACCCCATATTCTCTTTGTAGATTATATAAAAGCATTCAATAAGGTGCGGCATTTAAAACTTTGGGAAACAATGATAGAGCAAGGTTATCTAAGACATCTTATTCAAATGATGAGGAACATGTATGAAAAAACAATCATCAGTATTGATAAGGGATGAAAAAATAAGTGATAAGTAGGAACTAGTTAATTTAGGATTATGACAGGGCTGTCCAATGGTACCAACACTTTTTAATATTGTCACCCGAACGTCGGGACTTCCTGTGGAGCCGACTGGTGGTGGGGCTGGACTGGAGGCGTTTGGCCACGCCGACCCATTTGTCTTATAGCGGTAACGAGGGGTGGTTGGAAAAACATCACTGTGCCATCTCTTTCCCCTCCCCTTGAGTTCTCGAACATACAGAATATTTAATCTAATCCGGAACCTTCTAGATTGGCCAGTTGGTCCTATATAAGCAATGGGTCGGGCTGGAGGAAAGTCAGTTCTTGGCGAGCAGCGTAGGAGCACCGTGCTAGTGTACGGACGAGAAGACTGTGTACATGCATTGCGAGAGCAAAGTGGAACTGTAACGGACGAACTGGTGAACCGTAATTGTGTGCCTTATGTAATTCTGTGTAACTGGCAAGTGTTCAACTGTAAGTCGGTGGAAATAAAGAACATTTTGAGTTTGTGCAATTGGACTTTTAATTTCACGAACCCAAAAAGCCACTATGGATGAAGCAATAGACAAATGGCAAAATCAGCTTAAACGTAATTTTAAGATTAATAAAATAATTTTAAACACTATCTTACTTTTTTTTTTAAATATAATTGCCTTTCATGAAAGTGTTGAAAACAGTGTTGTAATAAATTAAATTTAAGGGTGAGTTGATTAATAACACTAAACAAGACTTACTTTTAAGTTTTGTTTAGTGTCATTAATCGATTCACCCTTAAATTTAAATTTACTATCTTACTTGCTGATGATCAGGTTATCCTGGCAGAGAGTGAAAATATGTTACAAGCAGCAGCATTTCAACTGGAGAAGGTACTGAAAACATATAATTTAAATATATTGGTAACGAAAACAAAAGTCATGGCATCACCCAGTTTTTTTTACCCAAAAAGGTAAAAAATAATGATTGATAATAAAGCAATAGAACAGGTTCAACATTTCAGTTTTTTAGGATGTGATGTTTTTTTTTTTTGTTTTTTTTTTTTTTTTTTGACTATGACAACGATTTGAAAAATAATATTTATAAATTTTGAAATATATGTGGAACCATTAGAAGAACACTAAAGAATAAAACACAAAAAGAAACAACACTAAAATTTTATAAGTTAATGGCAGTTCCCATCTTGACTTATGGCTTAGAAAATTCGGTTATGAATAGGAAGGAACGAAGAATGATAGAAACAGGAGAAATAAAATTTCTTATATATGTTGCTGGATATCCCCTCACAGATCATATGAGAAGTGAAACTATCAGAGAACAACTCAAATATTTAATTTAAATGTTACATGAAGAATTACAAACCACATTACTCAGAATGCAGAATAATAGACCAGCAAAACAGGCGATGCAATATAAACTCACAGGAAGATTTGAACTTGGAAGATTTTGACGCCAATGAGAGGATGACTTCTTAGCCAGATCAGGTTAAATTGACCTATCTTGATGATGAAGATGGTTTTTTTTTTTTGTTTTTTTTTTTGTTTTTTGCTTTATTGATATCAACAGCATGCTCCATTACATAGTAATACTACATGCTTTATAGTTACATGTCCTATTTTGAATTAGTAATTGTAAACATTACAACAATTTTACATTGGGTTATTCTGTGTTTTAGACACTATGCACATTAAATTGAGTCTATTCTTCTTATAGGTCTTTTGTCAAGACTTTTCTTGGCCGGATCTTACACTGCCCTAATTGCAGTAATTCCACTGCTCATTGCCACTTCACTTTGTTTTTACATTCACTTCACTTTCTTTTGTGCTGTAGTGGCATAACAAAACATGCCCATTTTGGCTTTCTCTTCAGGAACTTCACTTTCATGAAGAGCTGAACACAAGGTGTCTTGAATCAATCAGAATAACAGCACTCACTGCTCATCACCAAATGTTTTGGGAATAGTGCTTCTCCTTACACTAACTCTGGCATTTACTTGCTCTGCAAGGCCCACTTAGTCATATGTCTGACACTTGTGAAGAGAGCACTCAGTTTGACTTTTAAGAATGTTTAAGATAACAAAAAATTCAGTGTTGTTATCTTCAGATATATGCTAAGTGTTCCTGAGCCAAGCTCCCAGTAGCTCAGCCCATAGCTGCTGTATAGATTATTATTTAGCCTGTTATATATTGTTCCTAAACGGACTATTGTTGTACGTAGAATGAAATAAATTGACATTGTTATATCAGTATTGTTTTGCTTACGTAAGAAAAA
Source organism: Mantis religiosa (assembly GCA_030765055.1). Classification (NCBI taxonomy): domain Eukaryota; kingdom Metazoa; phylum Arthropoda; class Insecta; order Mantodea; family Mantidae; genus Mantis; species Mantis religiosa. The sequence continues at coordinate 74,160,645 of CM060952.1, forward strand.
ATAAACCCATCATATTAATGAACAAGGGCGCCGGGGTAGCGCGGTGGTTTCGTTCGCGGCTCCCATTCTAAGGGTCCCGAGTTCGATTCCCGGCTCTGGGGTTGGCGATTTTAAGTCGGCCCTATCCACGCCTTCACCTCTGTCTAGCACACGTGAAGTATCCCCTATGCCCAACGTGGTTCGGAGTCCACGGTAAAAACTGTAGGTCCTCTCACCTCACCGCCATCTTCACTATCACCCTATCATCGGAGGTAATGGACACCGCCCTCTGGGTGCCTCCACCTGAGAAATGGGTCCGGTCATCACTTGGTGGGGTGAGGTTACCCCGAAGGCCAAGGTTGCCATGTGGGGAGTGTTAGTAACTAACTAACTAACTATTAATGAACAAAGCAATGAGTTAATATGATAATAATTGTTATTGCAGTTATAAAACAATAGTTTTGTTACTGACCATTTATGATCTTTAGTGTGCTAATATCACACAAAACAATGTAACTGCTGATGCAGGAAATTGATGTCATCTCCGCCAATATTAAATATCTAGAAGATCGCCCGCCTTGGTAGCATAGTGGTAGCATGTCTGCCTCACGTTCAAGAGGTCCCGAGTTCGAAATTCGGTCAGGGTGAGTTACGTGGATAAGATTTTTACGGGGTTTTCCCCTATCCTGAAAGATGAATGTCGGGTAACTCTAAGCTGTATGGACCCTGGGCTC
>CM060952.1:74163857-74326357 GCA_030765055.1 Mantis religiosa
GTTTATATTGGTGTTATATCCAGTGTTTCATTTGTGGTTATAACATTTTATAAATATCTTGATGATGGGAGCAATGCACATTCCCGAAACGTCAATATCTAATCGTCTTTTCACCTGGCTTGTTGCCCAAGAAGAAAGTGAGAATATTTGTCGCCAGGAAAGCTTCAGGTGTTATTTCAGTGCATTGTAAATAATAAGTCTTTTCTTAGGAACATTAAAGGCCCAGACAGGCTCTTTGTTCCATTCGCAAAGACGAAAACTTCAAAAACAGAGTGATTGAAATGCCTCCTAGAAGAATAGACATGCTCAGCTATTGTACAAGTAACACTGCCACTTGATGAGTTCAATTTTATCTTTTATTAGTTACCTTGATGTTTAAAAATGTATAAAATGTTGCCACAGTTTTACTATTGCAGTGTTTTTGGTAGTGAAAGTAAAGGGGACCTGTTTTAAAAGGTATAACCCCACTTCTGCTTTCGTTACAAGCATCTTCACATCTGACTCCACCAAGAAAAATTCTCACGAGCTGTACTGGTCCATACAGCTGCTAAACTTTTAAAATTGTAAAGTTACAGTGACTATTGTTGATGAATGACAACTTTAAACAAAGTTAGTGCTTGTTATAGTGCATGTTAAGAGGGGAAGGTAGCCTAAATTGCACCAGTTTTTAAACATCAACATAGCTCTTTAAAGATATGTAATCATAACTGCAAATTGTCAGTTCTTAAGCGTTCTGTTTTTTTTTTTTTTTTTTTTTTTTTTTTTTTTTTTTTTTTTTTTTTTTTTTTTTTTTTTGTGAAATTTTTAAATTGGTAGTAAACATTATTTAAACCTTTAAACAATTTGGAGTACCATTGGTGCCATTTAGAAAACTGTTGCCAAAATCACACTTCCCTAATTGGCATTGAATTCAACATAGTTGAATTTAATTCAACTCTTAAGTTTAATATTTAATATAATACACACGAAACACAATTAAAGGGACAAATAATACAAAAATGACTAAATTAAAAATGTTAGTATTACAATAGCAAGTGTTACAAATGAAAATAATGTCCTTTTTATTGTTTCCAGCATATTCTTAATGGACCCCATATTTTCTATCCTGACCTCCTCACAAATGAAGCAAATCCATGATTCCTTATTTTTCTTTAATCCTACCTTTTTCTAGGAAACTTTTTTTCTAAGAGGGCCCTTCTGAATTTCCACTTGTTCCTGCCTTAGGATTTTTGTAGCTGTCAGTGAGTTTTCTCTTGAATTTCTCAAGCCTTTTGTTCTCAATCCCTTTTTTCTCTCTTCTAGTAGTAATTTATAGGGTGTTGCTGTTAACACTTCTGCTTTTTGTGCACCTTTTAACATACGTTTTTGCTAAGAATAAAATTGAAAGAAGCGTAATGCTAATATGTTTTCCTTGCTTGCTGGTGATCTGGGTCAAAGGACTAATCTGAAACCTTAAGACATTTGGCATTGTTTCAGATTCCAGGCCAACTTTTTCTATTTCTTGAGAACTTCCCATAGGTGATACTGGATCTACAACATTGTTAGTTTGTTCTAGCAGTCCATCAGATGTTCCTTCCATTGAGTTTGAAGCTGGTGCTAGAATGTTCATTGTAACAAAGTCTGTGTCTTTGAACACATTTCTGTCAAGAGGCCAAATACCGGTGGATTTGAACCCAGATATGGCATAAGACATGCTTGCTACTCCAGCATAAACTTCAGTAAGAATACCTGCCATACTGAATTGAGTGACCCTCTCCTCTTTCTGCAGATGCTTCTTTAAAGCTTCATCATAATATACCTACAGAGGTTTGAAAAAAGACACATCAAGAGGCTGTAAGCGATGAGTAGTGTATCCTGGTAGCTGAAGAAGAATGATATCCTTTCTAGTTTGATGGCCTCTAGATTTTTTGAATGTTTTGGATGACCATTAAGCACAAGCAACAGAAGGTTTGACAAATGTTATAAAATGACGTAGCCACTTTATAAACAGATCTGAGTTAATGTAGCCTGTCTCAGATGCTTCAACCAAACAGCCCTCAGGTGCTCCAGTTTTGAGATCTCTGAAGTTCCTCATCCATTTGAAAATTGTTGCCTTACTTATTATTCGCTCTGCTTTCATTGTATATCTTAATAATAGCACACTGTGCAATTCGTTAAATTCTTTTTGCTCCCCTACTACTTATATAGATAAGCAACTTAGCAAAATTCTATTGCGGAAAAACGTGCTGGATCCGGATCGGTGGGGGATTTGAACTTGCAATCATATACACATGTTAACTTTTTTTAATATATCTATGTCTTGAAAACATAGATTTGTACTGTAAGTAAATGTATAAAATTTACAAATATTAACAACTAGAAAAGGTTATTTAGATTGACCCTGTCTGATAGTGATACGACTTTACATATTTATAATAATAAATAAATAAACCCTGGCACGACAGCCCTAAGAGGGCCAAGGCCTACCAACCCGACTGCCGGCCTCATGCCCATTTACACAAGGTAGAGGTGGGCGATCATTCAACCGATACAGGGAGGAGATGTGGTCAGCATCTCTGCATCCCCAGCCGGAATGTTGGTTTGTGTGACCAGGGCCGCTTACCTAGCGTAAGTTCCTCATTTTGCTCATGATGCTGAGTGGACACTAGTCCTATACCCGGGACTTAAAATCTGCACTCCATAGTTGGGATTGAACCTGGGCCACTTTCCGTGGCCAGGAGCCAAGACATGCTACTTTAGCTACTACGCCACAGTGCAGGACTTACATATATATATATATATATGCAAGGATTAAGTAAAACAACACTTGATTCATAATTTCACAATCTTTGCCAAACATCTGTAATGAAATAACTCTTCAAGTATATACATAGAATGAAAATCCCCTTTTGATTTTCACGCCTTTCCCATTTAACCTTTTTCCAGAGAAAACAGCTTGCCCAAAACTCTGGAACTCAACAAAAGCTGTTCCTCACAGGGTACATTTGACTTTGGCATTACCTACAATGGGGCTTAGTCATTCTTCAGAATTGACCCCATAAAAATTATTCTATAATTACATTTAACTCAGTTCAAAAGTTTTCTCAAATGAGCGTAATGAAAACTCGAACAGATATTTGAAATAAAACAGTGTTTGAAACTGTCTCACCCTGAACCTGTGCTAATATGAGTTGAAGCAGTAGACTTCCGGGTGTCTGGAACCTTCCTCCCATAAATGCCTCCTTCGACATTTACATAATGCTGATCCCCTGGTAACTAGATGAAATGATAGGAACTTTACCATAATGCCCTTGATTGTACCTAGTGAAGTTCTCTCCAATGACGAAAACGTAGGCTATCACGTAGCTTTGACTCTGTAATATTTCTTTTCCTTGTAGACTATGAAGAAAGTGTCGCAGTTTACCTTTTTAACTCGGAGTTAAGCTCCGTCGACTATCTTTCCATTTTGTATCCATTCGTAGCTGTGACAGGGTTGATTTCCTAGTACTGCACCGTACTGTTCCGTCGACTGTCACTGATGTGACTGACCCCTGGGTCGTCGTCGACGTCGTACTGTTGGCAGGCTGAGGGACAGCCCGTGGTGTGTCATGCGTGTACCAGTCCTAGGAGGGACTTAACCACGTATGATGGCAATGTGGGTTTTACAGGATGGCAGCCTAAGCTCCTCAATGGTTAAAAAATCAAGTGCAAAAGCTGTTGTGCACTACTGGGTGTAAAAATTTTGGAAATAAAATTGTTTAAATTTTGAGAATCCAGGCAATTCTTGGGTGGGAATAATTTTGAGTTGGAATAATTTTGAGTTGGAATATAAACTTAAGGGTTACCGGTTATACCCACAAGCCATGCGAGGAAGCCGATACTGCTGGAGTAATACAGAGCCTTCGGGGACTCCGCCTCTGATGGGCCTTCTGGAGGAGACTTTCCCGCCACTGAAACGGAAAAGTGTATGTGTTTTAGGAAAGAGTGTAGAAGATGAATAGCATCTGTAGGTAGCTCAAGAGTGATAAGTTTGTGCAGGAACCCTGCATTCCAGGTCCTAGAGAAAGCCTTCTCGACGTCCAGAGACACTGCCGTAGTGTATGCCCTGTCCTGGAAACCCAGGGTAGCAGCCTCCACCACTCGCAGCAACTGCTGAGAAGTCGAGTGCCCAGGACGAAAATCAAACTGATGAGGGAGGAAGGCTTGAATGTCACCCAATAAGGGTGACAAGCACTCTCAAATACTTTCGAGAGAACTGATAGAAGACTAATGGATTAATATTTGGCAGAATGGACCGGATCTTTCCCCGGCTTCAAAAAGCAAATCACCCGAGCTTCCCTCCACTGGCGTGGAAAGTGGCACAGTTGAAGATCCGTGTGAGAAAGAGCATGGCCTTAAAAGAAAGGTGTCGAAGCATGGCAGGGGTTAACCCGTCAGATCCCGAAGACTTTTTGGAATTTAGGCGCCGGAGTGCACCCTGGAGCTCACTGGGTTTGATGATAGGAAGTCGATCCACCTCAGCCGGAGGGTGCCAAAAATATTGACGTACTTCCCGCCTAACGCAGTCGGATAGGTCAAGGTTGTGTAGGTCACCTCTAGACCTCATGGTCCTCTCAAGGAAATCGCCAAACACGTTTGCCTTGGCTTGGAGTTCGTAAGCTAGGCTCTGGGTGCCTTGAAGCGGGGAGGTGGGTGGACCGTGGATTTAAACTCGTCCTATTATTCCTAGTATTTGTAGGTTGTGATTCCTGTTGATTTCTTCCTCGCTCAACATGGACGTTATTATGGTTACCATGACATGATGTTGTATCATTAATGAGGTTATGTGCTTCAAATTCGGATAATAACTCAATCATATCAGAGAAATTGATAGGTTTAGCCACAATTAAATGATTTCTGATATGTGGTGGATAATGACGTATTAGCATGTTGACAATTTCTGTCTCAGAAATTTTGGGATTAATCAACTTACTTTTGTTTGCTAATTTTAAGAAATATTCTGTCATGGAAATCCCTTTTCTAAACTCAAACCTACACGTTGCTAACTCAACTTTTATTCTTCTTTGTCTCTCAGGTCCCCAGAATCGATTTATAAACAGATTTCTGAAAGTGCTGTATGTTTCATGTGAAGCCAAGGTTAACCTCAACCACTCAAGAGCATTTTTCTTCAAACAACGTTTTACTATCATCATCCGAAATTCATTCGGAATTCTCTTAATACGGAAATATTCTTCCAGTTCCCTAAGAAATACTTTTGGATTATCACCTGATTCCTCATCAAAACTTGGTGGACTAATATCATTTAGTGAATAATGTACACATTCATTTTGACCTAGACTGTGAAACTGTGTGTGTGAGGACATGTTTTGTGTGTTTCTGTGATAATTAATATCATTATCTGGACTCACAAATTCACTACATTCACTTACTACATCACCAGAATTCTGATGATTGCTTAAGTCACCTGGTAAGTCACAGTCATTTATATTTCTAATTCTAAACATTTCTTTCACATTATTTACTTTACTAGCCTGTAAGCTAGTATCAATTTCCCTAAGTTATCCTTCTCTTTTTGAAAATTTTCTTTCACCTCTTTAATTTACAAAACCACTTCTTCTTTTACTTTACTTATCTCATCAAGTTGCAACTTTATTTCCTCTTGGTATGTCTTACTTTCATCATGTTGTAATTGCATTTCAGAACAAATTACATAGATTCTTTGTTCTACTTTAGCTCCTAATTCTTCTCTTTGTTTCAGTGTTATTTCTGCCTGTTGTATCCTAAATGTTTCTAACTTGTTGTTTAATTCCATTCTTATTTCTTGTTTCACAATTTCCTGACCTAACCTAGCTTCCTGAATTATTTCTCTTAGTTCCATAATTTCCTGTCTATTTTCATTCTTATTCTGTTCTGTTGTTTGCAATAACCTTTCCATATTCTCATTACATTCTTTTCTCCCCTCTCTAATTTCTTGTGCTATCTCACCTTTCAATTCCTGTTTTAACTTTTATGACAAATTAACCTCTAAATTGCTTACACTTTGTGCCAATTCCTGTCTTACATTAGCATCTAAATTGCACATACTTTGTTTCAGATCGTTAATATTGTCTTTATTCTGAGCTAATTCTTCCCTCAATTCATTTATATTTTGTTCAAGACCTTGTTTCAAATTTGCCTCCATATTACCCATATCTTTTTTCATATTAGCCTCCATATTACTCATATCTTGTCTAAAATTTTTCATATTAGCCCCCATAGATATTAGCATTCATATTAATCATCATTTTCGCTAACCTATCCAACGTCATCTCATTATCTTTAATTTTCCCTACTTCCTCCATACTTTGCTTTTCAACCTCTTCCTCTACATCTCTACCCTTAACTACTTCCTTTCTACTCTCCATCTTTCTATCTTCTGATTTCTTAGCAACATAAATTTACTACTACTAATTTTTTTTTAACTTCACTCACTTTGAACCAACTTTTTTTTTCTTCTCTCTTCTTTCTCCTTTCCTTTTGTATTCCCACATAGCTGTACGAGGTTTTATTCTCTACTCTTCTTTATCCTATTCGAGCACCACGTTGGGCGCCATATGGAGCAGGATTTCTATGTTGGAAGCACAATTCTTTCTCTTCTCGTATGAGTTTTTGCAGCTATCAGTTTCTTCTGGTCATCAATTGTGTCGTCTTATTTTAAATAAGAGTCATGAGATCTCTGGTTTTCAGATGTGGTTCGGAATAAAGTTTCGAAGAAGTCAAATTTTGTAACAAATAATTTAATTGTATTATCTGGATTACATTTTACTTGAACTTTCTTTCCTAGTCAATTGCAATTTACCTCCAGCATATCGATAAATTCTTACTTAATTAATAAATAGCTTCTGTGAATTACATCAATAAATTCTTACTTACTTAATAAATACTTCTGTGAATTACATAAAACTCCTTACTCCTGCACGACTATTCATCCCTCACCAGATTACAGAACATATCCACGAAGATTGTTGATTTTCCATTACTATCGTTACTCCTATATTAATTTTGTGATTGGCCGATTTAATGCTATGTCACCACATTACGTTATACAATTATTACTACTGCCAATCACAAAATTACACATATTTTTACACATTTTTTTATAAATTTAATTTATAAATTTTTCACACCTTTTCTAAATATAAATCAAAACTACTGTTACAACCATTATGGTTCCGAAGTCTTTTGGCAACTTTCCACGCGTAACCATCTTTGAGATTCATACCGGACATCGTCTCCTCCCACGCTTGCAATCTATGCTCGCGTAGTCGGCGACGGACCCCGCGCCGCAAGCCACCGAGAAGAGCTTGATCATGGAGTGTGCGATGTCGCTTGTAAAGATGGTGCGCTGCTCAAGAACGACCGATAAGTAGAATGAGGTGAAGAGGAACAACATCAGGATGGAGGGGGTGGGATGTGAACAGTGAGGTTTCGGACAGTTCGCACCACGATGGAGGTAAAGGAGAAGACCGCAGTCTCAAGGAGGGAGTGTAGGTAATGTTAGGGCTGGGCAGGATGGAGTCATTTTCTTAATTTACGCCTTCCAACGTTAAGTCATATCGAACGATGAATGAAATGGGTGAAATGATGCTCAGATCAGTCAGGGGTCCACAGAGCTTAGAGTTACCTAATATTCGACTTTCAGGATAAGGGAAAACCCCAGAAATACCTTATCCGGGTAACTCAACCTGACTGAGATTCGAACTTTGGACCTCTTGAATGTGAGGCAGACACGCTACCATCTACGCTACCGAGGCGGGCTGGAGTCATTTAAGCAAACCCTTACGCAATCCCGGTGACGTAACGGTACTGAACCGGTACCCCATAACTGGCAACCTGGGTGTTAACCTCAGCCAGAAATGGGTTGTAATTGTAATGTTGTGCGTTGTGTGACGTGAGTGATATATGAAATGGAAAATGCTTGAGTATCACGAAGTCGATGACTAATGGATGTCCTCGACCTCGTGGATGATGAGTGGGCTGCCAGGGGCCCTCTACTCTTAGCTGAGAGTCCGCGTCAATCATGCGAATGATTTCGCTGCCTCTCCTGTCCGTTCGAGGACCAGAATGCCAACGCTGGTGTTTGGTATTGAGCTCCCCGGCAAGAATGATGGTGTGTAGGGCTATGATGGATACATAATCGCTGACCATGAACTGTCTCTGGGGTGGATGATAGGCAGAAACTACCACAACTTCGGAACCACCAAGGTGGCCGTAGCTTCAAGGGTTTGAAGTGGAGCGAGCTGGAATGGTTTGTGGACCACACTTCTATGCACGAGGATCGCCGTGCCGCCTCCTCGGCGGTCCGCACGATCGGCCCGCAGACAGTGGAATCCCACAATATAGAAGAGGGTATTGGGACGGAGATGTGTTCCTCAGGACATTCCACTCAAAATGATATAACTCTAAAATCAGGCAGCAGCAAGGTCGTTGAACCTCTAAGAGTAGCTGAAACCTTCAACACTTTCTTTGCCTCTGTAGGAGAAAACGTGAATCAGAAAACCAATGTAGATGTATCTTCATTAAAACAGTAAAGAAACTCATCAAGATTTTATGTTTATCCTATAGATAATACTGAAATAGTAAACATAATAAAGTCGCTAAAGCCAAAAAACAGCATTGGTACTGATGGGATACCCATGTCACTCTTAAAAGTATGTAATTATCAAATAGCGAAACCACTTGCATGTATAGTTAACTCCTGCTCAGAAATGGGAATTGTTCCTTATAAATTAAAGATAGCAAAAGTGATCCCAGTATTCAAAAAGGGTGACAGAAATGACATAAATAATTATAGGCCTATATCGGTACTGCCTGCCATACCTAAAGTTTTGGAACGTGTACACTATAATAGAATAATTAAATACATGACCAAATACAGCTTACTACCAAAGGAACAAAATGGCTTTGTAAACAAAAGATCCATAAGCACTACAATATCAGACTGTATCGAGAGTATAATAAATGAAGTCGACTCTGGTAATCACACTGTAGGCATACTCCTTGATCGTACTAAATCTTTCGACTGCGTAGATGTTAGTATTCAATTTCAATTTATTTGCTTATAGACTCATACAAGTTTCAAGCATCGTCAAGAATCATAAAATATTTACATTTCATCAATACTATATAGGCACTTCTGTATTAGGTACATTTTTAGTCTTTTTTGAAATTTATTGCCTCTTAGAGCTTTAATATCACTTGGTAACCTGTTATAAAGTATTCTGCCCATAGTAAGGGGATCCTTTTCTGTGGCTCGTTTACTAATATTATCTCTATAGTAATTATTTAGCAATCTAGTATTATACATATGACTGTCTTTAATATATACAGAGTGTGATTTACTTACTACAAACATGATTACTTTATATACAAATAACGATATAACAGTTAATATATTGGCTTCTATAAAGGTTTGTCTACAGGATTCTCTGTTGTTTAGATTATAAATACATCTTATACACTTTTTTTGTATTATTAATAACCTGTTAATGTTTACCTTACATGTGCTACCCCAGATTTCAATCCCATATTGTAAATGTGTGTAAATTAATCCATAATAAACTGACTTTAAATGCTCTATATCTAGGAACTCTTTTAGGCGTCTTAAAAGATATAAATAAGAACTAATTTTATTACTTACATGATCAATGTGATGTTTGAAAGACATGTTTTCATCTATAATTACTCCTAAAAATTTTATTTTCTCTATTTGTTCAATACTCTATAAGTTAGGATTTAGAGGATTAGGCTACAAATTGATAAACTCATACATGACAAATAGAAAACAGCTGGTACATTTAAAATCCAATAGCGAAGATTATGAATCCAGTCTGCAAAATCTGTCATATGGCATTTCCCAAGTTTCAATATTGGGCCAGTTACTATTTATTTTATACATGCACGATATGAAAGATAGCATACCAATTATTATACAAATAAAAATATTTGCTAATTAACTTCCACTTATCTTAAGAAGTTGATGTTAATACTTCTATCATCTTTATACAATGAAATAATCTTTATTATTTGTAATCAGCATACCAAATGCCAATATAATACAGTATGCGGATGATACAACAATTATGATTAGTGATAGAGATGCAAATGCACTCAAAAAGTACATGAATGCTACAGTAAATTTCATAAATAAATATTTCAGTGACTCAAACTTAACTGTAAACCCCAAGAAATGTGAAATTATAATGTGTGGTTACAGGAACATAAGCCATCTCCCCCTCCCCCATTTTAACCATATCTAATAATATTTTTATGACTAGCTTGTATATTGTTGTGTGACCAGGATTGTAAGGGGGGTGAAAGACTTACAAACCTAATCTGCAACTGGGGGTGTAGCTACTGAAAGGGTAGAGCGAAAAAAACATCTAAGTCAAACTGGACTGAATAACTGTATTTCAAAGAAGCCTAGTATTTCTACAGGGCATCCCCTGGATCTGGAAGAGATCAGGGGCGCTTTGGTAACATTTAAAAACATAATAACATGATGCAACTTTACCTTTGGCGATGTGTTGTTTGTATGGCTTGAACCTTGTGACTGTCAAAAGGTGTACGATCTGGTACGCCCTGCTGGCTATCTTCTCGTGGTAGCACTTTGAAATAAACTGTTGTTGATTCTTACAGAGACCGGCAGCAAGTCTCCTCTGAAATCTATGTGAAGTCTCTCCCCCCGGGGCTAATTCAACCAAGCTTAAATAGGGGTCCTACCAAAAAGTCAACTCAGCGATTCCCACGCTAACTGTTAATTTGCACCATATTATGCAATCATTGTTTTACTGTTTAAACCTGTTACTGACCGACTAAGCATTATGTCCCTTGATTTGCAGCATGTGTGATTCATTGTTTAAAACATGGAGAACAAGTTGAGGCCTGTCGCAGGCCACCTGTGAATTATTTCCCTAAGCCAGCAGGATGTATGATTCAACAGTCCAAAGTACATGTTTTGCCAGTCAGCAGAATTTACGCTTGATCATACAGATTTTACATACAGATGTACCCAGACTCAAGGCATTGAAAATAAATGTTACAGAAATTTCCAAATCTTGCTCAGCCTATACACGCAACACATCCCCATTGCCTAGAGTTTGCTGCCCTCAGCAAATCCAAACGACTGGTAACATTTATGGATGAGATACAAATTTTTAAGTGGAAAATACATAAAAGAATAATTTACACTTACAAAAATGTTGTGCCTGGGCACATAGGCAACCAAGCACACGTGCTAGGTACAAATACAAATAATGAGTGCAAAGTTAATTAACAATTGTGTGTACATAGTAATATAATAAAAAAGTGTAACAACTGAAAAAAAAAAATTAGAGGTTAGAAAATGGAAATGAGTTGATGCGGATTGGTTTTGAAGTATCCCACGTTGAATGAAGTCCATAGTTCCATAGAAACACACTGTTCCACCACTATGAGTTTATAGTTTTGGGAGACACTGCACAACACATGGTCACTGAAGGGTTAAAATTACTGCTTTAAGTTTGTCTAACAAGGCCCTAGCTGTCACAAGTATTGTAAACTTTTAGGGTGTGGCCTTCAAAGAGAAAAAAAGTTTAATGTGCTTCCTGCTCCAGTTTGATAGTCTGTACTTAGTCTTTTAAAGCATGGAAGCTGATGAAGAACCTTGGTTGTGGCTTGCTGTTCATATGATATCGTGTTCAAGCGTACGGTGCTCTTTGGTATTGCTTAGAAAAGTCTGTACTGAAGAGACGATGAAAAGTTTGAAAGTGGAGTTTATGGTTTTTAGAATAGTACACTTAGCTTACACTCGCCTACCTCAGCTGGGTCTGAGTTCTTGCAGGTGAGTCAATGAGAACACGAAAGAGTGACTTATAAGTTATTGTACTTGAGCCACTGTAAAAGTTCGCTGGGTAGAGTTGCCTTGTTGTTTACCCAGGGTTTCACAGCGAAAGCCATGAGTCCATGAAGTTGAGGAGGTCCTCTGGAAAGATTGAGTGCCTTTCCAGACAGGAGTAGTCTTGGGCGCCACTCCTAATGTGATACTTGGTCATCTGGGGTGCTTTGGTTCTCCCAGGAAAGAGTAACTGCTAGGATCCCTGGACTCTGTGGTGTCTCCTCTGCTTTCTCCCTATGGTGGTGGTGTTACCTGATGCTTCGACGTGTTTGTTCATCCATGCCACAACAGAAAAACAAATGATCCAGAGTTAGGATTCATGCATAAGAATATTTCTGTGGGGTTGAGAATGGGTTAAAATTCACGGGGATATAATTAAATGGAAGAGCTCAATTTGATCTCTCCATTATTTTGTTATTTCTAATCGTTTACTTTTAAGAGAGAGTATGTATTACAAATGACATGGCTTAATTGTGTTCAAACACTGTATTAAGTTGCAATAAATATGAATACCATGATGAGGTCCAGAGCTGATGACTTTGAAAATTTCAGAAGCTCATCACGCTGGTCCACTAAACCTTTCGCATTCTAAAATGCGAACCTGAATGAGGTCAATTGCCTAGTTTGGTCCGTCATTCTGTGGCTACAGAGGTGCAGCGGACAATAGTCCCTCCATCGCAACAGCCATACGGGCGACAGGGTCGGTAGAGGAAAAGAAGCAGACTAAGAGTTTGCAGAGTTGCTGGCCGTGGTCACGCCATAGCCTGCGATCCACTGGTTGGAGTTCTGCCTTGTGTAAGGGCTGGTGAGGGGGAGAAGTGACGGTTGCGGTCTACCATCGCCCTTGCTGTCCGTCAGCTCACGAGCCGTTTTGGAAAGACCATGCCCACTTGAAGCTGCGGTTGGCTCCAGCTTACTGACAGCATGGGAGGAGGTCTTAGTAGGTGCTGGAGCTGTTTTTGCCGTGCTAGTTTTCGCTCGCGAAGCCACAGCCATAACCACAGGTTTACATGCCACCTCTGCAAAGATAGGACGACGTGCTGATGGTGTAGTGGCAGGAGCAGCAGGCTGCTCTAATGCCTCGGGGGCAGGGTTCTCCCTTGCTGGTGTTGGTGCTGGAGCCCTTCTGGAGGCTATGACAGCCTTCCGAGTTGGGCAACTCCCATAGCACGCAATGTGTTACCCCTTGCAATTAGCACATGTATACTTTTGTGACTTCACGGGGACAGACCTCTTTGGGGTGAATGCCACCACACCTCAGATAGCGCTGGTGGCAGAGGTGGCTGGAGTAATTAAACCCCAGAAAAAGGTAACATTGTGGGGACCCGCTAGAGCCTCTGGCTGGTTTCTCGTGAACCTGAAGGTAACAGTTGGTAATGACACCATCTATCTTGACTTCCGGTTCGCTGGCTCAATCCCTCACTATAAGGAATAGGGGTAGGGGGATGGGGATCTTAACTCCCTGGTAATCAGGAGCGGGCCGGTTAAGTTGTTTAACCACCCTGGGGGTGATACATTGGTGGATCAGGTTATCCCATATATCCTCGACGGAAGTATCCACCGGCAGACCAAGGATGACCCTGCGCACTTCACGAGCCTTTTCCAGGCTGAAGGTGAAGTGGGAAATTCCACAATTCTTCTAATTCGTTTTCTGTTGGCAGAGCCTTCTCTCTCCCATTCACTGAAGAATGAGGCTGTCATTTGAAGCCTCTCGCTACTTTGCCAGGATAATGCCTAGGAAATGTAAATATAGCATGAATATGACACACAACTTAACAGTAATCAGAATGTTTAGATGATAGTTGCAAAAACTGCAAAAGTGTGGGGAAAAAAACTTCAGATTTATCTACATAGAAAAGAAACGAACACCACCTCACCAAACTACTGCACAAGCAGAAGTAAGTATAGTACTTATGAAAGATAACACTAGCTGACACTTGCAAACAGGCGCACAATTGCTGATGAAAATAGTGCGATTTGGCTGTGGTGCGATTCACTTTACCCTTATAATGCAGCAAATTTAAAATTTGGAATAAATGAGAATACCAGTCACTGCTATTCATGCTTTGTTTGTGCAATGTAAATATTATACATAAGTCAGTGTTGCACACACTCAGAGCAAACACAACTGAACTGTCACTGTACTTGACACTGTTCACTAAAGACGTTGTAACACTGCGTATGAGCCATTCCTTTATATATTTAGTTCGTACAATAATGATTGGCACTCACCCTTAACTCCTGCAAAGTAGCAGTTTAAAATATGTGTCGATGTATGGATGAAGATACGCGATAGTACTGTCTAATGCCACCAGATGATGTTGCTACTTCCCATAGATGGTGCACCGGAGCAGCAGTTGCAATTGCCTTATGAATGCACTTGTGGACATCAGTGAAACAACATGGAAGCAGACAAGCATGAGAAGGTTGGGGGGGTCTGCATCAAGTCGTACATCCATGTTTCGTTGAGTGTTCGAATTCAAAGACGGCAGGGACTGCTGAAAAACGCAAAAGCTTTAGGCGCCCAGCAACCGCGCGCAAACTGAACAATCCCCAGCTTTTGGAGAGCAGGCGAATCACATTTAATGAATTAGTACAGGCAACAGGTCTATTACGATGAACACTACACACCATAATCCATGAAGATTTGATGATGAAAAAGGTGTGTGCACAACGGGTTCCATATATCCTCACCAATGCACAGAAACAGAAGCATGTGGAGGTATGATACAGAGCAATTCTTTGCAAAATTGGTCACTGTCAACGAATCATGGTTTTTCCATGAGACTCCGGAAAAGAAACGCCAATCTATGGAGTGGAAGCATGCTGCGAGCCCTCATCCCAAGAAATCACAGCCAGGACTATTCGTTCAGAAACACATGGCAACTCCGCCGACGCATTCAACAATGCCGCCATAGTAAAATGGGGCCGTGGTGTTCTTCTCCAACTTGACAAGGCACGACCACATGCCAGTCACAACATGGTCACCATTCATACACCAGGGTTTACTGTGCTACCGCATCCTCCATGTTCAATCTATTTGACTCCTAGTAACTATGCCCTTTTTGACTAAAAGAGTCATGCGGGGTAAGAAGTTCACCACTAATGACGAACTTCATGCATCTTCTTCCGTGGCATCGGTCTACCCCCAAAGAATGGTTTACTACGAAAATACAGAAGCTGCCAGAACAATGGAACAAGTGCATAGACATTAGCAGGGAATATCTGTAATGTTACCTGAATTATTTTGTTCAACAAATGGTTCCTGTAAACAAAAAAACAAAAGTTGTAGTGCCAATCATTTTTTAACGTCCCTAGTAGTACCTGAGCCAAGATAACACAAGGAAATATCTAAGGAATGATTTAAGGAAATATCGTATATGGAAGCTTATACAGAATAGATGAGATGTAGTGAGTTTTATGTAACTGGCTGTGACTGATAATGCAAACTTGATTTGATAATGCATATTTTTTAAGTGTTAATGTAAGTATATGTTTGCTTTACGTAAAACTATAACTAGCTACAGTGAAGCAATAAATATTACACAAATATAACTATTTGTAACAAAAAACTTCACCTATCTTAAGAAAATTATGTCAATTTTTCTTATTAATTGAGATCGATTTCACGAACATTTGCCCGCATCTTCAGTCAACACACTTCGTCGTCAAGACAACAGGTTACTATGTTACTATGTGCTTTTAGTATTAACGAAAATCTGAAAATGAAGCAAACCTAAAAACAGAATCAACTGCTGGTACTTTAAAATTCATTACACCATGTTTATTTTTTAAAGTAAATAGATTTTCCCAAACCAATTAAATCTATCGGATCATTTAATTGTTTTAATAATTTAACTTCAGGATTTATTTCATAGTCAAATGACCAAAACTGATCTGCTACAACCGATTTATCAGTCTGTTTATACTTAATGTTACGAAAATGTTCTTTCATTCTGGTTTCCAAATTACGTCTCGTCTTTCCAATATAAACCTGATCACAATCTAAGCAATTAAATTGATAAATACCAGATTTTTTATTATTTGGAATTTTATCTTTTTTAGAGAAATGTGGTAAATGTTTAATACTATATTTATTTTGAGGAACTTAAGTTATACCATATTCTTTAAAAAAACTTTGATAATGTTTATTAACCCAAGGATGGTAAATAAATGATTTAAAATAAATTAATAAATAAATTTTATTTTTAAGGGTACAAATATCATTAACAGTTTTTTTGATATTTAAATATTGCAGTGTTTTTTTTTTTTTTTTTGTATTATTATTTCTCTATATAAATAGAGTGTCCTGCGCCGTGGTGTAGCAGGCTAAGGCAGCATGCGTTGGTCCCTGGCCACGGAAAGCGGCTGGGGTTCGATCCCACCTATGTGGTGGGGATTTTAGGTCCCGTGTATGGGACTGGTGCCCATTCAGCATCGTGAGGAAAGTGAGGAGCTTACGATAGGTAAGCGGCCCTGGTCACGAAAACCAACATTCCAGCTGGGGGATGCCGAGTTGCTGACCACATCTCCTCCCCGTTTCGCTTGGATGATCGTCCACCTCTGCCGTGCATAAGTGGGCGGGAGGCCGGCAGTCGGGTTGGTAGGCCTTGGCCCTCTAAGATCTGTCGCGCCATGGGTTAAAAAATATAAATAGAGTAAAACTTCTACTTCAAGATGAAGATTTCATAAAAACTAATAAAGATCCTTTAAGATCTTGTATTTCAAATTTTAATAAAATACTTAATGAAGTGAAAGTTATATCAAATAAAGAAAACCCTTTTGTATAAGTTAGTAACCCTGTTTCACTTAGAATTTATGCTCTTCCTAAACTTCATAAATCTGGAAATAAAATGAGACCTATTGTAAATTGTACAAATTCGCCAACTTACAATTTAGCTAAATGGTTACATAAAAATTTTAGTAATTTTGATAAGTTTGAGAGCTTAAGGATTAAAAATTCTTTTGAAGTTGTAAAAAAGATTGACAGTGCTGTATTATCTAAGGCTGATAAACTTGTTTCTTTTGATGTAACTGCCTTATTTCCTAGTATTCCTTGAGAAAAGCTTTTGATTTATTTAAAGTAGTGGTTGATTTCAATAAATTTACAGGAGGACTTAATAGTTGATTTTGTTAAACTTACTAATTTTTGTTTGGAATCAACATTTTTTCACTTTTAATGGTGAACTTTTTCAACAAACTTCTAGCTTACCAACGGGTAACCCTCTTTCACCTGTTCTTGCTGATCTTTTTATGAGTTTTTTCGTAATGCAAGTCACTAAAGCATTCCTTTTGATTTTTAAAACATGGTCTAGATATGTTGATGATATTTTTGCTATTGTTCCTCATAAACAGATAAATGATGGATAGAGTCAACATGAAAAATTCAATGCCATGGCCGGGATTTGAACCACGGATCTCCTGGTTTCCATCCAGTCGCTCTTAACCTTTGAGCTACCATGGCCAACGTGCCGTCCTGACATTAAATTCTCCATTTGACTCGTATATTTCCCCGGTAGACCACAAGGGGCTCTCTCATCCGACATACAGCGTTTGTGGCGACTTACTATCGTAAGTACTTGAGTCCCAGGCTTCATCATTTAACTCTTATTATTTTAGTTAATTTCCATCAATTAACTAAAAGATAAATGATGCTTTAAAATTGCTGAATTTACAAGATAAAGCTATAAAATTTACATTAGAAATTGAAATTAATGCAATTCTTCCTTTTCTGGATTTGAAGATAAAGAAATAATAAATTAGATTTTGGTATTTATAGGAAGTCTACTCATATGGATAATTACATACAAAATAAACCTTGTAACCCCTTTGCAGATAAATTTGCTGTCTTTAATAGTTTGATTTATAGATTAATAAATATACCCCTGAATAAAGAGGAATTCAATAAAGAATATTGTTGCGAACCCGATCGCGATAAGGTGGCTTGCGCACACGAAAGGAACTGATGGGCGAGCAGTGTGGTAATAAGGAGCTTACATAAACAACTAACGATAGCGCCGATAAACAAGAGATGGACAGTTTATCACAGAGGTGAAAGACTTGCCAGCACCTATATAGTTACATTCTAGAACATTCGTGTTTTATCTGGTGACATTTTAGAGTAAAGTGTGTAGCCAGGACATTATTGCCGTGCCGAATGGAGGTACCAGTGAGGCAGCTCAACCTGGCAGACACCGATCACGACGTCCAGGCCGGAATGGAGCTGGGGACGTGCGAGCCCGTGGTCAGCGTGACAGCTATCGTCAAGACACAGGAGCCGGTTCCGACGCAACACCTGGGGTCCCGGCTGGAAGGCTTACTGGAGATGGCGGCCGATCACCTGACCGCAGAACAGCTCGAGAGGGTTCGACAACTGCTGAGACGATACCAGCGCGTATTCAGCCGAGGCAGAGAAGAACTACTGCGTCACCCGGCGAGAATTACTGGCGGTAGTAAAAACCTTGGAGCACTTCCACAATAAAGGAGATTTTTAATTTCTGCAACTCGACCTTTTAATTCTACGAACCCACAGAGTTACAATATAAAGATATTATTAATACTGCATTAATTAATGGTTTTAATAGAATTTATACAAAAGATATTGAAAAATTTAAATATAAAAAAACTGTTAATGATATTTTCACCCTTAAAAAATAAAAGACTACTATAATTTTAAGAAATTAACGTACCACCCTTGGGTTAATAAACATTTTCAAAAAAAAATTAAAGTGTTTGGTATAGCTTTAGTTCCTCAAAATAAATATAGTGTTAAAAATTTACTACGTTTCTCTAAAAGAAGATCAAATTCCTAATGATAAAAAATCTGGTATTTATCAATTTAATTGTGTAGTTTGTGATCAGGTTTATATTGGAAAGACGAGACGTAATTTGGAAAACAGAACGAAAGAACATTTTCGTAACATTAAGTATAAACAGACTGATAAATCGGCTGTAGCAGATCAGTTGAAATAAACCCTGGAGTTACATTATTAAAACAATTAAATGATCCTATAGATTTAATGGTTTGGGAAAATCTATTTACTTTAAAAAATAAACATGGCGTAATGAATTTTGAAATACCAGCAGTTGTTGTTTTCAAATGCTATGCTTTGGCAATGAAGCCATTAGCGAAATACCAGCAGTTGATTCTGCTTTTAGGTTTGTTTCATTTCCAGATTTTGGTTATACTGAAAAAAACATAGTAACATAGTAACCTGTGTCCTCGACGACGAAGTGTGTTGACTGAAGATGCGGGCAAGTGTTCGTGAAATCGATCTCAATTAATAAGAAAAATTGAGTACAAAAGTGAATCGAGAAGATATTGACACATTGCTTCACTCACACTGTTTATTCACAGGACATGTTTCAAGAGCTCTTGCTCCTATCCTCAGCTGATACTCGATACTCGAATTACACATTGTTATATTTGTGTAATATATGTGTATGTCTTCTTTGTTTCATTATAATTTTGAAAATGCTCGAAACATGTACAACTTGTCTATGGGCTAGTAAGCATATCATCATCATCATCATCATCATCATCATCATCATCATCATCATCATCATCATCATCAACAACAACAACAACAACACTTTCAAAAGCAAATATTTACAAAGGCCATGGTATTTCCTGGAGAAACCACCAGAGAAATATCATTAATGAAGGTATCAGTGGATATGCATACATTTGATTTAACCACATTATAAAACATAGAGTGTATACATACATTCAGCTTGTCATTCTTGCGACTGTCTTGGTAATTTGTAATGTTAATGGAGAACTATACTGTAATGTTTTATAGACTGGAGAAATGGAGGTGAAGAATCCACTGTTTCAAGATGATCCTACGCCAGCCTCACCAGCGACAGTGGCCACAACTCCAGCCTCTGGTGGACAACCATCACAGACTAGCCCTGAAAGCAAAAAGTAACAAACAGAAGAACCTTGGAGTTAACCACAATTCTCTTTCTTCCACATTAGATTATAATGTCTGTCTTGTTCCCCTTCTCAGTGTGTATACAGACTGATACAAAACACTTGTGTGTAGTGGTAGATGATGCTATCTTATTGTCTACAGTTCTTCAACCCTTGGGCAAATGAAACCTGGAGGGAAAACACTTAAGCACTTTAATATATTAAATGCTCAAAATGAGTGTTTATTACTCTAGCTTCACTTATTTAGTAAGAAATTACTGGAACATGTCAAATAAAAGAATATAGCACTGGGTCATCCATATATTGTGTCTCTGCAACTGAGAGTGTCCTGCTTGGCTAATATTTTATCGCTTCTTACCTGCCCTTGTTGTTTAACATGGTAACAAATTGAAATGCACTTGCCCACTTCACTAAGGAATGCTGGAGCATTTCTGGTGTCTTCTTATGAAATTATCTATAGTTACTTCTATTTAAACACTTGTTGAATGTTCATCTAAAGTGTGAGAATACACCTTATTTTTAATGAGCCCAAAAGTAATAGTCACAGTCTCCTCACAGTACAAATACGTGCTATATGAGCATACAAGCCATAAATAAACACTAGATATGCAAGTGAAGACATCACTCTTATTTCAGATGCTGCTCCATGACTTTTTATTACCACAAGCTGACCTCTTCTCCATTCCTGTTTCTGAGGGAGCTGTCAATTGTGGATATATGGACGACCCACTATAACTATAAGTGCAGTCAACAAGCATTACTCAGCACTAGCACAAAGGCCAAAATTTCATCAGGAAAGAGTTTTGCTTAGTTATGAAATTGCACTAGGGCACTACCAGTGTCCAAAGAAAGTAATGGAAGTTCTGAAACAAGCTCATAGAGGACCAACACTATTTTATTTATTAGTTTGGATAAAATATTAGTAATTTACTGAATAGAAAGTACTTTCATAATAAATTATGAAAATGAATTAATATTAAACACTCATATTGTTCCACTTACAAAATTATGGTGGAACATGTTTTGAGAACTTATCCCCATTTTCAGTTGGTAGTCGAATAACTGTTAATTTCCTGAGCTTCTTCTTCTTGAGATCTGGGAAGCAATTAACAGCTGAACTAGGGACAATAAGTCTTGGAACATTTCTACTTGGTAAGTGAAGCAACATGGGTATTTAAGATCGAGTCATTTTCCTTCACGTAATTATTTGCTTCACTGTGTGAATGTTCTACTAATTAATCTCATAATACCTTATGATAGAGAAACAATAATATTGAAGAAAACAATGTGTGTTTTTCGCACATTGTAAAAGAAGGGAAAAAATATAATTTCAACACGAGTTCCACCTAATATTAACAAATGCTGAACAACCAGATTATGGCATAGTACTTTTGCCAGTAACATGCTCTTAATATTACACATACTACATTTCTTTTGCCTTATATAATTATCTTGGGAAATTGTTTGCATTTCATTTCTAGCTATGAATGAAATTGTAACCCTAGTAAGAACTTATCTTTTGATGGCACATATAGTTTGATTTGATGTTAATCAATTTAACTTAACTTCCCTTTTCTAAAATATGTGAAATCCTGGCCCTCAAATCAGAGACCATCAGAAGAAGAAATATTAAAAATAATTGTAATACGACAGTCTTTGCAGGTTGTCTGGCAAATTTTAAAGAGTTAGATGAGTACCGATAGTTTTTCTTTCTTAGTCAGAGCATGTTTTGTAACTTTGTCCTTGTCTCTGGCTTTTGCCATGATTAGTTCTGTATATTGATTCATTAATATAATTTTGTGCTTAATTGTATCATAGTCCTTACACAATGGAATATTGATCTATATTTGTTACTCTTCCTAGTATTTTGATTTTCTATTCATCTTTATCGCTGGCTTTTGCAATGATTAATTCTGTATAAGGAGCTTGTTTTTTCTTTACTCTTTTTCCAGAATTTGTTGTACAATGGCACTGATGACCTAGTATATAAGCACCCTTAAGTATGCCTCGTCATCATCACCACCACAACAACAACCACCACCACCAGAGCTCTGAATTAAATGTGGGAAAATACTCATAGGGAAGATAAAGAAAAACAGTAGCTGACTTGTTATACGTTTGGAAGGGTTAGGATTCTGCAGTAAAGTGAGCTGTTAATAAAATATGTAGTACAATTACTAAAGTGAAAAGTTCTTTATTCATAATGCAGTACAGTTGCCTTCAATTTCATGAAAATTAAATTAATTTTTCATGAATTTTTAACTCTTGTAGAATATAAATGTTAAGTCTCTTAATTCTTAACTTACTGGTTTCCAATGAAAGTGTTACATCACAGTTCATTCTTATGGAGAATATGGTTGAGGTCATTAACACATGGGCTTGTGAACAGGAACTCTGCACTACAAATACTACCAGGATCGTCCTCTCTGACAGGTCCTAACACAGTTTCTATTTATCACAACCTAAAGAATAAATTGCATTTTGCATCATACCTTACTTGGATAACTGATCACAGATATTAAAGCTGGTTCTATAACAGGCAATGAAACTACACATGTGTCAATACAAGAATAATTCAGTATATGTGTGTTCTAATATTAACTGATAAATTATTGCTTTTGTTCAACAGTTAAACTGTGCAATTGAAATAATTTGCTACTCCATTCAATCTTATTAAATCTTTTTTTAAATAAAATATCTATCCTGCAATTTTGAATTTTGTGTGAACCAGCCTTAAATAAAACTGTAGTGGGAGGGGGTTAGTCCCCTGGAGTTAAGGGGGCAGGAAGTGCTTGCCCTCCCTGATTTAGGACTTTTGAACATGGATACAATGTTTAAACTACATAAAAGAAATTAAAATATAAATCAACAGTTTCATAGCAATTTTGATCCACATATCATCAGTTGAGAGAAAAATCAAAGCTTCTGAAAGCCCTTCAAAAATTGGTTCAACTTTCCATTTTGAAAAGCTATTTATACATAAAGTAAACGTGATTTGTTAAAATTTGATTTTCCATACCATAAAGAGTATATCCAGTTGAGAAACATCATCACAAGATGCAGACAGTGAGTCTAGACTGGTGAAGCATATTCCATATGAAAATGGTACATCCAGATAGGAAACATGATCGACAAGCTACACAAAATGAGTCTAGAATGACGTCAGTCTCTGAAACATGTTCTCATGAGTTTTGGTATAGAAAGCGAAGCTAGAGTGCTTAAAATTTAATTTTGAGCATTTAATTGATAAAGTAATATGTCTGATACAAAAAGAAAAAAAAAAAGGTGGACAGAAATAGGACAGTATGGTAAGAAGTTTACCCTCATTGTTGCAAAAAAACAATACTTTATAAATTAAACTGAAATTTTACAGCGGACAGACAATTAAAAGTTTGGGGATGTATTCTTCAAGATTCCTGCAAAAGTTAATAATAGCCAGATATTCTTTATAACTTGTTGAAAGTGTGGGGAATTACTTACACATTCCTCACATATAAAGTCGTCACATGGATTTAGAATTGGGGAGTTAGTTATTCTGACATAAAAACTGCATTGCAATAGATTCACACTTGCAGTGTTCTGTGTTACATTTTCTTGAGATGACAAAATGCAGTATTGCTAAGTTAGCTCATCTATCAAGAGTTGCATCATACATTGTAAACTTAATATTGAATTCATATTAGTAGAGTCAAAAATAAACTGAACATGTAATGAAATTATCATTAAGAAGGACTGTATATACATCTACATACATCTACTTCTCCACCTGAAGAACTTTGCTTTACCATTTATATGAACCCAAAGAAGGCTGAATAACCACAGTTTATTAAATGTGCTTGATAACATTCGCAGGCAACAAATAGATGTTGACTAAATAAAGTGGCATAGCCAGGTAAAGTTTGGCAGAGATATATTTGTGATATTAAATATTCCATCAACATTGGAGCAAAGCAAGCAAACGTACCAGAATGCTCAGTAAATCAAGGTTTTTATAAGAAACATTGATTTCTGCCCAGTTTATTGGCCTACCTCAGAATGGTGGTTGTCTGATTTTCTGTTTGAAGATCTGACTAGATAGATAAAATATACCAATTTTTCTGCTTCCTTTTATCATCTTCCTTTGCAAATTATAAGCTGTCAGTAACATGGGAGATAGATTTATCCATCAACTGACCCAAGGAAAGGGAAGTAAAACCAAAGAGAATTCAACGCTTGTATGCTTTAAATATCAAAAGTAATTTTTTTGACAATGGTGATATTTGCAGTTATTCTGTTAATACAAGTGCAACTTGTGTTTTATTTTGACGTTTTTTCTTATTATTTCTGTATTTGTAATTGATATAAAACAGTGATAGCTAATGGGGATGGTACAGGTAACTGTAAAATATTATGCTCATAAAGGCAAGTACCTTAGAGTGTAAGATATTTATAACCCATTTTGTACAGTGTCTTTAGAATGTGTTTATTCTACAATTGACAGCAGTGCTCTTTATATTTTAATAAATTTCAAAAAATTATATATGCATTGTTGTCAAAGGCAATAATGATGATACTTTCACATGACTTGTGCGATTGTCAACGTTATACCCACATACACAAGGCAGAGTTGGTCAATCATCCAACCGATAGAGGCAGGAGATGTGGTCAGCATCTTGGCACCTTTAGCCGGAAAGTTGGCTTTCTAGGCCAGGGTTTGCTACCTAACGTAGCTCTTCAGTTTCCTCATGATGCTGAATGAGCACCGGTCCTATACCTCTTTTTCTTCTCTTTTTCTTCTTCTTCTTCTTCTTTTTCTTTAACTTCCCTAGTTGTATCACTATCATGATGTTAGGGGATTCTTTTTCTCTATCCCTTTTAAGGTCCGGCCTGAGGAAGTAAAGCTTTGGATCTGATAGAGAACCAGGATAGGTGATAAGCCCAATGCCTGGTGTGAAGGTGAAGGAAGTGTATGAGGACAAGATGAATGATAGGAAAGATGATGATGAAGCAATTGGTGGAATGCTGATGGGGGAAACCGGAGGACCCTGAGAAAACCCATCCCAGCGCCATGCTGTCTACCACAAATCTTACTTTGCGGTTGCCAGAGGTAGAACCCGGGCCACCTTGATGAGAGCAAAGTGGTCTAACCACTCAGCCATGGTGCAGTCTCTCCCCCGGTCCTATACCTGGGACTTAAAATCTATACCCCCAGGGGTGGGATCGATCCCAAGCACATTCCAGGTGCAGGAACCAAAGTATGGCATCTTAGCCCTCTACGCCATAGTGCAGGACTGTAGGAGGTATTTGATGCACCAAATTAAAAAAAGAGAAATACAGGGTCATCAGATTATTTAGCAATGCTGTTAGCAGCTTCTGTGTCACAGGTGTGCACTACTCAGCTGCCAATACTTCAGTCCTTTGTGGACCATCTTATAATTAAAACAAGTACATAGAATGAACAGACATGACCAAAAAGCACCATTGAATGCCCTTACTTGCTCATTAAATATATATATATATATATATATATATATGTTGTAAATATTCTCTTTATATTAGTGAACTTTATATGTTGCAACTCTTCTTGGGAAATACTAGCTATTTCTACACATGTACTCTTTTACAGTTCTTGTAATGTTTAGGAATTTGATTTATACCCTTTGAATTTTTAAATTATCCTACAAGTACAAATTACAGTACATGAAATCTGGGGATCAAGCCGACCACAGACAATTCTGTTAACAAAAGTGTTAGCAATTCAAAGAAGTCCATGCTATTTGAACTCTAGCCTTGTCTGGTTCAAATATACTCTCCATTCATCTTCTTAAGGGGAAAACTCCTTTAATACATATGCTTGGTAGCATCCAGCATTAATTAGTTTGTGAAAGATAATGAGATCAATGATTTTAGCCATACACATAGTACACCACATACCAGCCTTAGCATCATTTTATGAACTCTGCATCTTGAAGTCTCAGAAGTAAAGAAGTGAACTGAAGCCTTGGGAGGGAAGTTGTGGACGACCGTGATCCAGGTGCTGCTCCTAATAGCATTACCTATTTATCTGATGATACCACATAATTGGTAAGATAGTTAAAATGTTTTATGTGAGTTTGTCCTTGTATTTGTAGTTTTCTTTCAAAAAAAATTAAATTAGTGTATTATTTGGCAACATTACTATAATATTGTCACCAGCTTGTGTTCTTTGTGCTCATAACATTGTAGTCAATTGTGCTACAGTATGAAGTTAGGCAAGGTCACCTCTAACTTAAACAGAGCTCTGCAGTTGCCACTGAGGCAACTCAAAATGCAACTGTCACTTGCCTGTGTTCACTTATAGGTAGTGATGTCATTGTCATATGTCACCCTTTGATATACTGCATGTTGGCTTGTGACATAGCCAAGTTTATCTGAAAAGCAATGTACCTTTCATCCTTGTCTAGTGGGAAGTAAAACAAACCTACCAATAAAAGTGTCTGGGAAGAAATCAAGGACCCATCTCTTAAACTTATTTAAAAATTATTAATCTATTTAAAGAACTTTAATCTATCTATCGAGATTTAACTGTATTGGAACACCACAATGAAGCGAAATAATTATTAATTTATAGATGAGTCGTATTTATTACACATCGGCTTCACTTACGTACCTATTTTGAGGACATGTTTCGCAAATCATCATTTGCATCTTCGGCTCTTATGCGACTAAAGCTTGATCCAGTGGATTATCCACACCACTTTCAAGTGAAAGTAGTTCTGTAATCCATCAGTAAATGCATTCAGATTTATCATACCTAATTTGAATAGTTATAAATAAAAGTGTTGTTAACAGTGAAGCTAATTTCATGTATAAAGACTAAAATTGAGTCATACCTTTTAAAACTTATAACTTCAGTCACATCCTTTTACAAAATCAGGAACGTTTTCGAGACTGTTGCAGTAGAAAGACATGAGTGAAGTTACAAGTTTTAAAAAGTATGACTCAATTTTAGTCTTTATACATTATCATACCTATTTTAAATCTCAATCCATTGTTCTCATTCCCAACAATTTTTGTTGGCCTATTATTGCAAGGATCGTTTGAATTAGTAGGCAGTCTGGAAAACATATAGTAGAACATCTATGATGCCTCTTTCAAGTGTAAAATAGTTATGTATGATAACTAAAGCTAGGTAGAAAGTACAATGTACTAAAATTGCCAATCCAAGTCCAACTTTGTTACATTTATTGGTGGCCTATTATTGCAAGGATCATTTGAATTAGTAGGCAGTCTGGAAAGGAGGGCATATAGTAGAACATCTATGAGGCTTCTTTCAAGTGTAAAATGATTCTGTATGATAACAAAAGCTAGGGAGAGAGTACAATGTACTAAAATTGCCAATCTAATAGTCACAGGCATTAAGCATGAGAGTCAAACAAAAACCATTGATATAAAAATTATTTGTGGTTGGTTTATTGACACTCGTCACTTACTTTTTCATATATTTATGAGAGACTAGTTTCAAAGGCCCTGGCCTCCATTTTCAATCTCTTCCCAAATGGAGGCCAGGGCCTTTGAAACTAGTCTCTCATAAATATATGAAAAAGTAAGTGACGAGTGTCAATAAACCAACCACAAATAATTTTTATATTAATTTTGACGTCACTGTTACTAAATTCCTCCAAACACACATCAAAAACCATTGAGCTACCTTGTTGGTATAGTGAGCTAGAGTATAGCAGTTCTGGTTCTCTGTCATGGAATATTCCTGGGTTCAATCCTACCAATGGTGCAGAGCTTTAAGCCCAGATGTTCACTTCACTGGACTCATAGTAGAAGATAGAGGTAATAAAAAAGATCTTTAGGTGCAAGAGCTGTTGACCACTCTTCAATCACCACATATACTACTACATTGAAGAAAAGCAAAAGACCAATATAGTAAGTGTTTGATACCACACATTGAACATTTACAGCTAATATTATTGTTCTTTTTATACAGTTCCAAAAATTATAATTTGATATGCCTTATGATATCATATAATATAAATTTTACTTCAAATTACTGTTTATGCAGAATGTTCAGATAACAAACTTAACCATTATGGTACTCAATTAAAATTTATAACTGTATTTATATTGTATTGTGTTGATATTGTTATTGTGTTAATATACTTCAATTTTTTTATTCCATCAAATTTCAAATTCTCCCCAAAACTGTTCCTAATGCTGCAACTTGATTTCCCCCATGGGCACAGATTACTTGTTATATAAAAGTTTTTTACCATATGGTTTAAGATATTTATCAAAGTGACAATCACTTTCTCATAAGAGAATGTAGGCTTTGAAGGCTGGAGTCAATATAGCTTCCACTTTCTCACTTGCTGTAAACAAAACAACTAATACTGGTAATATGAAGATATCACATAGCTAGGAGGAACATTTACATTGAAAGAATTTCACACTGCAACCACTCATGGAGCATATGTCTAAGGTTGAAGCACTGTAAACATTACTCAGGTCTGTCTAAATGCTGGTTGGTGAATGTGGGACGTCTTTGAGAGATCATGCCATCTCGGTTTTGTTAATTGCTTAGAGGTTTTGTGCATGTCGACTCAAAGATTTTGGGAAAGTCACTCATAATAATACTATATTGTAACTGTTATCACAGAGTAAAAAAAGATTATATATATATGTATAAGAATAATTATATTTCTATATGTATTCAACTTATGACAATGCAAATTAGCAAATCTGCAATGGTTTGAAATATGCCTTTTAATTTTACTGCCATAAATTTGAAGGAATGATATTCTCATCAGTTAAGTGTACTCAATGTTTTAAGTCAATGCATATAGTCAAATTTTCCTTACAACTCTGATTAGTATAAATGTGATGGTGGTAGAGGTTAAGAAGGGTTGAGAACAGGCAGATCTGATGATGGCAGGTTCCTAGCAATTCCAGCTACTACCCTATTATATTCCAGAGAATAAACAGTTTTCTCCTTGAACAACATAAACTGCAAGTCATTGTCCAGTGCACCTAACCTACTG
The DNA here is from genome assembly GCA_030765055.1 of Mantis religiosa. Classification (NCBI taxonomy): domain Eukaryota; kingdom Metazoa; phylum Arthropoda; class Insecta; order Mantodea; family Mantidae; genus Mantis; species Mantis religiosa. Next base: position 74,192,695 of record CM060952.1, read on the forward strand.
CTTTACCGGATGAAGTGAAATAAGGAAGAAAAAAAAATTGTGTTGGTGCATACTGCTGACCTGGCAAAACAAGATGCACAAGCCAAAGGAAATCAAAACCAGGATCCCATGGCTTGAAGCCTCAGATGCTACCATGTTGATTTTTGTGTATCTACCCATCTATATTTGTAACAAGATAGTTTTCAAAAATGAAATTGCAATCATATGAAAATAACAATGCATTAAACAATAAAAACTCAAAATCCAAAACTGTACTTGGTATAAACATAGACCCTGAAATTCTTTGTCAGCTCTTAAAGAAATTGCACTGAAAATACTGCCAAGAGGTCCAAGAAAAGCTTCCTAACAGGTGTATTTTAAAATAAGGTGTAACAAAGTATTACACATTTATCCATGAAATATATTCTTGGTGTATTTAAATGGCAAAAGTACAATTAGATAGTCTTTTTGTAATGTTTCAGATATATTTTCTAAAGGTTTTTTAAAAAGAGGGATTTTTGTTCTGAATGTGTCAAAAATTCAGTTTTGAACATCATAAAATCTCAGACAGAGAAAAGAGTTAAAAGATTTTGTACTAAAAAAGAGCTAGTAATATTCGTAAACACACAAAAATGCATTTTGTGCCTTGTTTTACCAAAGAACCAGCAATAATAGAGTATGAGACAAACTGTTCATTCGGTCACTATCAGTGAATTAATCAGAGACATTTATCAAGTTCTAAAACCTGCAACATTCTTTCCTCCATCAGAACAAAACCACTTAAATCCCTGTTATATCACTTCATTACATAACAACGTCTGACTGGTAGTGAAATTCACCTTTATTTATATTTGTAACTGAGGTTCTTGAATGAGATTTGTTTGTTAGCTGCAGTAATTTGATCCATTGCAGATTTGTAAATACTTGATAAATGTACATACATATAAATATATAAATAAATACATACCCAGTCCAAGTCTATACTGTCCATCCTTGCTAGCATAAAATACAAGTGTGTGAGTGAGATTGGTCATCTCTCTAATGCATGCATACCAACTTAAAAACAGCCCATTTGCATGCATGGCATGTAATATAAATTATCTTTTATTATTTTCACATTAATGACAGTCTTATCGATTTTATCAATATGTGAAGAATTTAATATATTTTATTAAGACATGCTTTGTTGCAACAATAAAAATACCAGTATAGGATTCACATGTCCTTCTCATCCTGTTCCTTCCTCATATGAAATTCTAATGTATATAATTTGAAGATAATGTACAAGGGCTGTTAATAAAGAGAGAGTTTCTTTTTTCCCCAACTGTTTATTACTTTATCAATGTTAACAATCCCAAACACTTTTTGCAAAACACAATAAAACGCAAGGATTGGCATATCTGTCTGTAAAGAACAAAGTTTATCTCAAGTAAATTCAATATATGAGTCAATTGGAGAATTTAATGTCATGCTGGCACATTGACCATGGTAGCTCAATGGGTAAGAACAACTGGACGGAAACCAGGATATCCGTAGTTCAAATCCCGGCCATGGTATTGAATTTTTCAGTTTGACTCTATCTATTCAAAACCTTAACCTATACACAGCTAGTGCAAAGGAACGATTAACTTCCATCAATTAAATTCAGCGTATTTCAGTTCTTTTGTTTAGGGTCAATCAGTTCTACATATTTAAAATATCAATATGCTGTGTAGTTTTCACTGTGATTCCATTAATGTAATCTAGTTCAATTTCCACTGTCACTTCAGTAACAGGATCAAACGTTGGAGGACGTAAAATGAAAAAAAAAAAAAAAAAAAAAAGAAACAGGATCAAATTCTCAAGATTCTCTTTAACTTCAGGTCAGTTGTATGAACTGATATTCCAGTATTTTGTGAACGTTTATCATTTCCATTATTGGGGTGAAATAAAAAAAGAATAAAAAAATCTGCATATCTAATAGCCTGGCTTCTGGAATCTATACCATGCCTTATTATGCAAACTTTATTGTTAACTTTATTCATTTTAATCAAATAACACAAAACAATTTGTAAATTTTGCAGATATAATCTACTTGCTACCTTAACAGACTAACTAAACCTACAGATTACTGGATTCCAGTAATCTTACAAATCTATTTATCTAATCTATGTATCTAAAACACTTTCTTCTACTTTACTTCTACACCAACAATATAAATCAAATCTACATTTCTACTACAGCTTTAATTGCCATAACAAACTACAAAAGACTGTTTCCTGCAATTTTAAAATTTCCTCATCTGCAACTGGTATTAAAGCTTCATTCTGGTATCCATTTCCTAAAGGGACTAGCGTCAGTAGATGGAGCTGGTTCATCAGTTCCAGATATCCAGGTTGCCATCTTTCCTCTTCTGCATAATCAGTTATGTCTGTCCGCTCTGATACTCTCCATATATCTCCTCTGGCTCACCTTGGATTCTCCTTCTATCTATGATTTCTGTTCTTCTTTCTGATATCCATAACTGGCATCTTCTACTTATTGGTTGTGTATCTTAAATTAGGTCTTCAAGTCTGGTAATCTAGAGGGCACAGATGTTATAGAAAATGCAGCTGTTCATGTTGCTTTCTGCAATAGTTTAGATGCGGTTTTATATCCAGTTTCCAGACAGTACTAAACTGAAGTCTATAAATTCTGGGAAGCAAGAATAATAATAATTTTATTATCAAATTCTGAGCATTAGACACAATACATTTTCAACCAGGAAACCTTCCACTTAGAATTCTGTAACTCTGGTAATTTACACCTCTCATTATTATTTTGGAAACTGTAGAGGCTAATGATATGACATCATGTTCAGGAGCAAAGCAACATTCCTCCCTCAACCAACACATATTCAAATGTAAACAAACATGCAGCAGTGTATACTGCAACAGTAAAACATGATTCTTTCAAATAATCAAAATGCAATGGAACCTTAATTTATATGTATGTAAATTACAAAAGTTACAACAGAGATTGAAGACAAAGTGTTTTGTTAGAATTTCCGTCTCTCCAGTCATTTCCTCATATGTTAGTCATAGTGCTATGTTTGGCCTAACATATTATGCACTTTTTTCTAAACTGCAGATTGTAAAATCTAAAAGCGGATAGTGATTGGCAGATAAAAACCTACAGGCTCTATTGTATTTTATTATTAATGAATTCACGAATGAAACTGTAATGCTCCAGACAAATTAAAGAATAACATGCACAATTAAATTTAAAATCCCTCAGTCTATATGTATTAGGCATACATCAAATAAAATATGCATCAGAGGAGTTTCCACAAGCCGCTGCAGCTCTTGAAACCACCTTCAAATTGTGTACATATAATATTAAGTTATGTAACATTGCCATTCCTACAATTTGCAATGACCAATAAAGTATTGTCGCAAATCTTTTTTTTTACGACTGGCAGCATATGCGCAAAAAGGGTTTGCACAGATTGTTTACACAAAGGAACTGATAGGCAGACAGTGTGGTAATAAAGAGCTTCCATAAGCAGTTAAAGATAGCACGAGATAAAGGACTTGCCGGCACGGATAAAGTTTCCCATTTAAAAAATTCTAGTGATATCTTGATTGTCAGAGAACAGTCAATTTTTTGTTTGTTCCAGAAATCTCTCGAATTTATCAATGAGGTATTTAAGGAAGCGACGACTCGCCAAGAGTCAGTCATAAACAGAGTAGAGTAGTAAACAGCTGTGAGGACAGACGTAAGAGGAGAGTCGTGAACATATGTTGTAATGAGAGCTGATGTTGTAAACAGGTGTAATCAGAACGCTGTTGTTGTGATCATCGACCTTGGTAGATTGTGTATGTAATGTAATACTACTGTTGTGAGTGTATTTCTACGCAAATAAAGAACGATTTGAATTTCTGCAAATTGGACTTTTAATTCTACAAACCCACAAAGTCACAATTGGTGTCAGGAAGTGGAACATCTGACCATGGACGTGGCATTGGAAAAGATTTTACAGAAAATGGAAGAAATGAAGACGGCTAACAATAACATCACCAAGAAAATGGAAGAAATGAAGGTCGAGTTAACAACGAAGACAGAAACAGCAAACAACAACCTGGCAGTGGAAGTGAAAGAAATGAAGACGGCTAATGACAACCTCACCGAGAAAATGGAAGAGAAGTAGGAGACAGCAAATAACAACTTGGCCGCGACGATGACCGTGATGACCAAATTAACAATTGAAATGCAGGCTGCCAATGAGGCCCTCACTGAAAAATTTGAACAACAGCTAGCCAGCGTGGGGGATGACGTCACGAAGCTGGGCAAGCGGATGGATCAAGTGGACGAGCGCGTCGAAGACCTGGCGAGCCGCGTTAACAACCTGGAGGGCAAGGCCGACAGCAACACAAAGTCTCTGAACGCCATGGTGGAGGACGTCGTCGGCAGGAGGTTGAAGGATTTAAAGGTCGACGCGCCGGGACGCGACACAACATCTGCGCGCGTCAAACCGCCGAAATTCGACGGCGCGACAACTTTCGAAGTCTTCCGCCGCCAGTTCGACACAGTGGCCAAGCACAACAAGTGGTCACCGGAGGCAGAGGCCGCACAGCCTCCAGGGACGGGCCGCATAAGTCCTGAACGCGGTACAGACCACGGTGGAGCCCAAGGACATCTGGGAGGCCCTGCAGAACCGCTTTGTAAACCATCGCTTAGCTGCAGCGTACCGCAGCCAGCTGAAGTCAAGGTCATAGCAGCCAGGAGAGACGCTGCAGGAGTTCGCCCTAACAATTGAGCAGCTGGCTAGCAAAGCCTTAGTCAACCTCACACCAGAGTTCGTAACCCGGGAAGCCGCCTACACATTCGTTGACGGGGTACGAGACATGGAGATTCGTCAGCGCATAATGCTCGGCGACTACAAAACCATCCGCGAGGTGCTGACGGCAGCATTGAGGATGCAGGCGGCCAAGATGACAGCTACTCCGACCTCCAGAACCAGGAGTATCCGCTACACGGGAGACCGAAGGCCAGCCGAGGTACGCCGGCGAAGACCTAGTGGCGTGTGTTGGGAGTGTGGAGAGCCGGGACTTCTGGAGAGAGATTGCCCACACCAGGGAGAGCAGCCGGAAACACAAGTAAAGGCCGTCGTGGCGAGGGGAACTTCGACGCCATCACCAACATCCCCTCGAATGACACTGCGCACCGCCAGCCGGCATATGGATGATAGCCTCATCGCGGATGGTTGGGTGAGAGGGAAGCCGTGCCGTTTGCTGGTGGACACCGGCGCAGCCGTGACCATCATCAAACCTGACTTGGCGAAGGGTTTGCTGACGAGGAAGCCGAGCGGATCATACCAGCTTGTGACGGTATCGGGTGACACCTTGCCTGTGGAGAACGACGCTCTACTGAAGTTGACCTTGGAACGGACTGCCGTGCGTCTGTGGGTGTTCGTCGCGAAGGTGGCTGAGGAGGGATTGGATGCCCTAAGGAGCCACGAGGCGACGGTCGACGTCGGCAGGAATGTCCTGCGGCTCAATGGAGAAGAGGTGATACTCCGGCAACCCGAAGAGTGCCTTGGAATCTGCAGGGTCATCTTGAAGGAAGACGTGGTGGTCCCCACGAGAAGCGAGGTGGTGGTGACAGCGTGACTGGAGGGTTAACGGACGAAGAACATGATGCTGCAGCAGAAGACGCCTGTGCAAGGACCATGTGTAGCCAGGACATTGTTGTCATGTCGAGAGGAGGTGTCAGTGAGGCTGCTCAACCTGGCAGACACCGATCACGACGTCCAGGCCGGAACGGAGCTGGGGATGTGCCAGCCCGTGGTCAGCGTGACAGCAATCAACAAGACACAGGAGCCGGTGCCAACGCAACACCTTGGGGCCCCGGCTGGAAGGCTTACTGGAGAGGGTGGCCGACCAACTGACCGCACAACAGCTGGAGAAAGTTCGACGACTGCTGAGACGATACCAGCGCGTCTTCAGCCAAGGCGAGAGCGACTACGGCCGCACGGATCGAGTGCTTCGCCGCATCGCAACCGGAGACGCAACCACCTAGACGCGTTCCGCTGGCAAAACAAGCGGCGGTACGGGAAATGCTAGATGAAATGATATCCAGGGGAGTGATTGGAGAGTGTGACAGTCTTTGCTGTTCCCCTGTAGTTCTGGTGACAAAGAAGAGCGGTGAGCTACGCTTCTGCGTGGACTACAGGAAGTTGAACGCTGTCACCCGAAAGGATTACTTCCCCCTATCCCGGATTGAAGAAACCCTGGATACCTTGATGGTGCGCAGTGGTTCTCGACCCTTGACTTGTCGGGTTACTGGCTAGTGGCTCTAGACCCCAGAGACAAGGAGAAAACCGTATTTTCGACAGGCCAAGGGCTTTGGCAGCTCACAGCTATGCCCTTTGGCCTCTGCAATGCACCAGCTACCTCCAAACGCCTCATGGAGTCGGTAATGAGAGGGCTGACTTATGACGCCTGCCTGCTATACGTGGACGACATCATCGTCGGCAAGTCGTTCGAAGACCATCTCGACAACATGAGCAAGGTGTTACAGAGACTGCAGGAATACCACTTGAAGCTGAACGAGAAGAAGTGGCAGCTCTTCCGCAAGGAAGTCAACTACTTGGGCTACATAGTCTCACCAATCGGAGTGGCCACAGACCCGGAGAGAACACAGGCCGTGAGAGATTGGCCTAGTCCAAAGGATAAGCGAGAGTTGCGAGGGTTTCCTGGGGCTGTACAGTTATTACCGGCGCTTCATAAAGGGGTTCTCCAACATCGCCAAACCCCTCACCCTTCTGATAGAGGAACACCGACCTTATGTGTGGACGGATGACACCGAAGACGCTTTCCAGCGGCTGAAGAGGACACTGTGTAGTGCTCCTATTCTGGGATTTCCACAAACAGGCGGCGCTTTCATTGTGCACACCGATGCCAGCGACCATTGCATTGGAGGCATCCTATCTCAAGTCCAGGACGGCCATGAGCGGGTGATAGCCTACCACAGCAAGACGCTATCCAAGGCAAGAGAAGAACTACTGCGTCACCCAGCGAGAGTTACTGGCGGTAGTGAAGACCTTGGAGCACTTCCACAAGTACCTGTATGGTCAGCCATTCCACCTGAGGACTGACCACTCCGCCCTCACCTGGCTACTTAGGTTTAGAAACCTGGAAGACCAGACAGCCCGTTAGGTACAGAGGCTGCAGGAGTACGACTTCACCTCTGAACATCATAGAGGGAAGAGTCATGGTAACGCAGATGCCATGTCCTGAAGACCTTGCCCAGAGGGGTGCGGCCAATGCACAAGAGTGGAAGAAAAGGAGCGTGCCGCAGCTGTCAGAGTGGTCACGGCAGCACCTGCGGACGGCTGGGATAGTGCAGGCCTGAGGAGGGAGCAGCTGGCGGACGCAGACTTGGGACCACTCTTGAGAGAAGTGGAGGCAGGGACAAGACTAACCTGGAAGGCATCGCACCGAGGAGCGCCACCTACAAGTCGTACTGGGCCCAATGGGACTCACTGAAGACAAGAGAGGTCGTCCTGTTCCGGGTATGGGAATCACCTGATGGGAAGACGCAAAGTTGGTACTTCCCCGAAGTAAGGTCCCGGAGGTCTTGGAGGAAGTGCACGCCGGGAATTCAGGAGGACACCTGGGAGCAAACCGGACGATCGACAAACTTCAGCAGCGCTACTACTGGCTGAGGCTCCGAGCAGATGCTGAGATATTGTGCCGTTAATGTCACGTGTGCGCGGCGAGTCGCGGCCCCCAGACTAGGAGCCGGGGTCGCATGCAGCAATACAACGTCGGAGCGCCATTCGAAACGATTGCCGTAGACATAGCTGGACAATTCCCAGTGTCCGACCGAGGCAACAAGTACCTGATGGTGGTCGTGGACTTCTTCAGATAGTGGCTGGAGGTGTATGCTGTCCCGAACCAGGAGGCAAAGACAATCACAGACTGCCTCGTGGAGCAAGTGTTCTGCCGATTTTGGGTGCCGTTAGAGCTCCACAGCGACCAGGGCACCAATTTTGAGTTTCACCTGGTGAAGGAGACACTGGAAAGGCTTCGTGTGAACAAGACCCGCACAACACCTCTACATCCCCAGTCGGATGGCATGGTCGCAAGGTACATCAAGACCTTAGAAGAACACCTGAGGAAGGTCGTGGCCAGCCATCAGCGAGACTGGGGCATCAAGGTGCCACTGTTTTTGCTGGCCTACCGCTCGTCTACACACGACACCACTGGGATAATGCCAACCAGCTTAATGTTCGGCTGAGAGCTACGCCTCCCCTGTGATCTGGCTTTTGAAAGCCCCCCGGACGCAAAGCAGCCAACAACCGAGAATGTGGAGAACCTGGTAGACCATCTCCACGACACGCATGAGATGGCTTGTCAGAACATCCAGAAGGCGAGTGACCGCATGAAGACCCGATACGACAGGCAAGTCAACAGACAAGGGTTCCAGCAAGGTGACCTGGTCTGATTGTACCGCCCTACCCGGACCAAAGGACACTGCCCGAAGCTTCAGTAGTCATGGCAAGGACCGTACCAGGTAGTGAAGAGGATTAACGACGTGGTCTATCGCATCCAGAAGGTGCTCCGAGGGAAGATGTTGGTGGTACACCTGGATCGCCTGGCCCACTACGGTGGTGCTGTTAGGGACGACCAGCCTTGAGGAAGGAGCAGTGTCGCGAATCCCTTTTTTATGACTGGCAGCATACGCGCAAAAAGGGTTCGCGCGGCTTGTTTTCACAAAGGAACTGATAGGTAGACAGTGTGATAATAAAGAGCTTCCATAAGCAGTTAAAGATTGCACGAGATAAAGGACTTGCCGGCATGGATAAAGTTTCCCATTTAAAAGATTCTAGTGATATCTTGATTGTCACAGAACAGTCGATTTCTTGTTTGTTCCAGAAATCTCTCGAGTTTATCAATGAGTTATTTAAGGAAGTGACGACTCGCCAAGTGTCAGTCGTTAACAGAGTAGAGTAGTAAACAGCTGTGAGGACAAATGTAACAGGAGAGTCATGAACATATGTTGTAACGAGAGCTGATGTTGTAAACAGCTGTAATCAGAACGCTGTTGTTGTGATCATCGACCTTGGTAGATTGTGTATTTGATGTAATACTGCTACTGTGAGTGTATTTCTACGCAAATAAAGAACGATTTGAATTTCTGCAAATTGGACTTTTAATTCTACAAACCCATAAAGTCACAGTATCGACACATCAGAAGTTAGATTTAATTCTTCAACAATTACAAGTATCAAAATACCTATAAATCAAATTCCACCAATAAAAAAAGGAAATGGAACCTGGAGAAGGAGCAATAATGATAAAGCTGGATAAAAGTGAATTGAGGAGATATTGACACATTCCTTCACTAACACTGTTATTCACAGGACGTGTTTCAAGAGCTATTTCTCCCATCTTCAGCTGAGTCATGACTAGTGCAGGTTGTAGTAGTTTCCTCTTTCTCTGTATCGTCAATAGATGGAATGATGTATTTTTCCAAGATATCTGGTGGTAGAGTTTCGAAGTTCATATTTCTGTAACAATTTTTATTAATGAAAATTTTTTTCCCATCCCAGATCTATGGGATGTTTAACATGTTTTATTAAAGTTGCCTCCAAGTTAATGTCATGTCTGGTATTCAAAAAATGAAAAGCTACTGCTTATTTTTCTAATTTACTCCTTTTAATGTTTCTTATATTTTCTTTAGTTCTGATGTCTATATTTCCTTTTGTTTTTCCTATATAAATTTTAGAGCAAGTTTCACATTTGATCTCATAGACTCCTGGTTTTTCTTTTATAGTAAATGCATATTTTTGGGAGGGGGGGGGTCCTTTTAACAAATTCTTGATATTGTATATATTTTGAGGTGTAAGAACTATGTTGTGTGTTGAGAGGATTTTTTGGAATTTATTACGAACTGACAGATGAAAGGTAAATTTCTTAAAAATGTTGTTCTCTTTTGCTCCTGTGGGTATCAGGGTGGTGGTTTCTTTTATTTGCTATATGGGAAAAAATCTTCATTAACCTCCTGAGACCTACGGTACAGTATACAGTACTGTAACTTGTAAAAATTTTCCAGCAGATGGCAGGCAAAAAAGACGTATCTCTGTTAGCTTAATAGGATCTACTGACATCTAGGGAGCTTACTTCAACTTTGTTATGGCATATTATTACCTGGCTTGTGTAAACAGCTTGTTAGAAAATGGCAACTCACCGTTTGCAGCATGGCAAATGCTTCCTTCGAGGTAAGTGCAAATTAACACTTTACAGCAGTGTGTTTCTCCTTTAATAATATACTTTTTCGTTCATTGATATTGAAAGGTAACTAATATCTCAAATACATACATCCTCATGCTTTATTGCGGAATTTATAACCTCTTTTTTCATGAAGTACAGCAGTCTGTACTTTGGGACCCACTTAATATAATCCAACTGGTAAAATTTAAAACAACCAATTTTGAGCACCAAAAACGTTATTTTTATGTATCTGCATTTAACTAATGGTTTCATTTCTGATATAGATGATGAAGCTGAGAAATATCTCTTAGAAGTACTTGCCAATATGGATGATTCTGAAGGTGATTTTTCTGAAGGAGATGAGGATTCTGAAAATGGCAATACCAGCAACATAGCAGATAGTACTCCTATTCAAAATGATGAAGATGAAACCGAAAGTGAGAGATCCAGTAGCGATTCTGATGATGTATGCTGTCCCTGATTACTAAATTATCTATTTTATTCACATTTTCCTACCTAGGTCTTGCAAAGTTGAACTAGGGACCTGGAATACTTTATATAAAAGTAAAAGAATTTTAATATTTCAGGATTCTGTGCAAATGCCGAGGTGCCGCTGGCGAAGAAGAAATTTTAATCCAGCTCTGGCCTCAATTATGCAGCCCAAACTACCTCCCATTGATACAACTGCATTTGAGAATGTTGATTACTTCAAACAATATATCGATGACAATATACTCCAAACAATAGTGGTATGTCTTTAATGTCTTTAATGAATGGCAGACCTCTAAATTTAGATTTGTTTGAACTGAAAACGTTTATTGGCATTCATATGATAATGAGCTGCTTACAGTATCCAATAATCCGAATGTATTGGGACAATAGATGGAGGGTGCCAATCATAAGTGACAATATGGCTAGGAATAGATTCTTCACCATTAGGACTTCTCTGAAGATTGTGTTTGATGAAGACATTTCTGAGAATGAATGTAAAGATGATAGGTTGTGGAAGGTACGTCCACTTATTAATAAAATAAGAGGAGGATGCCTGAAGCATGAAAGGGAAGAAAATGTTGCCATAAGTGAAATGATACTTCCATTTTCTGGAGTTTGCAGTTTGAAGCAATATTGTCCCAACAAGCCTAACCCAGTTGGTCTAAAAGTTTTTGTTTTGGCAAATTCCAATGGTATTGTGTTAGATTTTAAATGCTATCAGGGGAACACAACATACCCTGAGTATAATGCACAAGATTTTGGTTTGGGTGAAGCTGCAGTGCTTCAGATTACGGAAAGTCTCACTCCAGGACACTCTATTTATCATGATTGGTATTTTACAAGCCAAAAACTAGTGAATGAGCTTCTCAAGAGAGGACTTAGGTCAACTGGCACAATGCAGAAGAACATGTTACCAGAGGAAGCATGACTAAAGAGTGATAAAGAATTAAGCAAAGAAGGTAGAGGATTTTTAGACATGCTTGTTCACCATGATGGCAGTGTGTGCATTGTAAAATGGATGGATAAAAAGGGCATTAATATGATGTCATCCAACCAAGGACTAAATCTTGTGGATAAGTGCAAGAGATATAATAAGAAAGAGAATAAATATTAAAAGCAGAAGCATTATTAACAGTGAAGTATTCTTCATATTTGAAATTGATTTGAGTCACTATGTTTACTCTCAAACTTCACTTACTTGTTGTTGTATAATTGAAATGTTTTCAAGATCATTCGATCTCATCCTCAGCTGTTTGGTGACTAAATGAACCTTCCTTTTCTTCCACTACTACGGAGCTCCGATCACTCTGCCATCTGGTGTTAGGGGCACTAAGTTTTAATATTTCATTTAATGCCGGGATTTCAAAATTTAAAACTTTATCACGGTTTATGTTTATGAATATTTTTTCCCAAATATCCAATTCTATGGGTGTACTTAAAGATTTTAACAATTTTAGCAGACCTATACATGAGCTATTTTGAAACACACATAGTAAAGGCCTTCCCACAGATTTATAAATTTTGGCAGAGATATGTTGATGATGTTTTTGCTATCATTCCGGAAAAACTTAGAGAAGATTCTCTAAAATTACTAAACCTGCAAGATAATCACATCCAGTTTACTATGGAAGTAGAAAGAGACAACACCCTACTCTTTTTGGACCTCAAGATAACTAGAAATTGTCATGGTGTAGATTTTGGAATATACAGGAAGCCCACACACATAGATAATTACACAAAGAAAAATGAATACAACCCAGTTTCACATCAACTAGCTGCCTTTAGAAGTCTAATTCACCGGCTATACAACATCCCACTGAGTAAGGAGGAATTTTTGAAAGAACAACAACACATAAAAGACATAGCGGTATTAAATGGATTCAACCCAGCCATCATAAGGAACATGATGAAGAGAAAGGAAAAACTGAAGATAACATAAAAAAATACCACTCTCACACCACTTAAAAACACAAATTGGCAATATAGAAAATTCACCTACCATCCATGGGCTTTTAGAAAATTTGTACGAATCTTAAAAAGACTAAACTTAAAACTAGCAACCCAAAACAAATTCAGTCTGAGGAACCTGCTAAATAAACCACTGAAAAATACAATCCCCAACAATTTGAAATCAGGAATTTATCAAATTAATTGTGAAACTTGTGAAAAAAAGCTACATAGGAAAAACTAAGAGAAACTTGTTAACCAGGCAAAAAGAACACCAGAGGAACATTAAGTTGAAACAAACAGAAAAATCTGCAGTTTCACACCATTTTTGGACAGAAAACCACAACATTGGCCACAACATTAAACTGTTAAAATCTTTAAGTACACCCATAGAATTGGATATTTGGGAAGAAATATTCATAAACAAAAACCGTGATAAAGTTATAAATTTTGAAATTCCGGCATTAAATGAAGTATTAAAACTTAGTGCCCCTAACACCAGATGGCAGAGTGATCGGAGCTCCATAGTAGTGGAAGAAGAGGAAGGTTCATTTAGTCACCAAACAGCTGAGGATGAGATCGAATGATCTTGAAAACGTTTCAATTATACAACAACAAGTAAGTGAAGTTTGAGTGTAAACATAGTGACTCATAAATCATACTCAAATATATTCATCTTTCCTTGCTGAAGCTCTATCCTACAGCAAAATAAAGAAATATCCAAGAGTAGTAGTGGAAGAAGAGGAAGGTTCATTTAGTCACCAAACAGCTGAGGATGAGATCGAATGATCTTGAAAATGTTTCAATTATACAACAACAAGTAAGTGAAGTTTGAGTGTAAACATAGTGACTCATAAATCAAACTCAAAAAAGAAAGAGAATACATACATTGAAGTTGCAAGACCAAATATAGTGCAGGCGTATAACTCTTACATGCGTGGGGTTGACTTATTTGACCGAATGATGTCTTACTATCCAATGAAGGCCAGAACAAAGAAATGGACCATTCGAAAAATTCTATATTTGTTTGATGTGGCTGTTGCAAATGCTAGGTTGTAGTTGAGGAAGGACCATAAGCAGAGAGGAATGTCTTCAGAAAAAATACCACAGCTAAGAAAATACAAAATCATGCTTGGTGAAACTCTAATATACAACAAGAAGGAGCTGGAGAAAGCGAAGAAGTTAGTGATTACCAAGTTACAGAACCAACACCAAAGAGACGCTAGGTACCTGTTCCTCTACCCCACGAAAATTTAGGGAAGTCAAAAAATTGCCATATGCCTGCAATTGCAGATGTAAAAGACTGGCAGAAATGCAGGAGACCAGGCTGTTCTGGCAGAACAAAAACAATGTGTACTACTTGCAATATCTTTCTGTGTTTGGTTGCAAATAGGACTTGTTTCACGCTTTTTCATGAACAATAGAGAGCTAAAACATGATAATCCCATTCTAGTAGTTTTATTTTACTTTTAGTAACCATGTATTATATGTATGTGTAGATGTATTAAACAGTTATGAAGATCTCCTGAATTAATTTTTCCACCATATGAACTATTGTCTTCAAGGCCCAAAGTACAGCATTCTGTACTTCACTTTTTATAAAAACTGTATATTGAAAAATTTTTTGCACATTTTTTTCAGTGAATTTAGATATAAAGAGACATAAGAAACCCACTTTCACACATGTTTTCGGAAAAAAGGTCTCTGGGTCTCAGGAGGTTAATAAAACTCGTCACAGAATTATGAACTTCGAAACTCCACCACCGTACATCTTTGACAAATACCTCATGACATCTATCGACAATACCGAGAAAGAGGAAACCACCACAACCTGTACTAGTTGAGACTCAGCTAAAGATGGGAGCAAGCAGCTCTTGAAACATGTCTTGTGAAAAACAGTGTTAGTGAAGCAATGTGTCAATATGTTCTGGATTGACTTTATTTTAACCTGTGCTTCACTGTCTCTACGCTTCTTTCAAGTTTTATACTTTGAGGATAAAGCAGACCTATTTTCCAACTATCTAAAAGAGATTTTTCAAACTTTATCAAGACGAACATCTGAAGAGGACATAAAACATGGCAAAAAAATGGAAAGTAAAGAACTTAGAAGTGAAACAAAAGGAACTAAAACGTGAAATACATCAGAATACTAAAAGCACCAGGATATGATTTAATCATCAGGCATATCCTTAAATAACTATAACAAAAAGCTCTTATCAAGATATTACATATGATAAATACTGCTTTAAAATAGAGTCAACATGAAAAATCCAATGCTATGGCCGGAATTTGAACCATGGATCTCCTGGTTTCTGTCCAGCCACTCTTACCCTTTGAGCTACCATGGCCAATGTGCCATCCTGATATTAAATTCTCCATTTGACTCATATATTTCCCCGGCAGAACACTAAGGGCTCTCTCATTCGAGATACACTGTTTGTGCCGACTTACTATTGTAAGTACTAGTCCCAGGCTTCATCATTTAACTCTTATTATTTTAGTTAATTGATGGAAATTAATCATTTCTTCACACTAGCCGTATATAGGCTAAGGTTTTTGATTGATAGATAGAGTTAACATGAAAAATTCAATGCCAATGCCTGGATTTGAACCACGGATCTCCTGGTTTCCATCCAGTCGCTCTTAACTTCTGAGCTACCATGGCCAATGTGCCGTCCTGATATTAAATTCTTCATTTGACTCCTATATTTCCCAGGTAGACCACTAAGGGCTCTCGCATCCGAGATATGCCATTTGTGGCGACTTACTGTAGTAAGTACTTGATTCCCAGGCTTCATCATTTAACTTTATTATTTTAGTTAACTGATGGAAATTAATCATTTCTCCACACTAGCTGTTTATAGGCTAAGGTTTTTGATAGAGTCAACATGCCACAGCTAGTGTGGAGAAATGATTAATTTCCATCAATTAACTAAGACTGCTTTAAGACTTAAATATATCCCAAGTCAATGGTAAGTAGCAGTAGTATTAATGATCCTTAACCTGGAAAAAATCCTAATGAAAAGGAATCATACAGACCGATCTCACTCCTACCTCAATTATCTAAGTTATTTGATAGGTTATTGTTAAGGCAATTAAAACCTATAATAGAGGAAATTAAATTAATACCAGAACATTAGTTTGGATTTAGAAATAAACACTCAACAATTGATCAAGTACATCATATAGTCGATGTCATAGAAAGAACACTAGAGGAAAAGAAAATTTGTTCTGGAGTATTCCTAGACGTAGCCAAAGCTTTTGATAAAGTTTGGCACAAAGGTTTAATTTTTAAGTTCTACATTTTTAAGATCTACAAAACCACTTTTATCAAATATTGTTATCCTGTATTGAAGTGAGATACTCCTGTATTAAATATGGAAATGAATACTCTGAATTAAAGAATATAGCTGCTGGAGTACCTCAAGGAAGCATCTAGGGGTCAATACTATACCTTATACATATTAGAGATACTCCATGCCAAGATAATACTACTATATTGAAAACAAAGGAATAATAGCAGTAGGACTTACAATAGAGGGATCTACACAGAAATTGCAGAAACTGTTAATAAAGTCAATGAATACATGAAGAAATGGCATACAAAATTAAATGAATCTAAATCCACACATATCAACTTTATAAATAAGAAAACTAAGATACTAGCAACAAATATAAATAATCAAATCTTTTTTGGTAATAATTTATTTGATAATTTTTGACAAATAAAGGCTTTTTATCATTTTGGGCTTCTCAACAATTTAATTTAATTTAATATTTTTTTAAATTTAATTTTGGGGTGTAAGGGATAGTGATGTGCCTCTTATAGCCTCTCCTATCCAAATGCCATCCTCTTCCTGCCCGTGGTGCACCCTGCTTTAACAGATGAGGCTCTGGGGACCGAGTTACAGTGGTATAACTGTTCCATCAAAATGGAGGAAATGCCATTTATAAATTTACTGCTGACCTGTCATGGCAATAGAAACGTCCTTCATCTGGCAAATGAAGGAAAGGCTGGTGATATCATAATGATTTGCCAAGCCTGATCCGGTGGATCCGTAAACCAACGACAGGTGTGTTCCCTCCACAATATGAGGGTTAAGAAGGAACGATTCAACTGCCTACTTATAAAAAAGGGGTGTCCATAAGACACAGTTGAAACCTGCTCAATAAACTATGTTTATGTCTCCTTCTACAAAAAAATTCAGAGTAATAATCCCCCATTCGGATCTCCGGGTGGGGACTGTATTTGGAGATTTGAACATACTACAATGGAATGCAACAGGATTAAGTCAAGATAAGAAAGCAGAACTCCATAAGTTACTACATGAGAAAAACATTGATGTCTTTGGTATTATGGAAGCAAATATTTCAGAACATCAAATGAAATATTATGAAATGAAAGGATATACAATTTATTATCTTCTTCCAAAATATAGGCAAATTGCTAGTGGAATCTTAATTGGAACAAAGAAAAATTTAACCTCAAAATTCAAAATTATTAAAATGATGAATGAAAATGATAAATTTGAATTAACATATTTGAACTTATGGAAAGGAAAGGAATAATTCTCAATATATTTTGCCTACAATCCTTCGAATAATGTTCTAGAATTGAATTTTTGTAATATAATTAAGAAAACTATCATAATGGGAGATTTCAATGCCCACTCCAAATGTTGGGGCTATAATGATACCTCTCCACCAGGGAGAGTAATAGAATTAATCTTCAATAAAGACAATATTGGTACCTATATCCATCACAATGGTTTAACATATAATCCAGATCTATAATTTGTTTCATCAGATTTAATAGATAGAACGTCACGTAATATTTCTGAAAGTATGGGCTCCAATCATCGAGAAACAATTGCTAACATAACATTAAGTAAAAACAAGACAAAAACTAACAATAAAAGCTCTTGGAATTTCAAGAAAGCCAATTGGAAAGGATATCAAATAGAATTAGAAAAATTAATGCCCTCTATGATCAAAACCAATAACATTTCTCCTAACAAAATTAAGGATAATCTCTGCCAGCTTCTACTACATACTGCAAAAAAGTACATCCCTAAAGGAAAAGTTAAAACTTACAAACCCTTTTGGTCTAAAGATTTAGAGACCTTAAAAAATGAACGAGAATCAGCTAGAAAGTTAGCTGAAATTAACAAAGATCCTAAAAGTATTCTCAACTGCAAAATCAAAACAGCAAAATTCAAAAAAGAAATTCTCTGTGCAAAAAGAAACTCCTATAGTAAATTTATTGAAACTATTGATTATAGGAAAGATAATAAAGCTATAAATAAGTTTATTTCAACACATTATAAAGATAATAATGTTTCTAAACATCCTATTATATATAAAGATAAAGAACTAACTGATAACCAAAAAATTGCCAGTGCATTTAATTCAGATTTTACATCATCTAAAATTCCAAGAATATATAAAAAGCTAGATAAGAACATAAAGAAGGAAATAAAATAAATAAAGAAAAATTAAAAAAAAAATAAACCTTATTTAATTTCAACAGATGAAATATTTTATCATGAATTTACAGCTTCTGAACTTGATATAGCTATTTGTAAAACACCTAATAGAAAAGCTCCAGGACCAGACAAAATTCATCCAGAATTCATTAAAAGTTTAGATAAAAAAGCAAAAACTATATTACTCAACTTCTATAATCATGTCTGGAAATCTTCTGTTCCATCCAATTGGAAAAAAGCTATTATTATTCCAATACTCAAACTTGGCAAATCAGCAGCTGATATAAACAACTATAGACCTATATCATTAACCAGTGTTTTAGCAAAAATTATGGAAAGAATGATTTCAGCTAGATTAAATTGGTATCTTGAACAACATAATATTCTATCACCCTGCCAAGCCGGATTCCGGAAAAATCATACAACCAGTGAACAAGTAATTAAACTCAGTCAAGAAATTAAAGAGGGATTTAATAGAAAAGAAGATACCTGAGCTGTATTTGTTGATCTGAAATATGCATATGATACTGTATGGAGATGTAATCTTATCAAGAAACTACAACAGATGGGAATTAAAGATAATATGCTTCACTGGATATCAGAATTTGTCTCAGAAAGATATTGCGCAGCTTCTTATGGTTCATCATTATCAAGATTCAAAAAAATCCATCTAGGTTTACCTCAAGGAGCAGTACTTAGCACTACTCTATTCAATATCTATATAAATGATCTGCCCAAACAACTTCAGCAAACAGGCATCAACACTGCCTTGTATGCAGATGACTTAGTAATTTGGAAATCAGGCAAACTAGAAATTCTAAAGACAAATATTCAAAATTCTTTGAATACCCTTAAACAATGGTGTTCTAAAAACCTCATGGAAGTAAACACTGTGAAAAGTAACTATCAGCTCTTCTCTCTAAGAATATTGGAATATTGTTTGACAAAAAATTAACTTGGAAAAAATATATTGAAAAAATTAGAGATAAAGCAATTAACCGTTTTAAGATATTAAAAAGACTTGCAGTAACTAAATGGGGTTGTTCAAGATCTACATTAAATACTACATTTAATACATATATAAGACAAGTTCTTAATTACTGTGGAGAAGTACTGATAACATCATCACCTTCAACTTCCATGATACTGGAGCGCACACAAAATCAAGCTCTTAGGTTAATTACTGGAGCTATAAAAACTACTCCTATAATAACCTTACAAGCATTTACATGTAACAGACCCATAATGACAGATTTAGAAATGCAAACCCTTTTAACATATGAAAAGCTCTTAAGAATTCCAGAGAATAATAAATGGGTAAAACAACACACATCCACCTTCAGTTTGAAAACTCAATTAGGCTTCATACAGAAAGTTCAACAACTAAGAAATAAACTAAATTACCCATCCAAAATAGAACCTTTCATGTCTCTTAATAACCCACTGAACATCATTGAATTAGAATACTACCTAGATTTACTTGCAGATTTTAAAAAGAAGGAATACTCATCTACAGAAGCTAAAGCATATGCTCTTGAAACCATGAATGTAAGATATCCAGTTTACAAATGGACACACATCTATACAGATGGCTCTCTTTATAATCAAGAAGATGGAGCAGGAGCAGGAGCTACCTGTAAATACTTTTCTTTCTATAAGCATGTTGGAATTTACTTAACAAGTTTTGATGGAGAAATTGATGCAATTTATACTTCCTTACAAAATCTATTTGCCTGGACAAATAAGCTTTCCAACATAGTTTTCTTAACAGATTCTAAAGAAGCTATTCAGGCTATTATTTCAAATGACTGCCCAAAAACCGAAAAGATAAATGATATTCATAATATGATTAAAAATCTTTAAAATTTAAATATACGTATAGTTTTCCAATGGATACCATCTCACTGTGGAATTTCTGGCAATGAGCAAGCAGATATATTGGACAAGAAGGGTTCCAAAATATCTCAAACAACGAAACAAAATATCCCCTATGAAACAGTTAAAAGATTAATCAAAAACATCTTCACAAAACTATATAACAACTATCTAGTTTCCTCTGAAAAACTTAATTGGAAAGATCTCCAAAACAAACTAAAGACAATTCCAGATCTACCTCGAAAATCTTCAGTAGCAATGTTCAGACTAATCACAGGCCACGATTGTTTGAATGGACATTTATTCCAGGTTGGATTAACAACTTCTCCACAGTGCTGTTTATGTGGTAAAGACGATTTAATGAACATCGATCATTTAACTGTATGTGAAACTCTCCAAAATCAAGAAGATCTAGTGTCCAAATATCGGGAAGCAAGAAGAAAAATGATTTTATTATCAAATTCTGAGCATTAAATACACACACACACGCACACGCACACGCGCACCCACGCACACACGCACGCACACACACACACACACACACACACACACACACACAAAATTTAATTTTTTCTGGTGGTGGGGTCGTTAGCCCTATGCTCCAACCTCCAACCTGGAGGATCAGTTCCATATTAATGACCCCTGGGACAGTGGCCCAGTTATAGCCCCAGGCACTGGGTATCCATTATGGTCGCCTCTGATAACCTGTATGAACTACAGTGGGACTATTCTATTCCGGTCACCACATGGAGAAAAATATCAAACATAAGAAACTTTGATAGATAGAGTCAACAAGAAAAATTCAATGCCATAGCCGGTATTTGAACCACAGAGCTTCCGGTTTCCGTCAAGTTGCTCTAACCCATTGAGCTACCATGGCTTATCTGCCGTCCTGACATTAAATTATCCATTTGACTTGTATATTTCCTCGGTAAACCACTAGGGGCCACTTTATTGAATCATTGGAAGGAATTCTAAACTTGACATAGATATACAATAAGCTATTAATATACAAGCAGCTGGAATATACAATCTGGACCTATGGAGCACAGCTTTGGAGCTGTTTTAAATTGGCCAATATAAAACTTATACAGACATTTCAAAATAAGGTTTTAAGAAAAATAGTTAATGCTCCATGATATGTGTGCAATGATCACGTACATAGAAATCTCAAGATCAACACTGTTACAGAAGAAATAAAAAAGATTGCAACAAAACATCATTTAAGAATGCAGCACCATGAAAACAAAGAGATGTTGAAAGTGCTTAGTAAGTGTGAAGTTCGAAGATAAAAGAATAAAAGCCGGTGTGACCGCAAGAATTTGTGAGCCTTCAGTGGAAGACTCGCCTATACATTGTGAGCTTATTTATGAAGGAAATGTTACTAGGTAAGCTCTAGCTTAGTTGTTATTTGCTAATAAATAAAAATAAAAAGCAAATACAATTTCTCATGCTAAGATTCAGAATCAGTTTAATTCTTCAACCTCATAGAATGAACAACTCACTTCAAACAGATTATTATTAGCCTCCCTTAAATTTATCAGTGGGCTTAACTGATGTTCAGTTATTACACCACTCTGAGAGAAAGCTCTGATAAGCTCACCTCCTGACCAGATGGCAAAAAATTCCTCAAATACTAAGATATTGTAGACAGCATCAAAGGTGACATATGGCAGGTAGTCTATTCTTTAGCTGACTTTTCGTTTTTAAGTTATGCTGTTCACAGACCTAAATGTAAATTTTTTCCTAAAAATGCTTTTTACTTTCCAATACTTGCAATTTACTTTCCACTGCAACTAGAGAACAGACAAATTTTGTATTGAAAGTTCACTAGAGATTCATTTATTGAAAAAAACATATATTGCTTCTTGAAGACACTTCAATTACCATTGATCATACTGGCACTGCTAATTTTGTTACACAGGACATTAAATCTACTAACATAGGACAGTTGTTTTTAAACACACTGAAAAACCATAATTCTAGATGAAGCTTAAACCAATGACCTTGGAAACAGTAGACAAGTGCCTAACCAACTGAGTCATCCAACCATTATATATACAGACTTCTTAAGGAAATAAATTAAAAAAAACTTAAATACCAAACTTGGTTACTTTCTTGGAAGTGTTGAAAACAGTGTTGTTATGATAAATTAACTTTAAAGAGAGTCGATTAAAGACACTAGACAACACTTGTCTTTAATCGACTCTCTTTAAAGTTAAATTAACCAAACTTGGTGTTCAACTTTCTTTCTAAGTTGCAACACAAAGATTTTTTAAAAAATTATCTCATCCCTAACTTGGCTTTATATGGAATATTTTTCAAAATGTTTCTTTCAAAAAGCACTCTTAATGATATGATTTAGAATACTGTGTTAAAGATATTTATATAACAAATAAAATATATGTCATAACTTTTCTGTGAATAGCTTCTTATCATTCAGATGGACAAAATGAAATGTGTAGTGTTTAATGCCTGATTTTACTACATGCAGGCAGTGACACTGATGATACATAAGATGAAGATGGAGCACTGGTGGAACGATAAGGCAGAGGAAACCAGAGATCCCGGAGAAAACCTGCCCCAGTGCTGTGTTGTTCCACCACAAATCTCACCTTGCAGTTGTATGGAGTGCAGATGACTCAGGCCCCTTTGGTGAGAGTTGAGCAGTCTAACCACTCAGCCACGGTGCTGCCTTTCAGAAGGTCAAGCAAGAGATATAAAAGTACTACACATAATACTAGATTTCTTTAAAACAACTTATTTTAATAAACTTTTTTGTGGAATCTGCCATTATGGAGATATTCACTGTTAATGATTTGAACTGTTCAGTACTTTGTCAACCGTCAAAACTTCTGTCAATACTCAGTTGTTTCTTGTGATTGCATAGAAATAATATGTACTTTTAAGGCCAAAATATAGCATCCAATTGTTTAACATTGGACTATTACTATTTCCTTTGACCTAAAACAAACTGTATGTGGTAACTATTTCTATAAAGCATTTATCTCAATTAAAATGATGTGCCTAGAAAAATAAACTTATATAAGAATAGTTTTTATACTCGTTAATAAAGATACAGAACAGATAAAGTCATGTGAAATATAAATGTATATATAGTCAGTTGAACTTGAAACCTTGGTGTTGAATTGAGTGCTATGCATTTCAATCCTCTAGATAACTAGTAGAGAAAGTAATGTACAAAGTACAAGAAGAGAGGCGTTGGGCTGGACTGAAAAGTTTTCCTACCGTTTTATTTACAGCATTTATAGAATTCCTCTATGTACGACAGGTATATGAATTTATAATTCCCTCTATAGGAAAGTGCATTCCACTATTTATGTGTTGCACAACCTGCTGACTGCTTCTAAGGGGCAATGTTGGCGTCATTGCAATGGTTTGCAGGATGTTTTCTTCCGGTTAAAACAGATGTCGTCTGTCAGGAATGTTTTTTGTTGAGAAAGTGTTGACGGAAGGAGTGTGTTGAGCTGCTAATTGGAACAAGTTAAGCGCTGTGGAAGACATGAACAGTACTTCAGTAACATTAGGAGGATTATAGAATAACGTCAAGGTAAGAAACAATATTTCTGTATTGTAGTACACGCCCTTAGACGGCTTCATTCTGTAACTAAAGAGTAGGAAACCGAATTGGCAGTTTTATGGAATGTTTTGATACAATCCCTCTGCTGATTTATGTACGTTCTGCTACATTGATCGCTGTGAAGTTATAAGACTTGGGATTATGTAATGACGTAATTGAATCTCAGCAAACTGTACGCAAAGCCAATAATAGTCTTTTTTCTCATCGTACAAATGCATTGAAAGGTAATAACTCGTTTCTTTTCATACGTATATGTAAGTGTATAACATGAAGTTTCCTTTGCTCAGAAGTTGTAAGTTGATATTTGTTATGGTATTTATTTCAGTTAGGGATATGTGTACCTTAATTAGAGTATTGTAAACACTTTAACAAACATTGAATCAGAAATAACCTGCTTCTGGTAACTGACACACAATTGCAGCAATCGTGATAGATTATTGGATATATGCACATTACATCCATATGAGGTAAATGTTTAAGTCCTCAAGAGTAAATTTGGGTAGATCTGATCTTTTACTGTGCAAGGAAAAACTTTTTTAGAGGAGATTGTTTAGTAGTTATTGTAATATTTCTTGAGCGTCTTTTCAAATGTGAAATTATTTTATTTAACCTGCTCCTATTTTTATAATATTGCCGTAGAGTAGTTTTAATGGTAAGTCGTCCCTTTTACTCAGTTATGTCACAAAGGTGCTTTCCAAGCTTCAACCAAGTATTTTAGGCGTTTTCTGTTTGTCATATTGAGAAGCACAGCTTTAATATTAGTCAATGCTGCATCAAGATTTGTCTGTTCTCTCTTGAACTAGTTTAGTTGGTGTGCCCAACTAAATATGAACTGCTTACTCTCCAAAAAGCAATCGAGGAAAAACTGCTGCTTACCATTCCCAGATATTGTGAATTGAATTAAGGATTGTCCTGGTGCATGATTCTCAGCAACTTATAACTCCTGCACAGTGTTTACCTCAGCATGACAAATGCACATGAACCTATAGAACTTGTCATTTGTCACATAGGAATATAATGTACTGTTATCTTTCATCTTGCAGCACTAAAACACGCTATTTCTTAGCAATCTAACTTTATAGGAAATTACCACTATCTAATATGAAAAAAGTTAGAAAAAAATATTATGTCCCTTTAATAAAAGAGCTGGTTAAATATCAAACATGGTATTTAATTACCATCTTCCAAGGATGTGACACAAAAATTTTCAAGAAAATCCTCCACAACCAAAACTACCCTTTATATAGAATATTTTTCAAAAAGTTTGATTTTCTTAAACATGCCTCTAATAGTTTTGATTAAAATACCATATATTTAAGATATTTTCAAAACAAATTAAAATGTATATTCTGAATTTTCTGGGAATGTCCTCAAGTCTTCTTCATTTTAGATGACTTTCGTATAAGTGATAAACTGTAAGAGATAGACAAAATCTTAATACACAAGATCTTGATAAAGTATACAATTTATGTCATATACACTTTTTTTGTTTATGGGGAGTGAACCTTTCCAAGATATTCCTTTTATTTGTCTGAATTTTCTAATAATTTGCTGAAATAGGAAGTGGTTATTAATTTTTTTAATCTCTTGACCATACAAAGTGAATAGAACCTCAAAGACATCACTTAATGACCAGCTGTTTAAAACGTTTGACTGTCACCTAGTCTACTATACAAGAATAGAGAAAATGCAAACATTAGTTTTTTTCGCATGATTTCTGGAGAGTGACTACATAGTTTTGCTCTGTTAAAACATTCTTAATCAAAAGTGGAGGCCTTTTTCTGCAGTGTGCTCTTTTATGATTTGAACATATTCATGTTGTACATTACCTAGGCTTGCAAACACTATTTACAAACTTAAACTAGAAGTTGTCTTATAGTTCTAGCCCTTTTAGAAGAACAGCACTTTTCAATAGTAAAAAAATTGTCAAAATCAATAAAGAATAATTTGAGTTTACCCTATATATTCCCAGAGAACCAAATTTGAATACTAGTAAAGAATAAACTTATCGGTTCTCTATTCTTCTGCCCAAAAGTTTCAATATAAACATAACTCAATGCATTTTTAGAGAAGGTAAACTGCGTAATCAAGTATAATTCATACAGAAGTGAACGTTGGCTAAAAGACAATTATTAAGAATGTCTTAAAAAGTGTACCTACACAAATCTTGTACCTGTATGTGAAAACATTGTAGTTAAAAGAGTGTTCTTGTGAGAAAGTCTTGAACTTTTGTTGGGAATATCATGGAATAGAAAGTGCATGCGTAAACACAATTGCTAGCTAACCATAATCTTCTAGACGTTTCACCTTCTTGAAAGTTCTGGAACTATGTGGGAATTTCTAATGAATATACAAGTCAGCAGTCTCAAGAAATGCAGAGAGTTTGTGATGATTTTCATTGAGTGCTGTTACATCTTCCATTAATTTCCATTAATTGAGCTAATAGTGGTCTGAACTATAAAGCTTGGGACTTAAAGTACTTACACATTGTAGGTCGACATTAAGGAATGCATTTTTAGTTTTTACCAGGAAAAATACGAGTCAGTGACCAAGAGATACGTGCTTCAAATCCTGACTATGGCATTGAATTTTTCATTCTATCTTTCCAAGATGTACATTTTGTGTGTATAAAATTTTTGTGTATCTCTTACAGTTTACCAGTTATAAAAAAGTCATTAAGAATGTAGAGGACTTCTGAGGAAATTAGCAGAAAATTTAAGGTGTAACTTTATTTGGTATGAAACTATCTTAAGCATGTGGTATTTTAAACCAAATCTTTAGAGCCATTTGTCAGAAAAGGTTAGATACTTTGAGGTGTGGGTCGATTCTTTTGAAAATGTTCATGTACATTCTTGGAAGATATGAATATATACAGGGCGTTTATTGTTTAATGGGCTTTCAGTTGTTGATTTAAAGAGGGATACTTTTCTGGAAGATGATTATTTTGTATTAATGGTACATGAAAACATATTTCCGATGAATTGATGGGGATAGAAATCTAATGTTAAAGTTATGTTGAAATATCTAATCTGGAATATATAATTTTTATTTTGGTTCTATTTGTAGTGTTGTTGACATGTGAAGTTTTAATGAAGCCGGAATGTATTAGTTTGCCAGAGAAGAAACATGTGACTAATGTAAAGTAGTGGGTAGTTTTTATGAGAGGAGGATGTTAACATTATGACGTCATCATTTCCCGGAAAACACCCTGCATTTAGGGTCAGGGGTTGTTCCGACAGTCTGGGCGGCGGCGTCTATCGATTGGGGGCCAGACGTCCAAGTTACTTTCACATTCCACTGCAAATACACGTTTTGAGCTCCTATGACACAGTCAGCAGCACAACTCACTGTCGGTATTTAACATCCTACAATGATTTGATATAAAATGTTCAAGAAGATCTTCCCTTCCAGATTGCTCATAAAATACTACGTCTTAAGAAGTTTTCTTCATTCTGAATGACTTCTGTATAACTGGTAAATTGTAAGAGATGGATAAAATCTTACTAAACAATAATCGTGTTAAAACACAAAGTTTGTTGGATATTTTTATGTAGATTGGACCATTTCCGAGATATTTATCTGTTTGAAGTTTTAAATAGAAACTCCTTATTCACGTTTTAACTCTTTTCTATATGAAGAGAACGGAATTAAAGTCTTATATAGTGACCAATAAGCCGTACCAATGCATATGCAGTGAATATCTCGTTAACAGGATGACTTTGTAACCGTGGCTAACTAGCTACTTTTAATTGGTTAATTTTATAACTTGTTGGTTAACTAGTTACTTGGTGTTGGTTAGTTTTAAAAGCGTTAATTTATATTGATTAGTTCTGCAACCGTTAATTAGTTTTATTGGTTAGGCTTGTAACTGTTAGTTACGTTGCATTGGTTAGGCTTGTAACTGTTAGTTACGTTGCATTGGTTAGTTTTGTAACCGTTTGTTACGTTGTATTGGTTAGTTCTGTAACCGTTAGTTACGTTGTATTGGTTAGTTCTGTAACCGTTTGTTACGTTGTATTGGTTAGACTTGAAATAGTTTGTTACGTTGTATTGGTTAGACTTGAAATGGTTACGTTGTATTGGTTAGTTTTGTAACCGTTAGTTACGTTGTATTGGTTAGACTTGAAACCGTTTGTCACGTTGTATTTATTAGACTTGAAATTGTTACGTTGCATTGGTTAGTTTTGTAACCGTTAGTTACGTTGTATTGGCTAGACTTGAAATAGTTACGTTGCATTGGTTAGTTTTGTAACCGTTAGTTACGTTGTATTGGTTAGTTTTGTAACCGTTTGTTGCTTCGTATTGGCTAGACTTGAAATAGTTTGTTACGTTGTATTTGTTAGTTTTGTAACCGGTTGTTGCTTTGTATTGTTTATAGTTTTGTAATCGTTAGTTACGTTGTATTGGCTAGACTTGAAATAGTTTGTTGCTTTGTATTGTTTATAGTTTTGTAACCGTTAGTTACGTTGTATTGGTTAGAGTTGAAACCGTTAGTTATGTTGTATTGGTTAGAGTTGAAACCGTCAGTTACGTTGTATTGGTTAGTTTTGTAACCGTTTGTTGCTTTGTATTGTTTATAGTTTTGTAATCGTTAGTTACGTTGTATTGGCTAGACTTGAAGTAGTTTGTTACGTTGTATTTGTTAGTTTTGTAACCGGTTGTTGCTTTGTATTGTTTATAGTTTTGTAATCGTTAGTTACGTTGTATTGGCTAGACTTGAAATAGTTAGTTGCTTTGTATTGTTTATAGTTTTGTAACCGTTAGTTATGTTGTATTGGTTAGAGTTGAAACAGTTAGTTACGTTGTATTGGTTAGACTTTAAATAGTTACGTTGTATTAGTTAGACTTGAAACCGTTAGTTACGTTGTATTGGTTAGAGTTGAAACCGTTAGTTATGTTGTATTGGTTAGAGTTGAAACCGTTAGTTATGTTGTATTGGTTAGAGTTGAAACCGTTAGTTACGTTGTATTGGTTAGACTTTAAATAGTTACGTTGTATTAGTTAGACTTGAAACCGTTAGTTACGTTGTATTGGTTAGAGTTGAAACCGTTAGTTATGTTGTATTGGTTAGAGTTGAAACCGTTAGTTATGTTGTATTGGTTAGAGTTGAAACCTTTAGTTACGTTGTATTGGTTAGACTTTAAATAGTTACGTTGTATTAGTTAGACTTGAAACCGTTAGTTACGTTGTATTGGTTAGAGTTGAAACCGTTAGTTATGTTGTATTGGTTAGAGTTGAAACCTTTACGTTGTATTGGTTAGACTTGAAATCGTTAGTTACGTTGTATTGGTTAGACTTGAAATCGTTAGTTACGTTGTATTAGTTAGACTTGAAACCGTTAGTTACGTTGTATTGGTTAGAGTTGAAACCGTTAGTTATGTTGTATTGGTTAGAGTTGAAACCGTTAGTTATGTTGTATTGGTTAGAGTTGAAACCTTTAGTTACGTTGTATTGGTTAGACTTTAAATAGTTACGTTGTATTAGTTAGACTTGAAACCGTTAGTTACGTTGTATTGGTTAGAGTTGAAACCGTTAGTTATGTTGTATTGGTTAGAGTTGAAACCTTTACGTTGTATTGGTTAGACTTGAAATCGTTAGTTACGTTGTATTGGTTAGACTTGAAATCGTTAGTTACGTTGTATTGGTTAGACTTGAAACCGTTAGTTACGTTGTATTGGTTAGAGTTGAAACCGTTAGTTATGTTGTATTGGTTAGTTTTGTAAATATTACGCTGTGTTACTTATTGTCTGACAATCCCACCCTTCCCCCCACCTCTCAGTAAAATGACAACGTGGTGTTAGTGTTTTGGAGAAAGTAAATGAAGTGGTGAACAAGCCAGGAAATGATCACTAATGCAAGAAGGAAATGAATGGGGGAAATACCGTTTATATGTTGAGTATAGTCGTATTACTTTCACTGCCACGTACCAGTAGAATTCTGTCACAAATACACGTTTTGAGGCTCCCTGAATAAAGGCAAAGACCACTGGATATCTGAACAAAAATGAAAAATCGGATAATACCAAGCTATAAGACTTGGAAGGAAACCCATCCTCCCATCCCAAACTTTCCGTCATATGGGATTGTTTAATGCCTAGGGTTCATGTTATAGGCAAGTTTTTATGTGCAATACCATGAATGGAATATACTTCCATGAGTAATGTGTATACTGAGGTCATCTGGATCACGTCACTTGGCGTATCGCCTTTTACGCGTACTAGAGATACATCTCTGCCTTTCTACAAGTGTGTTAAATAGCTGGTCGCTTTGTCATGAACTAGAGATGAAAAAAAAAAATAATAACGACTTTCTGTTTGAGAAAAAGTAACAAGTTTTTGAAAATTTAGACCATCAACAAGGAGTATTCGGAAATGCTTATGGTAACATGCTAATCTGTGGTTCCCGAAGTCGCGGCTTCGAAGCCGGTGAAGGCCGACGATTTTTTTTCTCGGGCCTAAAAATCCTTGGCATGCTCTCTTTCGGAAGGGAAGTAAAATCGGTAGTCCCGTGTTCTACATTCCCGGCACGCAAAAAACCTCAAGCCTGAACTTAATTAAGCGGTCTTTCACGCCCAATATAGCAAAAAACTACATAAGTTAAAGAGCGTCTACGTTTAAGTGCGTAGGCTTTCACGGCCGGAGTTATGTGGCAGATAATGATTATCCGGACTTGTGGACTATGGTCTAGTGGAAAATCTTCCAGACGTTTCGCTCGATCCTGTGTGAAACATCTTCAGTGGCGTGGCCATAACACTCTAGTTGTATTCACAGCTGCGACTGATACAGAGCTTCTCGTCCTTCTGTCCGTCCGAGTGCTGGCTTCTGTATAAAGCCAGAAGGTTTTTGCTGCGTGCCCACCCGTTAAGGGTTTTACCGCAGGTAGTTCCCCCCTCCAGAATAATTAGGATGGGTTGTCGGTTTTTAGGACGAATTTTGTTGTGATGCAACATAAATATTATGTTCCTCGGGGTGTAGGAAAGGTTGCAAAACCTTATGTACCCTGGTGTTCTATTTCATAAATTTTAATTAGGTTGATAAATTTTGATGCCAAACAGCTTAGAAGGATTATGTGGAGCTCAGCTTTAGCTCCTGGGTTATCTCGGGTTCCCGCAAACCATGCGGGGTACCTGGAATAGCCTAAATCGGCGTCTAGTGGGGTCGTAATCTCCCAATGATCTAACAAGGGCGCTTTTATGAGATGGTAAAGTTGCGTAAAATTTTGGTGGCCATCGCTTAATTTCGTCCTCCAAGTACGGAAGGTCCGAGGATTCGTGAAGCAGCCTGTTAGGAAAAGATTGACCTACAGAAAAGATGGACCGAAATCCTCTATTCTGTGCACGTTGAAGCCATGCCAGCCAGTTGTCTGCGGCAATGCCCCTGATGTCGCAGGCCTATAGCATCAATGGGATTACCAGCGCTCGGAAGAGTTGTAACTTCAGGCCTACCGGCATCGGACCCAACCCCAGCATTGGAAACATGGAAGCGATTGCTCCCTGCAGCTTTGCCGAGAGGCACGGAGCCTCTTTTTACTTCCAACAAGGTGTGGGTATGTGGAAAGGAAGAAGGATGGGTATTGGGAGGGGAGTTGTTCTGAGGTGATACTGTTTATTGTGATTCCGTGGTGCTTATTTGATTTGGGTTATGTTGGTGAAGTTGTTGGCCGGTACCGCCGAAGCAACCCGGCTGTTTGTGGGCGATAACTCAGTGTGGCGGTATGTCCGTAGTGGTGAAAAAGTAGCAGCCATGATCCTGGGACCCTGACTACAACCTTGGTGCAGTGGTGAATTGTGTTGAGCAGTGGTGACTGCTTACTCAATAGTCATCGTGGCAATTTTGTTGATAAATTGCGGTGTCTGAAGGGTAGCGGCGAGGCAGGTCAGGTGGTGGCGTCCCTCGGGCGCGGGTGTCTCTGCGTGGCTGTAAGTGTGGCGGTGGGGCAACTTGCATGGGCGCCAGTGCTCTCGCGAGGTCTCGTATGCTATCAGAAATGTAGTTCTGATGAGTACGAAGAGCCCCCTCGAGCTTCGACGACGTGTGTCGTTGACATATCCCACGATCCTTTCCAGTTTCGCCTTACAGTAATCAAGCGCGTCCGTAGTGCCGGCAGCCTTCCGGATTCCACGCAGTGAAGCCTGGGTGACCTTCACCTCGTCTAGTGTGCGAAGAAGGGCTGCTTCCCATGTTGCCACCCGCGCAGTCAGCTCCCTGAATGCTGTCTGCATATCCTGAAGCGTGGTACTGAAGGTTTGGAGCAGTTCCGTGGCTGTCTCTGTGCTGGCGTGTGAGGCTTGGAGTGCGGTGTTGACGTTTTGTAGAACCTGGGGGTCTGGTGGTGAGTAAGGGCTTTAGCATGGGTGAGGTTTTGTGTACAGCGGAAGTGAGTGTGGCTGCGAGGATGTTAGTGTGAAAGGTGTGGTTGGTGTGGTTGATGTGGCCAGTTTCTCCTTGGACTTCTCGGGCATGCTGCCTGTCCAGTGAAGTGCCCTGCTGCGTCGCAGGTGGCACAATAGAGCGGGCGGCGTGTCAGGTCGTGACCGGTGCAGGCAGCGGTGAGACTCGTAGCAGGCAGCGGTGAGACTCGTAGCACCACAGTAGTGGCAGCGTGGTTCGTTGGAACAGGAGTCGGCAGTGTGCCCATACTAGCAGCAGCGGCGGCAGGGGATGGGACGGCTACTCAGGCTAGCTTCAATCTGGAGCACCTGCCCGAAGGCTGGGAGTCCGTGTTTCAACGCAGCCTGGTAGTCGTTCTCTTCGGTGAACTCAAGGCGAACTAGAGGTGAGGGTCCCCGGAGTGTGTGAATGTGCAAGGCCCTCTTCAGAGATGGCCAGCGGTGTCTGATGGCTTGCAGAATGTACGCGTCTGTGAGTTGTCTATGCAACCCCCGTATAACCGCATTATAAGTACAGTATGTTTATTCAGACGTGGCAGCTGAGAAAATATGCGCAGTGACTCACCCTCTCCGCCACCTACTGGCACTAAGAGTGGGGGTCAGTTACACTTGTGATGTTGAGGTTGAACGTGCGTCTTGTGAATTTTTTAAGGCTCGGGTCCGTGTGATTTATAGTTTTATATGTATATGACAGTGTATTTTAATATATGTACAGTAAATAGTAGTTCTCGTTGATCTTAGTTATTTTCAGCGTATTTGTAAGTGCGTGCGTGACTGTGTGAGTGAGTGTGTGTGTGCGTGCGCGCGCGCGCCTGCGTTAAGTGTATTTTCTCTTACTGAAGACTAATATTTTAAAATATGGACAGCAAAAAGTGTTGCACTCCCAAACCAGGGAAGTTGTTAGTAATGTTTATAAATACATAAAAGACGTGCAGAAGCTGGCTTAGTAACTCTTAGCATCAAAAACATTGGAAAGAGTGTGGCTGAGGCAACAGGTGTTTCTGAAAGAAGTGCAAGGAGAATTATTAAAGAAACGAAAGATATTGTCGTGGTACTTCGACTTCATTCTCCACACCACACAAAGAGACCAAAGAGGTCTTTTCGTGCCAGTTTGGATACTTTTAATGAGGCAGTATTGTGCCCAATTGTGAACGAATTCTATATAATTCACAAAGACCGACACTGAGGAAGGTGCATGCTAAATTAAAGGATTCGATAAACTTTTAAGGGTGCGTATCCACAGTGAGAAAAATAATCTTAAAGCTGGGTTTCACATGGAAACGGACAAAGAAGAACGGAAGAATTTTAATGGAGCGCCATGACATCAGAACTAAGCGCCTCCATTTTCTCAGAATGATGAAGCAATATAGAAGCGAGGGCCGTCACATAATATATATGGACGAAACGTATATCCATTCATCGCACACTGCTCCGTATGCTTGGAGTGATGACAGTTTCCACGGCCTCTTAGCATAGGTTCAAGTCCCAGCAGAAAACCGGTGACTACCACGATGACACGAACTATACGAATTATGAGAAGTGGATAAAAGAAAGACTGATCCCTAATCTTCCCCAAAATTCCGTATTGGTAATTGACAATGCACATTATCACAATGTGATCCTTAATAAGGCACCCACTGCAAGTTCCAGAAGAGATACAATGATTTCGTGGCTGAAACAAAACCTCTCCTTGGAACATTTTACAAACATTGATTTCTCCTCCCTGTACAAACCCGACATTTACAATATGATCATCCTCCTCAAACCCAAAATCCCCAAGTACAAAATAGACAGTTTTCTTCAGGCGGATAACCACACAGTTTTACGCCTTCCCCATCATCCCGAGTTAAATCCAATCGAACTCATTTGAGCTACTGTAACGAACTGGATTGCAGAAAGAAATGTCACGTTCAAAATGAATGACGTAATTAAGTTAGCTGACGAGAAGTTTGCTGACATTTCTGCGGAAGATTGGCAGAAAAGATGTCAACACGTCATTCAGATTGAACATGAGTTCATGCGCAATGAAGGTTTGCTGGATGGAGGACAGGAAATCATCATTCATCTAGGAGATGGCAGCGATGAAAGCAGTGAGTCATCCGAGTTTTCCAGTGAAGATGAAGGGGGGAAGAAAAAGCTCCTCAGTCTGCAGCTGAACAATCTCCTAGTGTTACCTCTCTTTCCTGAAACCAGCCTCAAGTTAAGATGCTTGCGATTTCTCCTCCCTCTTGCACGCATGTGGCTGCCAGTCCTACCCCCACTCTCCTGGTTGCCCCTCTTCTACTGCGCAGCTAGCTGCCACCTCATGTTAACCAAGCTGTAGGTAGTGTTACGGCGGGGGGAGGCAATGACATCTCAAGTGCGTTCAGCGGTGAGGTTGCTTTACGTGAAGCCAACGGCGCAGCTTCATTATCAGCGTTGCTGGTGCTCAGCATTGGAAGCGGCGAGGTTGTCTCGGCATGTGCGGGAGGTTTCATCAAAGCCGGCGGTGGTGTTGAAAGCGAGGCAGGGGCTGCGGCGTCTTCAGGAAGCGGCGAGGTGCTCTCGGCATGTGCTCAAGCCCGGCGGTGGTGTTGAAGGCGAGGCAGGGGCTGCGGCTTCTTCAGTTGCCTTTACAGGCTCTGCTGGGAACCTCTTTTAGTTTTTTCGAGTGGAGGAAAAATGCATTTATGCACTAGCCCCGGGATCTGAGTGTGGGACTCCTCTGACGGAGTGAACCGTCAGCCCTACCCAGTAAAAAACCTCCACCGGTGAGTATTCGGGAGAGGATGTGCAGCAGTACCGCTATTGCACCTGCGGATTCAGGGAGGGGATATTATGCCCAGGCAAAGCCATGGCAAAGCCATTGCGGTGGAAACCTGCCGCTGTCTAGTGTGTAATTGTAAATTTTGGCTAGAAGCACCAGAGCTCTACGTGGGAGATTTTTTAAAACAATGTTGGGTATTTTATCAGGCTCCGGGGCCTTTCTGTACTTCAGGTGTCTGATAATCCAGCCGATTTCACCTGGATTGGTTTTACGCATTTTGTTGTGTGTGACAGTGTAGTCGGTTTCGTTTATTTCCTGCTCTATGTTTTGAATCTCTTGCAGGTTCGCTAGACCCTCAGCCGGGTTTGGTGTGAAGACCTTCTCAAGTGTGGCAGCAAATACCTCAGCTTTGGCCTGGGGAGTTTCTGCAATAGTGTTGTCATGTACGAGTGGTGGTACGTTTGTTTTTGCTCTGGTTAGGCATTTAGCTATACGCTAGAGAGTTTGAATTCGGATTTAAGTTCGCGAGTGTTTGATTCCATTGGTTTGATATAAATTCCCTAGTTCGGGCCATTACGGCTGCTCTGACATCAAGGTAGTTGCCATTTACGTCTTAGTCTGTTCCTATTCTAATGTAAGATTTTTATGTCTAACGGATATTGGGCGTTTATTGATGGTCAATCTTTTTTCGGTACACACATTGTTGTTGCTACCTTAATTGCCAATTCGAGTTTGTATATCGCTTCGTCGTGTTTCTGTGGTGAAATAATTTCGCTTTCTGGTAGGTATTTTTCTAAATCGTTATTGAAGTTTTCCCAATTGACTAAATTATAATTTAGTGTTGGGGCTTCTTTCTTAAACTTCAAAGGAAATGTAACCTCAAGGAGTACTGGTAGGCGATCAGATGTCAGTTCATGCATTACTGTGCATTCGATGTTAAACTGTATATTATTTAATATGGCTAAGTCTAATATATCTGGCGCTTGGTTGTTAATATGAGGTATGTGGGTGGGCTCTTCGGGCCCCGCAATAAGAAAGGGTTGATATAATTTAGTAGCTTAGTCCCTTGAGGGTTGGGGTTTGTACTGTGCCACAAAGAGTGCTTGCAGTTGTAGTCCCCTGCCGCTATTACTCTTGGTCCTAGCTGCATAATTTTTTGGACATCTTCGGTGTCGATGTCACCTGGTGTGTTGCATATGGCTATTAATACGATCTCCGTACTGAAGGTGTTAATTTTACTGCTGTCGCTTCTAGGCGGTTTAATTGAGGAATATGTACCTGATGGTGACTAATGCTCGTTTGTATAGCTATTGCTGTCCCCCCCTCCCCTGCGATTACGATCGGTCCTGTAAATGGTATAGTTAGGTATTGAAAATTTATCTACGTCCCCTAGATGGGTTTCGTTTAAAAGGGCTACTTGTATAGAGCTGGTATGAAGAAAGTCTTAAATCTTTGCGTTTACGGCGTATATCCCTGACAGTTCCAGTGTATTGTTCGTAATGTGTCTGATTCAGCCATGGCTGTAGCTTTGAAGGTCAGTCAACAGTCCAAGTAGCCAGTGTAGTGATAGTGTGGTGTCTGTTCCTTGTTCTAATACTTCCCCGAACTTGATTAAGTTATCCTCAAAAACATTCTTGGGAATAGAGTCTCTGGGTAATCCCAGGACATTCAGCGATTTTGCCAATCCTGCTTCGTTGCCGTTATGTCCCTTACCGCGGGGGGGGGGGGGGCGAGCCACTTTCTGGCAGAAGGGTGAGGCCCTCTAGCCCTGTTTTGTTGGACTTTGTGTGTGTGTGTGTGTGTGTGTGTGTGTGTGTGTGGTTGGAGGATTGGGGCGTCGCTCATTACCTGCTGGGCCCTCCTCGGTGGCAAGCCGGGGAGACGCAGCTGCAGGGTGCTTGGCTAACGGGGCTGGTCACTGTCGACCCCTACTGCCCCTGATGAGCCACCCTGCGTTTTCCGTCCTAGTGGCAGCCTTTGCGTACGATTCAGCTTCAACTGTCTTTGAGGGGGGTCCTTGTGGCTGCGCGCGGACTTGTGGCATACTTTTCGTGCACTCTGCGCGGTATACGGTGCAACCGCGCCAAGTTACACAGTGGCCCTGCTGGCCGCATAACACACATACCCGTTCCGCGGGCGGAACGGAGCACGTACCTGAAGGGTGTGGCCCCGTGCATTTGGCGCAAACCCAGTTAGGGGACATACATTCGCTTTGCAGGTGCCACAGTCTCTGGCATTTTCTGCACTGCTTCGGTTCGGGGTCTCAACGGTGCCTCTCTACCCTAACTCGAAAGTGTGCCAAATGAGTGATATTTAAAATTTTGGTTTCAATTTCGGGAGTCCCTGCCACCTCTATAAGGAACATTGGCAGGGGAGTGCGCTGCCAATTGCGTTTCCGCATTTGGACAACTCTTAGCGCCTCTATCCCTAAGTCGGCCAGGTCTTCTTTAACCTCGTCGCTGGTGATTTCAGCGTACAATCCTTTGATAAGAAATCTAGCTGTCCTATCTTGGGGGTGGGGCAACAGGTAGAATTGTACGCCGGTATGCTTGAGGTATTCTACGAAGTTTGCGTAGTCACTCAAGCATGACAGTTTCACCATGAAATCACCGCTGTTTCTAGCTGTGGATGTGGTGTAAGAGTGTACTGGTCTGAGGTTGTCAGTCACGTGCGATTTTCCTTATGTGTATTGCCTGGCCTTTGTTGATCATGACCGGCGCCAGGTCAGATCTCTTAGTGGTCAGTGTATCTGTGGGTGGAGTAGAGTTGGCACTCTAAGTCATGTGTTAGGTCTGATGTCTTTTGAAGTGCTGAATATCGGTGAGGTTGAAGTGCTGGCCACAGGTGATGTGGGATTGGTAGGTGTGTTTTCCTTGGTGTTGGGTGAAGTAGGTTTTGGTGTCTCCACAGGAGTAGGTGTATTAGGTCTTTTCGTGGATTTGCCAGGTTTGTTACGTAGCGTCCTGGTGGTAGTCTTAGTTGGTAAAGTTGTGGGTGTCTTTGTGTTCCCTGCCATAGTGTGTGTGTGTGTGTGTGTGTATGTATGGGGCTTACGCCTAATAGAGTAAGAGGAAAAGAAGAGAGAAAGAGCAGTTAGCGAGCGCTAAAAAGCCCGGAAAAACATAGAAACAGAGGGTCGGCTGGCTAAGACCGTGTTTTCCTACCCGTCTAATCTACTAAGCGCTATACTCGGGTAGCAAGCGTAAGGCTTTAGTTTACACCACGGCAATGCCGAGCCGCTCCAACGGTGGCTGCTTCTTTGCAACGGACCGTTTCTTCTTGCTTCCGAAGACTGCTCTTGTAGCTGGCTTGTAGTTCTTCCCTCGTCGAAGTCTCCGGCGCAACCTCTCTATTTCACGGGCGTTTTATATACCTTCTGAGTGGGCAGAGCCATCTTCTGGCCAGTACGCTCCTTTCTGATAGGTTCGGCCACTGTGTGGGCTGGACTATGGAGGGGGCTGCTGTTATTAAAACTGGCTGGTGCCAATGAGTAGGTTTAGAACTACCCTCTCGAAAACTTTCGAGAGTGGAAAGGAGACTTATGGATCGGTAATTGGAAGGGTGTACCGGGTCCTTCCCAGGCTTCAATATGCAGATCACCCTGGCCGCAGCAAAAATCTTCGGGCTGAACACAGCCTGCCAGTACCTCGGCATCGTCGTCGAGTGAATGTTTACTGTAACTACTGCTGTTGGTGACGTACGTGCCTGGGTTTGTGTCCAGTTGGATTTCTTAAGTGTATCCCTTAAAGCTGGATGCCAGGCTTTATTTAACCACTTGATTTCTTCTTTCCTGTTGAAGCTATCATTGTGTTTGTAAATTTCTATGGCTTCCCGGCTTAAGCGAGCAAAATAATGGACATCGAGGAAAGACGGCCGTATCAGCGTATTGTATGATGTGTTACTCTGGCGCTAGTAAAGCGTTTACCGGGACCGCAGATTTTTCTGGCTGTCCGAGACGGCAGCACCTCTTATGTTCAGAAATGCTTGTGTTTATCGTGTGCTGAATTGTCCCTATATATACAGAGCCACACGAGTACAGAATAGAGGACTTTGGTCTATATATTCTATGGGTTGTTATTTTCCTACCAGGTTGCATCATGAAACCTCGGGTCTTCCTTACGTGGAGGACGAAATTAGGCGTCGGGCATCAAAATTCTACGATACTTTACCCAGACATAGAAGCCCCCTTTTTAGATCATTAGGAGATTGATCCCACTAGACGCCGGTTCAGACTGTTTCGGGTACCCCGCATGGCTTGTGGGCACCCGGGATAACCCAAGAGCTAATCCTAACAGCAGCTGAAGCTGAGTTCCACTTAATTCTCCTAAGCTGTTTGGCATCATAATTTTCAACCTAACACAAATTTAAAATTAGAACACCAGGGTGCAACGTTTCGCCTACATTCCCACAAATTGAGGTACATAAAATTTGTAACCTCGAAAAATTTCTACCTCAAAACCCACAACCCGTGCTACAAAATCCCTAAAAGAAATAACCTTACTTGCGGTAAAACCCTTAAAACCCGTGGGCACGCAGCAAAAAACTGGCTTTATACAGCCAGCCAGCACATCGATCGGTCGGACGGAATCCTGTAAAGACCCGCTTAGGAGAGAGGTTCTTTTGGGAACGTAGTAAGTTGCGTATTTGTTGTACATGACATGAATGTCTCTTGTTTCAGGGTTTTTCCAATGCAGACGGTGATACTTTGGATGTAAGGCAGAAAAGCTTTAGTCTAAATTTGTTTTGGGTCAGTTTGGTCCAGTGTTGAACGGAGGCTTCCTGCTGGGGTGTAAGGCATGCTTAACTTCTTGGCTGGTGTAACCGTTGGTTTGTAGAACTCTGTTATTATGAGAGTTCCCGGGGAGTACTGACTGGCAAATACGTTTAGCACAATCCACTAGTTTTTGACAGCTCTCTTCTGGCCGGGGTAGTGATTCGAGAGTTTGTGTAGATAGCGGTTGTTATCCTTAGATTTGTGGAAGACCTTGTGACGGAGCGTCCCGTGGTTTCCTGGTTTAGAGTACGTCCAAAAGTAGAAGCTGTCCGCTCTTCCCTATTTCCACTGTGAACTGTATGCGTGGTGAATACTATTAATGTGATGTGGAAATTCTGCCAAGGCCTCATGTCCGTAGTACCAGATAGCGAATACATCATCTACATAGCGAAGCCAGCACATGGGCTTCAAAGTAGCAGATTTTAAAACCTTGGTCTCAAAGTGTTCCACGTGGAAATTGGCAATAACCTGGCTCACCGGAATACCCTTAGCCACTCTATCGTTATGTTCATAGAATTCCTGGTTCCACTGGAGGTAGGTGTTTTCTAGCACATGACGAAATAGGCTGGTAATGTCTTCAGGAAATAACTCTTGTAGAAGAGTGATAGTTTCTTGGATGCGCACCGTTGTAAACAAATAAGCAACATCAAAACTTATTAGAAGATCAATGGGCTGCACGGTCATGGATTTCAGTTTTCCAACAAAGTGTGAAGAGTTTTTAATGTACGAATCGGAGTTTCCAGCACGTGACTATAGGAGCCTGACAAGATGTTTGGCCAGGTAAGTACGTGGCGGATGCATGACACTCACTATAGGATGAAGTGGTACTTTCGGGTTGTGAACCTTCGGTAGTCCGTATAGTCTAGAAGGCAGGTCGTCCATGCTCGTGAGTTGCCGTTGCGTTTCCACAGGTAATGAAGACTGCTTGATGAGCTTCTTGGTTTTCCGTATGATACGAAAGATGTGGTCGCGAGGAAGTTTTTTTGCAGGTAACTGGATCCAGTAAATCAGAGATTTCCGTTGGTAATCCCAAACATTCATAATCACAGTAGAGTTTCCTTTATCTGCTACACTTATTATAATCTCCTTATTTAACTATTTCAGATCGGCCTTTTGACCA
Organism: Mantis religiosa; assembly: GCA_030765055.1. Classification (NCBI taxonomy): domain Eukaryota; kingdom Metazoa; phylum Arthropoda; class Insecta; order Mantodea; family Mantidae; genus Mantis; species Mantis religiosa. The sequence continues at coordinate 74,233,341 of CM060952.1, forward strand.
GATAGATTGCTCTGCGGAGGTTTTGTTAGTTGTAAGATCCTGGCGCATTTACGGCGTATCTCTTCTGCAGTTGCGTAGTAGACCAGCTTCTACATTGGCAGTGATGTGTTCTGTAGGTATAGTGCTGAGAGCGACAGCAAAGTTGCCACCCTTTGAGAGAACTGCGGTTTCGTCATCTGACAAATGGTAGTCGGACGTACAATAAACACAGGCATTACGGTACATAAAAGAGGTGCTGCCGTCTCGGACAGCCAGAAAAATTTGCGGTCGCGGAACACGCTTTACTAGTGCCAGGGGAACACATTTTTTATATATAATACATATCATTCATACTAAAGAGATACAAATCCTCAAAAACTCAAAAAATATGAAAAATAACCATTATCTTATCTATTAAAATGTATGGCCACATTGGTAAATATTAAACATCAAAACCCAAAATTTTACTAAAAGATAAATTTTAAAAAAAGAAAAAAATCACATATACAATAAAGACTCACGTTAAAGAAAATCAATCCCTATCTCCCTATATACTATATATATATAAAGTACTCAAAAAAACAAAATATCACTAAATATTAAAATTTATAAAAAATTCAAAATTAATTAACTGGTATAATTAAAACAACCAATCTCAACAACAAAATTACTTTAAATTTCTTTCAAATATTTAACAACACAATAATATAACGGCCTTTAAGTATTAATGAAACAACTAAAATTTAGATATGGATATTCACACAAACAGAAATTACAAAATCAGAATTAAATTTCAAAATCAATCGCTTTCTTCCTCTTCAATACCCACACTATTATTTTCACAAAATATTATTCCAGTAATTATCTACCATCACCCTGCTCCCTTCTGGGAGCTCATTATTTATCTCATATTATACGTTGCACAAAAATTTCCAAAACTTAGCACTCACAAAACACGCACACTAATTACCACACTAAGATCACCAAAAACTGCTCTCTTCTCTCCACACCAACTTACCAGACAGAATACAATAACTGCATCTACAACTCCACTCCGCCGCTACAGATCCACCCCTGGGCTGGTTGGTCGGGACAGCTTCTCCCAATATCGGCTGCGCCATTTTGAGTTTCCTTACAAATCGCCTCCAACCTGGATAACAATGCCAACTGATTCTGGCCACGCCGTGGCTCAGTGGTTAGACCGCTTGGCTCTCACCAAGGCGGCCCGGGTTCAATCCCAAGCGACAGCAAAGTGAGATTTGTGGTGGACAACACGGCGTTGGGGCGGGTTTTCTCCGGGATCTCCGGTTTCCCCCGCCATCTCATTCCACTGGTGCTCCATCTTCATCTCATGTATCATCAGTGTCATCGCCTGCGGTGCCGTATGTAGTAAAGGCGGGCGTTAAACACTACACATTTTTTCCAACTGATTCTTCTCTGATTTATTCCTCTGCCATGTCTAAATCTCCTTCTCTCCCTCTTATTTTCCAATAGATACAAAATAATATCTCATTTGATTGAGAAATAAAGCTTCATCTGCTTCTTATTCTTCAATATATTATATGATTCATACATTATCAATAATTCTGGTTGGGCTTTCTAACCTCTCCGATCTTCTAACTGCTTCTTCGGGCTGATTAATGCTTACTACCTCTTCCGTCATTATTACTTCATCTTTTGATAATTCACTAACTTTCATAGCTAAAGTATCAATATATGGATATAATTCTTTATCTCTCAAGATATAGAATATTTGACATCCACTTAAGCGCTTTCTTTCTTCATCTAATTTATGTATATATTTATTACATTCAAAAAGTGCATGCTCTGGAGAATCCATTACGTTGCAGTTTTTACAAACATCACTGATACCTTTCTTAATTTTCAACCAATAGGTCCCATATGGTTCATGTCCTGTCAAATAGTGAATGGTTCCTTTCATGGGTTTTATATAAGTTAAATGCAACGTTTCCTTAATATCGGGAAACAATTTAAACGTACGTCTTACCCACAGTTACTTCATTCTATTCTTGCTGCCAATCTCGTATAATTTTCTTCTTAATATCTTGCACTGTTCTACATCTTTCTCCCAAAATATCTTGTACTTTATCCAAATTATTTATTTTTAGCCAAAACGTGCTCCCCTTAATTTGATTAAGTAATCAATCGACCATATTCCAGTGGTTACTAATAAGGCCATTGTTGAAGTTGTACATACAGCCCCTGTTTGCCTCAATAAAATTTTTCGTTGTGAGCCTCGAATCAATTTCCTCATTCTAACATTATTCATCCTGTAGGCCCAAATCGCCGCTTCAAAACTAATTATCGAGGCAAAAATTGAATAATGATAGGTAATTATGGCTCTTAATGGAATTTTAAATTTTATCTGTAATATCCTTGTTAATTTTAGCATAACGTTTTCTGATTTCTTCCTTATATAATCCAAATGTTCTCTAAAATTTAATTTTTCATCTAAAACAGGGCCTAGATATTTACCTTCTGAATTGCGTTTATTATTTCCGCCATTTTATCTTAATTATAGGATCTCTATTTAAATTTCCATTTAATAACATATAACCCGACTTTTGTGAAGTAATACATAATTTAGATTTTAGACACCATTGTTCTAATATGCGGACTAAATTTCTGGCTTTCTTTTCCAATTCAAACCTCGAATTTCCATCTATCAAAGGTGCCAAATCATCGGCATAAGCTATGGTCCTTCTTACGTCTGGGTTCTGTTTTACTTGTTCCAATAAAGTTTCCATTACAATATCCCAAAACGTCGGACCAAGAACTGAGTCTTGAGGACATCCTTTAGTTATATGTTTATAAATACACTTATTCACACCCTGAATGTACACGTTTCTACTTTTACAATACTCCAATAAAATGTTATACAGGGTTCTTGGATAATTTTGACGCCTTAGCCTCTCAAAAAAGAATGGTCACCAGAAATTATCAAAAGTGCCAGAGATATAAATAAATATGATTAAATATTTATTAGTGGTACTATACAGGGGTGTAGTATTTTATAAATGACATCTTCAGTGGTCTTCCCCTTCCTAAATCCAAATTGATCCTCATGTATCCCAATCATGGACCTATATTCCATAATTCTTTTATTTATCAATTGCTCAGTTTTCCAACGGTATTCAATAACCAGATAGGCCACGACTTGGTTATATTGGGATCTTTATCGTTTCCTTTTTTTAAAATTATTACTCTGGCTCCTTTCCAGTTTTCCGGAAACGACCCCCTCCATAGACAATTATTAAACAGATTTGTCAAATATGGTGTTATATTCTCACTTAGAGCAGACAAAACCTCATTCGGAATATCATCTGCTCCACATGCCTTCTTTTTTAATTCTGTTGATTATGTTGTCAAGATTATCGGTTTCCACATCATTATCAGGTAATAGGATATTCAACAATAAATTTGAAGTATCTTCCCAATTTATCGATTGCGTACCATCTTCCTTAATTAAGGTGTTCATTACTTCCGGCCGTTTGATTTTATCCATGATGATTTTATACGGTACACCTCAAATATTATTATTCAAATTAGTTTCCATAAACTGTTGCCAGGATTTGCTACGAGTTTCCTCTAGTAAATTTTTATTTTGTTTAGCTTGTCGATATAAATTTAATGTATATTGCCGATCTTCCTCAATCATAGAACGTTGATAAATTTTTCTCCACTTCCGCATCTTCCTTCAGATTTCTCTAAATCCTCCGTCCAACAACTATCTGAAAATTTCTTATTTTTCATTTTGGGAACTGACTGTGTTATAGCCCTTTTGATAATTTCCAATAAGTGATTTGCCTCCTGGTCTACAGGAATGCCTTTAAAACTTATTAAATTATCAGAAATATATTTCAATTTATCCCAATTGGCTAGCGAAAAATTCCTTCTATATTCCATATTAAAGACATTTTTCACATCACCTTGCATTTTATAATTAAAATACATTAAACGATGATCACTGGATGTAAAGTCTTGCCCAACTTTCCATTTTGAATTTTTTTTGTAAAGCTTTAATATCAGCTAAGTTTACATCTATATTTGCCTTAGCCTCTTGTCTATTTTCAAAAGTAGCTAGATTAAATGGCTGGTTAACTACATATAAATCCTTTTCCGAAATTAATTCAAGCAATTCTCCTCTTCTATCCTTTATTCCACTAAACCACCATGTGGATTTGGCATTCGCATCCATGGTATGTATTACTTCATAATTTCTAAATCTATCTTGAATTTCTCTAATTTTATCTAAATATGGATAGATTTCATGGCTATATTGAAAATAATAAAATAATAATTTGCCAGAATAAAGGTACAATGCTCATGAATTACCTAGATACAATTCGTATGCGAGTCACCAAATTGCGTTATATTTACAAGTTGGAGATTATTATTTAATACCACTATTGCTGCCATAGGATTATTTCCAGCACAAATTACTCTTGCCATCACAGGTAAATGACATCTTCCCATTAACAGCATATGGTTCTTGTATACACAAAATATCTAGATTTAATTCCTCTATCAATTTCTTCAGCTCTGACATGACTTACTCCTCTGGGCATTAATTTGAGCTATATTTAAAAATTGATACTTACACTCTTCTAAACCTTCCATTTCATTTACCTGAGAAAATTTCTTCGATCCATCCAATGACTGCTGATCTATAATTCTTCTGCATAATTTATGAACTCCTAACAGTTTTAATACTAGCAAATTTTGCTAAATTGCCAAACTGACATTTTTAGATGGCTTATAATATGCTATTAATTTTTTACACTTCCCTCCAACGTTTTCCGTCACCAACAGCAGTAGTTACAGTAAACACCAACTCGACGAAAACGGTGACGAGGTACTGGCAGGCTGTGTTCAGCCCGAAGATTTTAGCTGCGTGCCCACCCGTGATTGGGTTTACCTGCAGGAAGGATTTTCTTTTATTTGTGATGGGTTAAGTGTGGGATATTTTGTTTTAGGGTGGTAGAACCTGTGAGGTAGCAATTTTTCTCCTCTGAAGGAAGACAGGACGCTATGCCTAATGCACCCTGGTGATGAAGTAGGATTAAATTTATTAATTTAGATAATTTTGAAGCCAATCAGCTCTTTGATTAAGTAGGAACTCAGCTTTTGCTGCTGGTGGATTTGCTCCGTGGTTATCTCGGAGCCATGCGGGGAACGGGTAACGTTGAAACTGACGTCTAGTTGGATCATAATCACCAAGATACCTGACTGGGACGCTTCTATGCAAAGTAAAGTAGCGTACAATTTTGTTGCCCGGCTCCTAATTTCATCCTCCACGTATAGAGGTGACGAGATTTCGTAAAGCAACCTTACGATTGGCCTACTGAATAAATGGACCTAGGTCCTCTATTCTGAGCATGTTGAACAGCCATAACAGCCAGGTCTCTTCGGCTATGCCCAGGTCTGGCATGTGTGTAGCTGCAACGGCGCTGTGTGTCCGAAAGAGGTTTAAGTTCACGCGGACTGGCATCGTACCGAAACTCAGCATACGGTATAAGGAAGCTATAGCTCCCTGAACCCTTGCCGAGAGGTCCCTGATGTGTCAGCGAAAAGATAAACCTCAGTTGAACTCGATTCCCGGAAATTTGATTGAAAGTACCCACTCTAACCTTCGACCTCTGAAGTTCAAATTGGGGCAGTCTGTGGGGGTGTGACGCTTAGTGAATAGTATAGTGTAGCTTTTGTCCGGGTTAACGGACATCCGCCAGCGCCGGCACCACTGTTTGAGATGCAGGTGTCTTGGTATAGGGTTGAAGGCTCTGAGAATGCGCCTCTTTGCCGAACAGCAGCATGTCTTCAGGGTATTGTGGTATTTTGACGTGCGGTTCAGTTGGAAAGTCTGACATGGATACACTGAATAGTGTAGGAGATAGTACAGAGGCTTCGGGGACTCCGCCTCTCACAGATCTAAGAGGTACTAAAATATGTGCCCTCTCCGACGCCCGAAGGAGCCCCTGTGACTGACTTTGAAGGAGCGATGCCTGAAGAAACTGTATAAGATGTTGATAAGTTGAATTGTAAGGGCCAGTTGGATTAGCTTATGAAGGAGTTCGGCGGGCCAGGTGGTAGAGAAGGTCTTCCCGACATCCAAAGACACCGCTGCCGCGAAGGCGCGTTCCTGGTAACCCAGGGTGGCCGCCTCAACTCGCAGTAGTTGGACAGTTGAGTAACCAGAACGAAATCCAAACTGGTTATCTGGTATGGCCTGGAAGTCACCCAGAAGTGGGGGGAAGCGTTTCAGAATTACAATGTCGAAAGCTTTTCAGAGAGTAGAAAGGAGACTAATGAATCGGTAGTTGCAGGGATGTACTGGGTATTTGCCAGGCGTCAATATTGTGACTTTGTGGGTTCGTGAAATTAAAAGTCCAATTTGCCCAAACTCAAAATGTTCTTTATTTCCACCAAATTACAGTTGGAACACTTGCCGATTACATAGAATTACGTAGCGCACACAATTACAATTCACCAATTCGTCTGTCCAGGTTCACTCTGCACTCGCAATTACGTACAACTCCTCCGATGTACGTACACGGTCTTCCAGTCCGTCCGCTCACTCGGCGCTCCTCACGGCTGCTCGCCAAGAACTGAGCTGACTCTCCAACTGAGGGCCTTATATAGGGAATATCGCTGTTTCTGGAAGTCTCGCGTTTCAGTGAATCACCTCGAAGGTTCCAGACGTCAGGGGGAGGGGAAAGAGACGGCCAGTGATGTTTTCCAACCATCCCTTCGTTGGCGCTATAAGACAAATGGGTAGGCGTGGCCGAATTTCTCTCGGCCCTCACCCAGCCGCCAGTTGGTCGCGCCTTCCGATAATTGGGTGACAATATGCAGATCACTCTGGCCTCTTTCCACTCTCGCGGAAAGTGAAGACGACGGAACATGAGGTGTGAAAGCCCATCGGTTCACTCCGCCTTTTTGGTTTTGACACGTTGGAGTGCGCTTTTGATTTCACTAGGACGCACGATATGAAGTCGGCCTACATTTTCAGGAGGTTGGCGAAGGAATCGACGCGGCTCCCTTCGGACAAGTTTCGAAGGAAACGTCGTCTAAGGGGTCTTCTCTTGGGCACAGAGTACGCTCACGTTAAGTCTGCGCATACATCTGCCTTGTATTTAGGATCATAGGCCAGGCGCCGAGTGCCCTGGAGTGGGGAGGTATATGGACCTTGGCGATTGCTGAAAGCCTTAGCAATCCTCCACATGTCTTCATCATCAACGCGCAACCTGGCCACTGTGTCCACACACGGTTGCACTCTTTGCTCCCATAGTCGGGCACTGACCTGACGCCGCAGTCGGTCTCAGTAGCGCGCGATTATGTGGCGTGCGGTGACGCTGGTAAAGTCTCCTTGCCGCCCAAGAGCTGCGGATTAGAAGGATGATGTCCAGTGGAAGGGCATCAGAGTGTAAAAGAGCAGGTATGAACTCAAATTATTGGCAGTATCGTAGCGTTCAATCCTAACATTCAGCGGTATGGAGGTGCGGAGGCAGTTCCTTACGCCTTCCCAATCGACTTTCCGCGTTTGAAACGAGGTGTCATGGCTGGCAACCCTAGTATTGATCTCTGTCAATACTTGAATGTGATATAAATAAAGTGCGTACAATGATGTGAGAATAAATGAAGTGCAAAATGCTTGGTGATTGCGAAGTCGATGACAAGCCAGTCCTCCACCTCGCGGATGAGTGGGTTACAAGGGGCCCTGTACTTGGAAATTGTGGGTCCGCACTTCAATAAGGCGAATAATTTCATAGCCCCTTGCATCTCGACGGTCGCAATGTCAACGCTGATGCTTAGCATTGAAGTCGCCCGCCATGATAATACTATGATGAAGGACTAGGATGGATTGGTAGTCATTTCTGATGAATAACCTACCAGGAGCGTAGTAAATAGACACCACCGTGACCTGTGATCCGCCGAGGTCCAGACGCATTGCCTTGGCCTTTAAGGTTTGGAGGGGAGAAAGCTGGATTGGTCTGTGGACCACATTCTGCCTCAAAGCACTGCCGTGCCACTACCGGCTGGCCTTGGCGATCCGTGCGGTAACAGGTGAAGCCTGGAACATGGAATCGGCATGCTGGATGCAGGTGCGATTCGCAGACCAGGATGGCATCTGGAGCGTACTCACGAACAAAATGCTGTAGTTCGCTCCCCTGACCAGTCAGACCACAAGCATTGTAAAATGCGAATCGTAAGGAGGTACGCGACCTACTCGGATCCCCCACTCCGAGCGTGCGGGATGACGGGCAAGACACTTCATGAGAACTAGCATTTTACCAGCCGGATCTGAGGATGTCAGGAGCTTAACCACCAACTCGCTGATACGCTGTCCGTGGGTCAGCAAAGTTTGCTTCAACCACTTAAGCAACCCCGAGAAGTCGAGGTTTATGGTTGCGGATATGGGTGTGGGGGAGAAGGAATGGTTAGGTGCAGGTCTACCATCAGCCCTTCTATCCCTCAGCTGACATGGGTTGGGGCTCTTCCGCCAAATGTGGTTTCGCTTGCGGCCTGCTCCCTCCGTTGGATTGTGTGGACGGTAACTTTGCTGCCTGGTGTACTTGTGTTTTAGTGTGTTTCTCGAGACGCTTTAGTCTCTCGAGGACCTCTACACCACTTGGGTGAACGTTGGTCTGTGCTCCTCTGCGTGTTGTGGATTGTCCATATTGCCAGCTGGCCTGAGCCTTGGCCAATCCCTAGAGTTCCTGGTGGGAGGTGGATCTTGCTCCCCCTCCGGCAAGTTGTGGTGGCTATGGTTGCTTGGGCGCCTGCGTTGAACTTCTGGCGGCGATAACCGCCTTCCGGGCCGTGCAGCCGGAGATGCACGTGCTCACCCTTTCAGTTAGCGCTGGTGAGCCGTCCTTGGGGTGGAATTCGCCACACCTCAAGCAACGAAGGTTTCGGCGACAGAAGCTGCTAGCCCTAGACGTGGATGGTATTGGGGGCTACCGCCGGAGCTCGTTACATGTTCTAATGTTGCCCTGACGTATCATGGTTTTTATGCCATCTAATTTAGCCTATTGTAAATGGATATTAGCACGCTCCACTATTATTAAAAATAGGGGAGGTGGGGATAGGACCTGGCTGGCCCTGTGGAGCAGGTTCGTAAGTTGCTTTGCCAGACGGAGGTTATTCCTTGGCGGCAAGGATCGTCCTGAATGTCCCATACAGACGTGTCCACTGAAAGACCACGGATGACTCTTTGGACGACTCGAGTGTTCATGAAGCCGAAGGTGAAATAGGTTATAGATCTCTTATGCAATGCCCTGGTGAGTGCTTGATAGCCTTCCACGCTCTTAGACTGGAAGACGAAACTGCTCTCCCTTCTCACGGCCCGGAGTAAGCCTACCGATCCATTAAAATGATCCACGATGACAGATTGTATGTGACGTTTGGCTGACACCTTGGTATTGGGCGTACCAGCTGTCATTGGCAGAGGGGGTTCTCTTTATTTGGTTACTTCGCGAAATTCAGCTTCGTCAGCATCCGAAGAGATGTCTGTCCAATTTCACTCCCGGGTATTTGATAGAATTCTCCCATCTTATTCTTCGCCCAGAATAGGTGAATGTAGGGAAGTTAGTGGAAAAGTGGAGTTTCGTAAATAGAATGGCTTGGGTTTTCTCCGTATTGATGGACAATCACCAAAGCCTGCACCAATCTTGGAGGTGTCGCTGAATGGGGAGTAAAGTTCTGCGAGTGTTCTTAATTGTGCAGAAAAGCAGCACGTCATCAGCAAATTGAGCTATAATTACGTGCTATTCTGTGGGAAGTTCAGCTACATATTAGCTGAAAAGCGTGGGAGACAGAACAGATCCCTCAGGTACTCCTTCTCTGATGGACCTTCGTGTTGATAACGGTCCCGCCACAGTGACTATGAATGATCTGTGCTTGAGAAAAGAATGAATGGTGTGTAAGGTGTGTTGGTAGCCCCAGATGGATAAGTTTGTATAGTAGATCAGCATGCCAGGTCGTAGAAAAGCCATCTCCACGTCCACAGATACTACCGTGGTGTATGCCTTGTCTTGGAAACCCAGGGCTGTAGCTTCCACCACTCGCAGCAACTGCTGGGACGTAGAGTGCCCAGGACGAAAACCAAACTGATGGGGAAGGATTGCTTGAATGTCTCCTAGCAGGGGAGACGAGTGGGCTAAGAACAGCCTTTCGAAAGCCGTCAGGAGTGGCTTATCAGGAGAAGGATATCGTGAGATATGACATCAGGATGGAGAGCAGCTTGGGTGTGAACAGTTAGGTTACGGACAGTTGGCACCACTTTGGAGGTGAAGGAAGAGACCGCAGTCTCAAGGGTTGGTATGTTTGTGATGTTAGGGTTAGGTGGAATGGAGTCATTGAGGCAAACTTTAACGCATTCCTAATCCACGTCCCGGTGTGGAACCGGTACGTCATGATTGGCAACCCGGGTGTTAACTTCATCCAGAACGGGTTGTGGTCTAAATGAAGGGTGTTGAGTGAGGTAAGTGATAAATGAAATGGAACATTCTTAAGGATTTCGAAGTTAATGACGGATAGACGTCCTCGCGGGTAGTGAATAGGCTTCCAGGGGCCCTCAACCTTAGTTGAGGATCCTCATCAACCATGCGGATAATGCCGTTGCCTCTTCTGTCCGTCCATGCAAACGCTGACATTTGGAATTAAGATCCCCGGTCAGAAAGATGGAGTTGAGCGCAAAAATTGAAAGGAAGTCATTGCTTATGAACTGTCTTCTTGGTAGGTAATAGGCGGATAGTATCAGAACTTGGGAACTGCCGAAGTTCACGCAGGCAGCCGTGACTTCGGAAGCCAGTGAGATGGAAGGGTGTGTTGGGTCGGAGGTGTCTTTCCGATACTAGGATGAGATCCAAAACCAAGGATCTTGCGAACTGCAGGAGCTCGTCACGCTGGTCCTCCATCCTATTCGCGTTCCAGAACGCAAACCTGAACAAGGTCATTGACCTAGTCCGATCCTCCGTTCTGGATCGGTTGGACTGCGGAGGTCAGGAGAGCAAGTCCCTCCATTGCAATTACCAATCGGGCAGCAGGGTTGAAAGTAGATGTGAATCGCACCAGAGACGCCGGCCGTGGTTTAGCAAATGTTGCTGCAACCAGATCAGCAGCTCCGACTGCTGTGGAGAAGGAGAAGGGGTATCTGAAGTTGTAGTGGTGGTTATTGTTGAAGTTTGTGAGGGCGAGGAGCGTCGAGGTGCCGGTCTACCAGTGGCCCTCTTGTCCCTAAGCTGTCTAGCGGGCTTAGATAAATCACGCCCACCGGAAAACTGGAAACCCGAGTCCGGCTTTGCGGCAGCCTCTGCTCCCTTCTCTCTGCGGGAAGAAGGGTTGTCTGGGACTGGAGTAGTGTTTACTATGCGTATCTTGCTTGGTTTTGCCCGGGAATACGCAGGCCTGCCCACAGGTTTGCGCGCCACCTCTGCAAAAGTAGGTGCACCACTCTGCGCCCTGCCGCTGCCACGGCGGTGTAGCTGTGGGAGCTGGCTCTACAGGTTGCGTAAGAGGGCGTGTGCCCTGAATGCTGGGTTCAGGAGCAGGTCTTCTGGAGGCGATGACCGCCTTCCTTGCAGAGCAGCCTCTATAGCATGCTATGTGCTCACCCTTGCAGTTGGCGCAGATTGGTACTTCCGTGCTATCACGGGGATAGTCCTCTTTTGGGTGGGTTCCGTCGCACCTTAAGCAACGTAGGTTGCGGTGACAGAATTGGAGTGGTAAAACCCCAGACATCTGTAACATTGAGGAGGCCCGTCAGAGCCGTTAGCTGGTTCAGTTCGGACCCCTCGGGTAACAGATGGTTTTACGCCACCTATCTTGTTCTCAGGATCGTTGGTTCGCTCCACCACTACTAGGAACTGTGGAAGGGGGGCTTTAGCTCCTAGGCAATCAGGAGCGGCCCGACTTCACCATTCTGGGGTTCATGCTTTGGCGGCTGCGGTCTGCCCGGATATCACCTACGGAAGTATCCCTTGGTAGCCCGCGGATGACCCTGCGAATGTCACGGGTCTTATCCAGGCAGAAGGTGAAATGGGGAATTCCCTTCTTCAGATGTTGGAGAAGGAGGATGTTGTCCTCCAACTTTAGGTTGGAAGACTTGACGGCTCTTATCACGCCGCACAAGGCACGCCATCGTAAGAGTTGGCATAACCTCCTTTAGGAAGGCGACTGCTCCCGCGAAGTCATCCACTATGATCGGCGGCATATGCGGCCGTCTCGCTGGAGCATCATGACTTTGGCTGGTGGTTGATTGAGACTGGCCAGAGGGCACGCCCACTGCAGCCAGTTTTGCTGCTCTTCTGGATTTACGTGAGGTCACCTCACGGAACTCCGCTTTCTCCTCGCCGTCCTTGGAGAGACCCGAGGAGCTTAACTCCTGGTCGCTCTCTTGCGCCATGGAGCAGGAGGAGTTGCAGGAAGACACTGGTGTTCTCCCACTTCGCCGTGAGTGGGTCGTGCGCACACTCGTCCTCGAAGTCAGACTCCGAAATTTGGCCTACTCGCGAAATTTCACGTGAGTCGCCCTAACTAGATGAATGTCTTTTATCTAAAAAAAGAACGTTGCCTTCTCCGCCGTGGCGTTGTTGGCGAGCCTTCCTTTTCCAAGAACCTCCAGTGGAAGTGTCTGCGGCAGCCATTGCTGCTGCTTCCGCAGTCCCGTTTTGTGGTGAGCTGGTGGAAGGTGTAGGTGTTAGGATGTTTGCCATTGTAGGACAGGTACTAAAAATGCTCTATACCCGGAGGTGCAGGTCAAAGCTTACCACCCTCGAGTGTTCTCACCTGATGATAGCAGGGGCTGAACAGTTTGCCACTCAGAGCGCCGGGCACCTGTTTGCACAGTGTGTGCCTTATGCGGGACCTCTGTACCGGATATCTATGGCCGTTAGTGGCTACCCGCTACCTATAAGCCGTCTTCTTGCTCTACGGATGTGGGCATGACAGCTTCTCCAAGATGGTAGGCTGGAGTCAAACGTTTTACGAGTCCCCCACTCATTGGTATCAGCCAGTTTTGATAAAAGCAGCTCCCTCTATAGTCCAGCCCACACAGCGTCCAAAACTATCAGGAAGGAGGGCACCGCACCAGCCGGAAGATGGCTCCGCCCAAACGAGAGGGTTCGACACATCCCCATGATGCTATATGCCTGCGAGATCTGCGGTATGGCCGCAGACCGCTGGCCAGTATGGCTTCAACGTGCACAGAAGGGAGGATTTCGGTCCATCTATTCTGTAGGTCGCTCTTTCACTACCAGGTTGCTTCATGGGTCTTCCTTACGTGAAGGATGAGGCGTCCGGCATCAAAATTTTACGCAACTTTACCAACTCATAAAAGAGCCCTTGATAGATCATTGGGAGATTGACCCCACTAGACGCCGGTTCAGGCTGTTCCGGGTACCCCGCATGGCTTGTGGGCACCCAAGGTAAGCCAGGAGCTAATCCTTACAGCAGCTAAAGCTGCATAATTGTTCTGAGCTGTTTGGCAAAAAAAAAAAAAAAAAGTGGTTAAAATTTACGAAATAGAACCCCGAGGAACTTAGAATTTGTTACCTCAACAAATATCCTACTAAAAACCCACAACCGAAAAAAAATTTGAACCCACCTGTGATAAAACCCTTAACGGGTTGGCACGCAGCAAAAAAACCTGACTTTATACAGCGAGCCAGCCAGCCAGCACCACGGACGGACGGAGGGCTTGACACAGCTTCGAACGAAACGTCTGAAAGAAGATTTTCCACTAGACCATGGCCCTCAAGCCCGGCTAAACTTTATCTACCAAGCGTCTACATTGTCACGGTGGCAGCGAATTTCTGCCACAAAAGGATTGAGTCATCTCATTCCACTGTTTTTGTATGCTGCGAGAAGGAACGTTCATGGACAGCCACTAGCTGATTTCGCGAAGTCGTAAGTGCTACTAGTCTCATCTTTGTACCACACATGCGTTTTATATACCGTTCGATTTCAGCAGATCTAGAAGATTGTACTTGTATTCGAGAGATTTTCGTTTCCGAACTTTTGTTCTGTGACCGGCAATATTTTGTTTTTACAGGATCTAAATTTCATATGTAGTATCTCTTGCATTTTATCAGTTATATACTGACCATTCAGAATGATGAGGACTTTGAGGACCTTTCCAGAAAATTTAACATATATATATATTTAATTTTTCGTGAGTAGTTTGTAAAAATATAGTATTTAAAAATTGTTAGAGCTATATGTGAAGGATAGTTTGGGGTTTCGCATCCTTGAAAGTTGCTGTACAGACTCGTACAGTGTATACCGAATCGATGCAAAAGTGTTTGTGTTTTTGAATAGTGATAATTTTATATTTATAAACTGTGATCTAACGAATATTAAACAGAACCTTAAAATGGATGTTTTGTGATCTTAGGATTTATTTATGTTTTAAAAAGGGGGCGGGGGTTTACTGCTTGCATATTTCACTTATAGTTTATCACTGAGTATTGAATTACAGTTCTTTACAAACAGCTTTTGTATCAGACTTGTAGTAGTATATCTGTGTAGTCAACTGTTGACTAGAGAAACTTCAACATGGGCATTCTTAAAGCGACAAATATTGCTTCGTCATGGGAATACTTCTTACGTGAGCACTGTTCTTGTTGTAACCTTAAGTTTGTCTTGCAGCTGATTCTATTTCATTTTTAGTATTTGTGTTTACTTTCGTCTTGATGAAATACAAATATCATACGACATGGTGCAACTTTCAAAGGTAGTAGGTAGAAGACAAGTCTGTCGTCCAGTAGTTGGAAAAAATGTATAGTGTTTTACGCCCCCTTTTACTGCATATGGCACCGCAGGCGGTGACACTGATTATACACGAGACGAAGATGGAGTACCGGTGAAATGAGATGGCGGGGGAAACCGGAGATCCCGGAGAAAACCTGCCCCAGCACCGTGTTGTGCACCACAGATCTCATTTTGTGGTCCCCTGAGATCGAACCCGGGCCACCTTGGTGATACGCTACCTGCATCTCTTGAGGGAAAGGACAGAAATTAAATGAAATGTGTAGTGTTTATACCCGCTTTTACAACATACGGCACTGCAGGCGGTGACACTGATGATACATGAGATGATGGAGGGGGAAACCGGAGATCCCGGAGAAATACCTCGCCAGCGCCGTGTTATCCACCCAAATCTTACTTTGCGGTCGCCTGGGATCGAACCCGGCCCGCCGTAGTTGGATGTGAACCGTTCGATCTGATGAGCTTTTGCTCTGTGAACACTACATAGTAACATGATACGACTCCCAGAAGTAGCAGGTATATTCAGCCCACATTCTGATAGATATGCAAGATTTTAGTTAAAGACCAAGGCAGCAAAGCTGTAGAAAACCAGAAATTATTCTTAAAAATTACCCATCAGCTGTAAAAACTCGGATAAAAATGCAGAAAAATTACTTACTTGGTTAAACTACATTAAAAATGTGAGCCACGTAGCACGGTCAGAAATGTGGCTAGTAATAACCGTGGCATACAGTGAAGTCGCTTTTGTTTCCTGCAGCGCTATGGCGTGTGACGAATTGTCTCGTCCGCCCAGTCATGCATTGTTGATTGACACGAGGTCAGTGCCGGAATTGGTCAATATCCTACCAACAGACGTAACCTTCTGACGCAATTAACTGAGTCGTATCGTGGCCAAAAACTAAATATATGAAAATGTAAATCAATAAGGAGGAAGTTGTGGGACATCATTGATACAAAATGAACTTCAGGCAGGTTATATGTTTTAATGAGCTTTTTGTAAGCTTTAGTAAGATTTTCTCTGTACCAGTCATGCAAAGGTCATTAAAAGTGAAGAGAACATTGCCAGAAAATGCAGGATGTGCAACCTCATTATTCATTAAAATATCACAAACCTGGTATTTTATTAACAAAATTCAAAATAGCTTTCACATCAAGATTTGTTTGAGAAAATTGAGGCTTCTTAATTCTTGAAAGAAGCCTCAAGCTAAGTACAAAGTTAGATATTTAGCTGATTTTTCCAGTTCACATACACACGCAGTATTTTTCTGAAAGTGTTTTTCTATTCAGATGTCTTCAAAACGATTATTCCCAGTATCTTTTTATAGTGAAGTCCAATACATCACACCCCACTACGAACGTTTAGGCAAAGTAAAAATATAAACATTTGCCAATCGTGATACTAGATTAAACAAGCGAACGCAGCTGTTATGAATGAGGAACGTCCAGAAGGTTATGTTGTGAATGGTTGGTCCCTTTTTTTCATATCCTTGAGATATGGGAAGATCGGAGTGTGATGTAATACTGGTCGGGAAACAGTCTTTCCTACCTCGCATTCAAGTAGAGTGGGTATCTGTTATTGCTAATCCGTGGGATGATCAGGAGAATTGTGACACCTCAAAACAGTGACTCGATACCCGTCGTGCTGCAAGTGTTGTCGACCCTAAAATAGAGGGTGTTAATGAATTACACCGAAATATTTTCAGAACAAGTGGAGATATCTTAATCAAGTAATTTAAGATAGGAGACTTATGGCCTGTTGGTTCAAATGTGGAAGTTACGGCTTTAGGTTTCTAAAGTGACAGTACGCCTATGCTAATGTTGATACCACTTCAGTGCAAATACACGAAAATGAAGAGACGTGTCGGAGCACTCCCTCTGGCGCAATGATTATGACTAGGGAGCGATTTTGCCCTATTTGCCTGTTATTCCTTTGTTCAGAAACGTAGGCTTTTAAGTTATAAGCACATTTCCTACAATTATTAGCCCAATTCCTTAGTTTTACAATGCCTATAAATGCCTATTTCATACGTTTGTTTGTTAGTGCCTAAAACTGCCTTTTTAGCCAATTTCTTCTCCTTGTAATTTGTGACAACAACTTTTGCATTTGTTGGTTTCAACGTGAAGTTTTCGGGGAAGAGAAATTTCTTACTGCTGCTCATTGGATATACAAAAAGGGGTTTAGCCAGGTTGGTATTTGCCTTACAGACGTGTCACAATGCCCTAATGACGTCATGGCAAAATCTTAGAATTGGTTCAAGGACGAGCAGCAAAGACCAGCTAAATGATATTTCAATGGATTTACAAATGACCACTCTTTATGTGGGGAATGGAAAGCCCGTTCTGTAAGCAGTTTCAAGTGCATACATAGATCAGTTTCTTACGCAAATATGCCAAAAGAGAGAAGCAACAGAAGTGTACTTCTTAGACAGTGGATAAATGGTGATGTATCTTTCAGCACAGATTCATTTATTCATTTATTATCTGCTGTAAAAAGTATAAAGTAATTCATAGCATCGTCAAAAAAAAAAAAAAAAAAAAACAGAAATACAAAATACAAAAGAAAACAAATACAAAAGAAAAAATTCTACATTGCACAGTTCACATTGGACAAGTCATATACTTAATATATAATACATGCATATATACATACACTTAATACACTGGCTACAATTCATCTAAATTATACAAGCATTTATTAATTAAATACTCTTTCACTTATATTTCAAATAAGTTTTTGAGGTGTTAACCACATTTTTTAAAGCTACTGCTAATCTATTAAATAAGATTGCCCCTCTTGTATTGACATGCTTTTCCATGAAACTTGTATTTGATCTAAAGAGGTTAAAGTTATTTCTTGAGTTATGGTTGTGTACTTGACTATTTCTTATTAATTGTTGTTTTGTTATGTACAGTATGGTTCTATAAACATACAGAGAATAAATGGTTAAAAGCTTATTGTTATTGTTATTATTGTTATTGTTATTATTATTATTATTATTAATTATTATTATTGTTATTGTTAAAAGCAGTTCTGCATGATTCCCGCATTGTCAACTCATATATAAATCTGATGCTTTTATTTTGCAAAATAAAAAGTTTATTCATCTTGGTTTTAGCAGCACCCCCATATTTCTATACCATATGTTAGATGGGAAAGTAATTTTTTTGTCAGCCTTGTGTAAAACAGATGAATTTAGTTACTTGTGTTTGTATTAATACTGTATTATCCTAGTTTCAAACACCTTGTAAAATCAGCCCCTGTAGCAATTATTGATGGTGTCAATTGTTAACAATCCTATCAGATCACAATCAGTACCACTGGTAATCAGGAATTTACTCCTAGTTCACAGTTCACATTCACGGTCGCGCAGTGTTTTCAAGTCTTCTGTTTGCCTGTGTGTTCTTAGTGACTAGTGACCTTAATTCTTATATTAGTGTTTCATTACTACAATGTCTTCACCTCTTCACAATATGGAAACAGATGATACTGGTCAACTAGTGCGAGATTCGCTTAACATTTGTTGTGCAACAGCTTCTAACCAAGTGGCTTCGTCACAACACGTTTCTCTCTCATCACACCACCAGCTACAACTACCTCTGCAGCAAACAGTACCTGCTACCCATAACAATGCAACTGTAAGTGCTTGTGCTACCTCACTTGATGTTTTGGAAGAGCCAACGTTCTCTTCACACATGACTAATGATCGAAAACGCTCCCATGAAGGTCGGGAACTGATATCTACAAAACGGCTTAGTAATTCTATAGAAAATAGGTATGATATCAATATTCCCACGCATAACCGTTTTGACGCTCTTGAAACAATAGAGACTGAAAAACTATCAGAGTCCAGCTCCTCTTTCACCGTGCCGTCAAATGGGAAACGTATACCTCCCGTGTTGTTACACGTTACCAATAACAATCAGCAACTGATTAAATACTTAAAATCTATCCTATCCTCTGATTTCACTACTCAGCTTCGAGGCACGATTGTAAAAATCAATACCACCAGTACCAGTGATTTTCGTGCACTTACTAAGCACCTAGACACTTTCAGTACCACACTTTCCACTCATCAGATAACACCAAGTTAAGTGCTATTATACGGCGTGTTCAGTATTCTTTAAGCAACGAAGAAATATTTGATGAACTGCTCAAACTTAACTATCCCGTCCTACAAGTAAATCGACTATACAACAAAGACAGGTCCCCCATGCCATTATGTGCTGTGGAAGTAAACAAATCCGAAGCCGGCATGAAAATCTTTGATCTTACTCGCCTCTGTCATTGCATTGTACAAGTGGAGCAAAGACGTACATCACGCACTCTACCTCAGTGTACTAAATGTCAACATTATGGACACACTAAGAACTGTTGTAGACTTGCACCCAGATGCGTGCGATGTGACGGTCAACATCATTATAAATACTGTACTGTTCCACGAACCGCTGCGCCTAAATGTGTTAATTGCGGAGGTGATCATCCCGCCAACTTCAAAGGATGTTCATATTTTCTCAAGATGGCGTCAAAGTCACAATCTCTTTCATCAATAGGGACTGTTGGGCGACAGTCAAATAGGATTCTTTCGCAACTGCCCACCAGGACTGCTAGCTCCCGACCTCAACAGTCACCACCCTCTGTCACCGCAACACTTTCCGCCTCTACGCTCATCTCACACGCATCCCCCCTCCTTTTGTGCCATCCTCCTCTGCGCGACAAGCCCATGAGGAAACCTGGCCCCAGAGACACTGTTTATTTTTCTGCAGCATCATAACAGCCTGAACCTGTCTTATGAGCCTTTTTAATCCTCTTCGCTCATTTCTGACTCCCTATCGTCCACGCATAGTTCCTTATATTACATCTTTTCTTGAGTTCATATTGCGCAATGGCAGTCCATAATCGCTTCTTCTCTCAACTTACATTGCTAAATTGGAATGCAAATGGTTTGAGGGAGAAAAAAATCCTCCGCAGCTTTCTTACATCACCACAATGTTGATATTGCCTGCATAAGTGAAACTCACTTGCTTACCTCTGAAACCTTCAAGATTCCAAATTATTTCATATATCGGGAGGACAGAATTGCAAATATTGTCTATGGTGGTGTTACCATCCTTCTGAAACGTCATCTTTAACACTCAACCAAAACCAAAACAACCAAAAGCTTCTTCAGTTAGAAGTATCGCAGCGTATAAGCAGCCACGCCGCCGGCTAAATCCCGCATCTATTCAACATTTATTCGACGATAACCAACCCACTATACTCCTAGATGATCTAAATAGTAAACATGAAGCATGGGGCTGTCGTCAAACCACTCCGAATGGACGTTGTCTACTCCAGGCTACGCTAGATTCTGCTCTTCAAGTGATTGCTCCGAATGAGCCAGCATTTTATTCTTACAATCATGCTGTGCAACCGGATATTTTGGACATAGGCCTTCTTAAACAATTTATACTTCCAGTTTACATGCAACCTCTTCCAGAGCTTGATTCTGATCACTGTCCGGTGGTTATTAAATTCTGCTTTGATCCCATATTAACACAGCCACCAGAGTGCCTTATCACTGGGCCTGTCAAGTGGAATGCTTTCCAGTGGAATATGGATACTCTTCTACACATACCTCGCACTATTGCTACCCCTACAGATATTGATTCAGCTGTAGCGCATCTTCGAGACGTGATTCATACCTCTGTAAAATGTGCCATTCAACACCGTTCTTATTGCCACGACACCAGCTCACCACGGTTACCAGATCACCTTCTCCAGATGATTCTAGCTAAACACCAAATGTGTCGTCTTTGGCAACGTCATAGGGAGCCTTGGCAACGACAACGTCTTTACCAACTCATTCGCCAGGTTAAGCATGCCTTGGTTAAGCACCGTTACAGCAGCAATCAAAACTTCGTCTCAACTATCTGTCCTACAGACAGCTCGCTCTGGACAGTGATGAAACAGATACTACGGGAACAGCTTCAAATGCCGCCGCTTCAGTCAACAATATAATCAGCAACACCACCTTGGAAAAGTGCGAAACATTAGCTGCCTACTTTGAATCTACATTCACACCTAATCCGGCATCTGATACTGCCTTCACTGCACATGTTCAGGAGCGCCTGAGTACGTCCCGGCCTACTGCTGCGTTGCCCATTAGGTGGGTTTCATCTAGCGAGGTACGATCTATTATGCAATTTCTGCCCAATACGAAGGCCCCTGGAAACGCTCTTCTTCCACCAGTTGTATTGAAACACTTCACAAAGAAGACCGTTGCTTTTTTGGACTCTATACAATTCAATTTTTCGCATTGGATATTTTCCTAAAGCCTGGAAATTTGTTGAGATCATTGATTGCAAAAGCCTAACAAACCTCCTAGTTCCCCACAGAACTATCGACCAATTAGTCTTTTACCAACTCTGTCCAAACTTCTAGAAAACTCATTCAAAAACGACTTCTTCGGTTTGTTTCTGAAACTTCAGTTATACCTCCCCAACAGTTTGGATTTAGACAGCATCATTCTAGTACTCACCAGCTCCTGAGACTTACTGAACATATTACCCGTTGCTTTGACGCCAAAGAGCATACTGTGCCAACATTCCTAGATTTCACTCAGGCGTTTGATAAAGTGTGGCACGACGGCCTCCTTTATAAACTACATGACCTAGGTCTTCCGCTCTACTTACTTAGCTTGATTACTAGCTACCTTCAGGAACGCCAATTTTCTGTGCATCTTAGTTCAACTCATTCCTCACCCCGTACTATTTTAGCCGGCGTGCCCCAGGGTAGCGTCCTTGCGCCTCTTCTTTACAGTCTATATACTGCTGACATGCCTGAGCTTCCTGCAACAAGTATCGCACTGTTTGCTGACGATACAGTTATCTTTACCTCGCACTTCTCTATTGAAACTGCCGTTGCAACCCTACAATCTTCCCTGGACATTTTCCTGCACTGGTTATCTCGCTGGCGTGTCGCACTTAATCCAAGCAAATGTCTTAAGCTTTTCACCTTGCGCAGGCCTGTTGCTCCGGCAAGTTTACGACTCTATAACACTGAAATACCCTGTTTACCTTCTGATTGTGCAGTCTAATATCTTGGCGTCCATCTTGATCGTCGGCTGACATGGAGTACACATAGCAAAAGCAAACTAAATCAAGGCTATGCTCGTCTTCACAAGTTGTATCCCATCCTCAACCGCAAATCCTCTTTACGAGTCGAATGTACGCTGCTACTATACAGGAGTATTCTACTACCGCTTCTTCTATATGCCAGTCCTGTATGGGGATGTGCTTCACCTACTCATATTCACCAACTCCAGGTGTTTCAAAATTACGATTGTCTGTGGACGCCCCATGGTACATCCGGAATGCACAGCTGCATAGAGAATTGGACATAGTCCGCATTAATGAGTACATCTCTACAACGTCAAGCAGATTCTTTGCTCACCTTCCTTATGTATCAGGTGCTTTATTCTTCCAGCTGGGACGTCGCCTTGATGCTGCACCAAGACTGAAGGCACGCTTGCCACAGGACATTTTATTTCTATAATGTATTTATTCGGTAATGAAGAAGTTATTTAATTTATACTCACAGTAATCAGACTATACTCACACTATTCTGCTTAAAGACTATAATAGGAGTATCATCTATCCCTGTATACTTTAATTTTATTATGTATATTATGTATATAGCTCCACAATTTGTATGGCACCAACTGTGTTGAGCAATCTTACTCCCTAAGATTTCTTTTACACGTGTGTAAATCTACTGAGAGGAAGCTGTTGTTTTACCCAATCTTAAAATCACCAATCTGCGACTCTGTTCAGGTTACAACTTAAACTTGTAAGGCCAGCGCTTAATTAGCTAAGATTATATATATGAAAAAATTCTGATTTTCTCATGCTTACGTTTTTCTACATGTATCTCAAGGAATCCTGAAATCGATTGCCTGGAGACTTTCGGGTTGTTTCCAACATTGAAAATGAAACGTTGGACCAACAAATCTTAATGTTTTGTGTAACATTTTACAGAAATATCTCTATAAAGGTAGGTACGAGCATTCTTTTCACGATGCCGTAGTTTTTGTAATTCTGTTTGAATGAACGGGAAACGCTTGCTAAAAAGCCGTTGTTTATTATTTGTTCTTAGTCAAAAATGGGACATTTAGGGTTTTATTTGCAAAAACTAGGATTCTGTACCTTTAGCTTTTAATTAATTTTTGTTCTGTGCTTTCTGACACATCTGACATTTTAAGTGATATTTAGATTGCTGTGATGAACTTTTGAATTTCTTATCTTTCCAACAATCGTTTCTATTAAGGAGACACATCTGTGTAAGTTGGTTCAAAACTTACAACAATCCCAAATTTAGTTTTTTTGTCTTAAAATTAATATAGACATACTTCAATAACTTAAAGGTTTTTTCCCCTAACGGCACTACAGAAAACGTCACATGACTATTTAAATAACCCTACACCTGTATCGTAGCTGCTATTACGTAAAGTTTGACTGTAATCATAGTGACTCATAAATCAAACTCAAATATGAAGAATACTTCACTGTTAATAATGCTTCTGCTTTTAATATTTATGACGTAATTTTAACATCAGATTCCATATTTTTCTACATTTTCCTAACTTAAAAATGTTCCACAGAATGCAGGTTTCTATTAATCTGTATGAAATTCTAAACATGTAAGGGCAACTGCATATTAAGTAATGTTAACCTCAGATTTCTCAGATTCCATATTTTCTACATTTTCCTAACTTCGGAATGTTCTGCAGGATGCAGTTTTCTATTTGAATAAAATTCTAAGCATACCTGTAAGGGCAACTGCATATTAAGTGTGACAATTTACATGTGTTGTGTTTTTGTTATTTGTGTTGAAAAAGGATTATAATGCTTACTTCTTACTGAAAACGCTTAGGAAAATGAAAATTGTTAAATAGGTATGATTATTTTTTCCCTTCGTTGATATGTCGAAGACAAATATTTCACATAGGCAGAAACTTATAACCCAAGCATTAATTTTTAAAATTACAATATGTGCGACATTTTGAAAATCGCATGTAATTTAGACATAAACTGTTAATTCCTCAGAAACTATTGTAACTAGAAAGCTGAAACTTGGTATTAGTCCATTCTTGATCGATCACAAAAGTAAATGGTATAAATTTGAAACCTCACAAAAGCTTCAGATGTTTCAATTGTCACCCTCAAGCCTCCCCCCCCCCCAAATATTTATATGTATTTTAATTATAGGACAATATCTGTTATTTTAACTTGCTGTGGAGCCATTTATAAAATTTGGAATAAATGTAGAACTATTTCGCCTACGGAACGCAAAATAGTATGTGTTTAGCAAATGTGTTGCAGCCTGTGTTGCGATGTTTGTCATTTTGTTGTCTTTATGGTCGTTATTAATTTCAGTTCGTTGTTCAATGGTTTCATATTTGCACATCGGAAATACAAAGCCACTTTTATCAGAAGCTATTTTCTGTGCAAAACTTTTGCGCCATTTTCTTAGAAACCACTGGAGGTAAAAACCTGAAACTTTCACAAATTATCAGTTAAGTTGTGGATCTAAGAAAACAGTGTTTTGCTTTATGGGAAGAATGTTAACGCTGATTTTCTATAAAAATTCAAGGGAGAAATAATGAATAAGAAGAATATTATAAATCATTTTGAACTTTAAATAACAGCATGATAATTTGTACTATTAGCCATAGTGCATTTTAAGAGTCATTTTGTATTTGAGTGTTTTCTTAAACTTTCAGTGCCCATTTTTAGTGCTTTTTGCCTGCTTATTTCACACATTTTTAGTGCCTATAAATCCGCACCCTAGTTACATCAGCTTTCAAGTAATAGTAGAGTTCGATCTCCTTCACTTTTTTGTGTTTTTTTATTTCTGTTTTTTAATATTTTGTCTAAGTTTTTAATTCTTGTATAAATGTATGTGTTTTATGGACTACTTTCGCCTTGTCAATGCAATTACAGTTCTTTCTAACGATTGTCGAATCCTCTTTAATACTTTGTAGATGGGAGAAGGTTTAAATGTTGAACAAACTTACATAAAATAAGTGTAAATGCTGCTCTTTACGTTAGGTTTATAGGAACTGCTCGAAATGGCGACCTGCGTTTTCAATGCAAAGTTGTGAGTGGCGAAGGAGCGACTGTCATACTCTGTACAAACTTCCTTGTGTGTGTCGAAAAACTTCACGTGCTGTTGTTAGGGCAGCTAGGTCCTCTTCTGAGGTATGTATTAAGAAGAAGAAATTAACTATACGAAAGGAACCAAACCGATGACCTTTGGATCACCAGTTTTGAACCACCAGAACAGTTGCAGAAACATCCCTAGAAACTTAATTATTAATAAGCCACATGAATTTAAACTATTGTTAAGAAAAAATTAATAAAGGATCAACATTTATACACGATGCAAGAAGATAGTTAATCGCTGTTCAGTGTCGCACTGCTAGGTGATTAGTTCGAGATTTGAGAGATGTTTGAAGCATTAAATCTTGAACGCCAATAACGAGCTACTAAGAATCGATATTTTTGTACTCGTTAAACCGTTTTAAAGACATTCTAATCCAATAATTTCACCCAGCTTGTTTAAGTACCAACTTATCCGCATCTGAGGCCAATTAGTTTTAACACAATTAACTGCTTGTGTCTGTGTGTGTGTGTATATATATATATATATATATATATATATATATATATATATATATATATATATATATATATACAGAGAGAGAGAGAGCTTTGAAGCAGTGAAATGAGAAGACATCATCGTCATCTTTGTACGACTTTCCATTCACCTTTAAAAGGCAGTCATCACGTCTGTGAAAAACTTACACAATATAAATAGGTTTCCACGGAGGAAAGTCACAGTTCGCGTGAAAAAGTTGAAGGTCTTCCAGATCACCTTGAGCCAACAAAACACAATCGATCCCACGTCTCGCATTCTTCTTCAAAACTGCAACTATTAGAAACCCGGCTAATGAGGCCATTAGGAAACCACTGCCCCAGGTAGGAAAAATGTATAAAATATTGCATAAGATTTAGAATGGATATTTCTACCAAAAATTCAATACCCAGATTTCAATGGCTTTGAACTCCTCTGTACCTAACTGAATTTAGTTAAATACCAAAGTTGATTATTTAAGAAAGTAAGTGAAGATTTTAAACAAAAAAGTCCCCTACCCAAACTAACCTTTATATATAAAAAACGTTAACAATGTTTATTTTCTCAAAAGCAGCTCATAAGTTTCATCAAAATACCCTATTTTTAAAATATTTTTTGCCAAATTAAATGCATATGTTGAATTTTCTGGAAATGTCCTCAGAAGTCCTCTACGTTCTGAATGACTTTTATATGTTTGAGAACCGTAAGAGATAAACAAAATCTTATACAAAAATGTACATCAGGTTAAAGTACACAACTTGAGTCAGATACATTTTTTGTGTGTAGTGGACTGTTTACGAGAAATCCCTTATTTGTTTGCATTTTCCACTACTTATTATACTTTTCCAAACAGGAATACGTTATTCATTTTTTATCTCTTGACCTTACAAAGCTAATATTATTTCAAAGACATAACACAACGACCAGTTCCTTAAAACATTCGACTATTACTGAAAGTCTATTGTATTCCCTAGTACCTAGCCACAGGATAGTGCTTATCTTGATTAGCATGAAGTAGATAGAGCAATAAGTGTACAGAAAGTGCACATCTTTGGTGGTAGTAATAAAATGCAGTCAACATGACGCAGTGGCTTTTTCAACGCAGGATGTTAAAACGGGCGTGTGTTACAGCGGAGGCATTGCTTCCGCTTTAATTATTACATTAATTTTAATTTTCATTAAGGTCATCCTTGTGAAACATTTCAAACAGCGCATGGGACACTTTTGTGAGTAGTTTTTTTTTAGCCCCAACGTATGGCTGCACTGTCGATAAAATGTGTCTGTGGGTAATTGAAGTTAGAAGTTAAGAAAGAAATTAAGGTGAATTTATATTTTGTTTATAAATAATAGTAGCTGTTTAGTACATATTATGAGATTTTACAGGTTTGTAACGGAGTATTTGACTAAATACGCGACATGCACATTTTTTAATTAGGCTTAAAACTTAGTGGAAGCAATTTTGAAACCGCAGACTGAGTGAATAATGAATCATTTGAGTATGGGAAGAGTGCTGAGTTAAGTGAAGTTTGGATTCGAGGTTTCTGTTCATTAGAGTTTGCAAATAACAAAGAAACCATTGGGAACTCCAGAATTTGAAAACTTCTGTGTGACGTAGAATGTGTTACTGTTTTGTAACAGTACTTTTGGGTTATGTTTGAAGTATGAAAAGTTTATAAATTTATAAAAAAATGATTATGTAAATATATTTAATAATTTAAATATGTAAAAATGTATGTAATTGTGTGATTGGCCGAAATAATAATTGTATGACGTAATGTGGTGACGTGCCATTAAATCGGCCAATCACAAAATTAAGAAAGAAGTAACGATAGTTACGAAAAATCAATAATCTTGGTAGAGAGATATTTTTGCTGTAATGGTGGAGTGCGATGAATAGTGGTACTAGATCAGGAACATTTAAGTAATAGTTTGAATCTGTATAAATGTAACAAAGTAAGAATTTATCGACATGTTGGAAGTGACTGGAAAAGGAAGTTAAAGCAAAATGTAATCTAAATAATACAATTAAATAGTTACAGAATTTGACTTCTCCGAGACTTTATTCCGAACCACGCCTGAAAAACAGATGTCTCATGACTCTTATTTAGAGTGAGATGATACAATTTGTGACCAGAGAAAATAGATAGCCGCAAAAACTCACACGAGAAGAGAAAGAATTGTGCGTCCAACATAGAAATTCTGTCCCAAATTGCGCCCGAACGCGTGGCTGATGAAGATGGAGACAAATTAACGACGAATGGTCACAAATTCCTGTCCCAGTTTGAAAGAGAGGATTATTGACCACCAGAAATGAGTATTCTATATCCAGGAGCGCTTTGATTATGTTTACACGTTGTGCGGGTGGGGTGGGGAAAACAGCTGAACAGCTGCTGGAGTTGGCCAGTCCGCCTGCGTTCTTCTCTAGGGAAACACCGACCTGCTTGCTTTTGTTTCTCGTTGGATACACACATGTGAATCAGGTAGGTTGGTGTTTTAAATGTATTTCGATTCTCTCGTCGCGATGTTATTGGAGCTAAATGCAGATTTATTTTTAGCTCGAAGGAAAGTGGGTTATTTTCGTTACTTGTTCCACTTTGATGCATCTGTGTGTGCGTAATACATCTCAACTGACTACTTTCATCTCCATATTACATTTTAAAATTACTTTTGTTTCCCTTGTTTTACGTTACTGCTTCGTCATTTGTAGGATTTGTTACATTTACATGACTATTATTATCGTTTATTGGCGGGTATCCAAACTGTTCTTATCAAGTTTTATTTTCTCTTTGCTTCATTTTAATCGAAATAACACTACAAAACTGATATACTCTTTTCGTGCAATAGTGAGAACAACTATAGATCGACAGCATTTGAGAAGAAGGAACTATTCGAAACATTGATGTGTGTGTGGTGTTTAACGCCCGCTTTTACTACATACGGCACCACAGGCAATGACACTGATGATGCATGAGATGAAGATGGAGCACCGGTGGAATGAGATGGCGGGGGAAACCGGAGATCGCGGAGAAAACTTGCCCCAGCGCCGTGTTGTCCACCACAAATCTAACTTTGCGGTCGCCTGCGATCGAACCCGGGCCGCCTTGGGGAGAGCCAAGCGGTCTAACCACTGAACCACGGCGCGGCCAAACATTGATAATGTATCAAGTCCACTTGGTTCTGTTCTCTTTGTATGGCTAAGAGACTATCAAATAACGACTTCCTATTGAGAAAAGTGTATTGGGAAATGTAAACAAATAACAAGGAATGTGTTTGAAATGGTCCATTCCACACATAATTGAACATAAATTGTGTAAGTTAATGAGATATAAATTTTTTGTGTAGTAAGATTTTATATATATATATATATATATATATATATATATATATATATATATATATATATATATATGCTTGTTCCATTTATACCCCGCCATTAACTGCTATGGTCATATCGGCAGCCGTTCTCCTTTGGAACATACTTAAGGTGTTAACTCGTTATCTTTGGTTTTTTTTATCATTGCATCACGCACACATTCACACTCATTCATACTTCCAGACTCTGGGGAAGATGGGGAATTATCTTAGTCGGAGAAACATCCCCACCCCACCGCCGGGAATCAAACCCGGGACCCCTAGCACGGTAGGCAGGTGCTCTACCGACTGAGCTACGGGGCCAGCCAGTAAGATTTTGTCTGTCTTACAGTTTACCAGTTATATAAGTCATTCAGAATGAAGACTTCTGAGGTCATTTCGAGAAAATTGAAGGTACACATCTTATTTGTCGTGAAAATATCTTACATTTATGGTATTTTAATTAAAATCAATAAAGCCTTTTTTTGAGAAAATCAATTTATAAAGAAATGTTCCACGCAAAGGGCAGTTGGGAGTGCACTGATTTTCTTGAAAATCTCCATGAGGCGTTTTTGGAAGATGACTTTAAATATCAAGTTTGAATTATAACCCCGACTTTTCGCTTGTGTTTTGCGTTGGTCGTTTTTGTAAAATTGATTTTTAGGGGAAGAGATCCGTATATTCTCAAAATATGTATTTTCGGTGAAGTCTCTGTAGCTAATTTTTGGGTGGAATACAATACCTTCTCTACTTACCGTAACTTCGCACGTATGAAGAAGTAGAGTGTGTAGAGAAAGTAATGTGATTTGAGGTAACACCTGCCCTAGACCGGCAGTTGTTTATCTCTCAGCAGGTGGTTATGCTGTCGCACCTGCTACATACAGCTGTCAGATTGTGATACAGAACAAAGGAACATTGGTGAAAGTCGCGGAGAAATTCACGTGTTATGTAGCACGTGTTTCTATAGGACGTGTTCAGTCGATGAACTATGCGAGTATCTGTTCACTATTACATTATATTTGCTAGCTTGTGCCGTAATAAGAGCCCGAGTACGGCTCACACCCACATGCGTAAAGCAGATCGTCTAACCGATGCATCTTGCAACCGGAAAGTTAGGAATTCTTGGCCGGAATTCGCTACCTATTGCACAGCAGCCAGGACCGCCAAGGAGGAAGAGTGCAACTTCTAGCCCACTATTCACGATACAGGACAACATTCTGAGTCACCGAACTGTTTAGCTGAAGTGACCGCTAAATGTTTATAACCCGAGCGTGGTCTTCAGGCGCGAAGACAGTAAATACTTCTGTAAAACACTTAGGGAACGACGTAAATTTTAGAAATGCGTGCGTTTTTATCGACTTGCGATCCACCTACACATATCTGCCCCATTAATATTGCTACTTTGCTTTGCTAATATTGAAACACGTTATGACTTGCTAAAAGATTATAATTTGCAGAAATTTTGTTTTCAGGAGTCTGTAACTTCTTGGAGTTTGAACATGCCTGATTTCCAGGGATCGGACCTCTAAGCTAGTGTTTTCTGGTTGACTGAATTTAGTATAGCTCTAGTTAACATAAGTACACCAACTTAAACTAATTGTCCTTACAACTCTTTTTATAGCAAAATGTTGCCTCGTGGTTCTACGTCAGTTTTAACATACTGAAGTTATTTATCATTAATCTATAAAGTTATGAATATTAATCCGCAATGAATGTGGTATTCATTTACAAAGCATTCGTTAGAATGACATGGCGAAGAAAATACTCCACAAAGAAAGTATATACGATTTAGTGCAAGGAATATAGTGACAGAAACAAAGACCTAACCAAGATGTGACAAACTCGCCAAAACTTTTAGCTTAGGGTTTGTTTACACTTTTATCAATGCTCAGATCAAACACGTTTATAGCGCGAATGTTTATCTGTTACACCAACTGGCGTTCCTTCTCGATTCGTTTTCACTGCTCGCAGACTGACTCATCTTCCTTTATACAGACCCCGAGTCGGCAGAAGTCTTCTAAAAGAATCTCGAAGCCAAAGTCTCTGGAATCGGCTAAATAGAGAATTTCCCGGCTTGATTGACCTCGAACTACCCATTATTGTGTTTCGTGGCGTTGGGGGAATGACTGCGGCAGGTCGTGAGAACACATAGATGGCTATGATGTAACATTTCATTGAACAGAAGACAGAGTTTAAAAAATGACAGTTGATCCTGTTATATTTGACATTTATCAAACATGGTAGGTGAAACTGTCAAAACTTAGGAATAATCTTTGTTCTAAAAATAGATGTATGCACTGAAGTTTCTGGATGTCAAAAGCTTCTAATAACTCTCATGTAAGAAAGTTTTTTCTTTATATTATTTGCATTTGTGTTATAATCAACAATGCTAACTAATAGAGAAAATCGGCAACATCAGAAATAGTTGATCCACATTTTATATCCATTGCATATTATTTGTCCTTATAGTCGCAGTCTATGTGTGTCTTTTCTTGGTGGACTAGGTGTGCCAATCTAGTTTTGTTGTAATATATCAAAAGTAAGTATTACCAAATAACCATGGGATCATAGATTTATAATTTCATCTACTCTCTTGTCTGATATGTTCCACTCATGCGACTTTCTTTACTCGCGTACAAATTCGTACAGATGCTTATAGGAATCAATAAAATTTACACCATTTATATACTTGTTGAAGTTGCATATTTTTGTTTCTTCAACATTTTGTTGAATATAAAATGGGGAAGTATCCGCTGTTTACTTTCACTCTTTTTTTGCCATTCTTCCATATTTTATCTACTGATCTTCACATTTCTTTTAACCATTGTACATATTACCTTTTGCTAAATATGTTCCTGCTTATTCTAGTATTCTCTCCGTCGTTCCGATCATTGCAATCCAAACCATCAAGTGACAGTTATATATTTCAAGAGGTGTCGCTCTGTGCTGCCTTAAAATTTTGTTTTCTTTGTATGACAAGGGAATACAGTAGACTAAGTGATAGTCAAATGTTTTGGTTGCTGTATGATGGCTTTGACATTCCGTTCTTTCTGTATGACCACGAAATAATGAATAATGACTTCCGATTTGACAAAAGTATTAGTATTGTTAAATTTAGACATAACAAGTAATAACTCGGAAATGGTTCCCTCAACAAAAACTATATTTGACATAAATTGCATGTCTTAACATCATATACATTTTTGTGTATTAAGATTTTGTGTATCCCTTACTGTTAATCAGTTATATAAAAGTCATTCAGAAAGAAGAGGACTTTCGAGGACATTCACGAAAAGAATTCTTGTATAAAATTTCCTTACAAAATATCCACGTTAGTGGAGATAAACGTTCACATAAATAGTTTCATTTAACACTTCAGGTATAAGCGATATATGATAATTAAAATGTTCAAAAAGTGAGTCACTGTATTTCATACTTTTTACTAGAAGCATAACAAATGACTTACCGGGGATGATACACTGCAAAAATTGGAACTTGTATTTTAGGAGTTTAAAAAAGTGGGGCCATGCACTTCAAACGTCTTTACACTTCAAACGTCCATTGTCGCAATAACCATCACACAGCTACCGCTCTAACACTTTGCTGGTTTTCATATCTCCCAGTCATTATTTCTAGAAAGCCGTAGACCTTCCGAGAAATTTCTCGCCAACAACAATAGTCCGAGCGCTCTGGAACCTCTTTCTTTCCTGCCCACGCGCCCGGCTCCGGCTTATCGCGGCAGCACAACATGCCATCGATGACTATAGGTATATATAATATGAATTGAAAAAAAAAAAAAACTCTAGAACGGCTGAACCTATTTGTCAAATTTTGGGTTTGAAATATTTGTATTAGTCCAAGGAAGGTTTAAAAGGTGAGGAAAAAAGCCTGTAGTGATAATGGACCCGGTTATTTACTAAATATAAAAGTAAACACACACAAACTCTTGCGCAATACATACACCTTTTATTTTTGACAAACGAAAGCATTACGAAGTAGAAAGATATTCCATCCCTTGCCAAAGTCTTCAAGGCTATTTCACTTAACCATATCTATATAATAAAACTGAATTTGTAAAACTTCGTAGCCGCAAAACTTCGAAACGGCTGGACTAATTTGGTTAATTTGTTTTCTCCAAATATTCATTTAAATGCGAGGAAGGTTCTTATGAAGAGAAAAAATAGGTAAAATTGCGCAGAAAAAACGAAAAAAAAAACATTTTTCTTTTCCGAAATGAATATGCAGTCCGAGGAAGGTTATTATGAAGGTTAAGACAAAAGAACCAGATAATGAAAACAAAGGAGAATAAAATGAAAATATGAAGAATGGACGGTTAAAATTTAGTGAGTAACGTTATAATTTATGAGAGTAGCCTTAAAGTTCGTAAACTACTTGAATGCATCCGGAATTTTGACACTTTCTTTTTCTGCAATATAAAGTTTAACTGTTTGAGAGCTCTCAATTAGTGCATGTTATTTCAAAGTTCCTGTATTTATCTCTGGGTTATTGGTTTGTTTTACGTGTTTATACTTGGTTCAAGATTCATGCCACCTATAAGACTTGGGCGGAGCAATCGAAATGCTATAAAGCAAGCTAATTTTCGGTCTATCGGACTGCACAGCAACATGAAGAATGCAATGAAATCGAAAGGACTGGGATATCACAAACACATGATTCAACTAATAATCTTGCAGGTTTGAAATGGGCTGCTTTCAGTTACGATGTTTCAGTTGACTACAGTGCCTACCAATGTGTTGTTCTAAGGCATTGAAATACTAAAAGGAAGCTACTGAATTGTGCTGTGCAAATGGAAACGTGAAATTAGTGCCATTGGTTCCGCCAACAGAGGTATTGTACTCATTGGTTTCAAGAACAGGAATGGATTGCACGCGTTTCCTTACAAATATACGAAAATATAACTGCTTCCAAATGACTTAAATTAGGGCAAAACATGTAGTTCGGGTCAATTTCGTGCCAACTTTCAAGGTAACATATAACAGGCTTATCCCTGCATTTTTTTTTTTTGTAACAAAAGCAATAAGGCTGAATTTTTAATT
Organism: Mantis religiosa; assembly: GCA_030765055.1. Taxonomy (NCBI): domain Eukaryota; kingdom Metazoa; phylum Arthropoda; class Insecta; order Mantodea; family Mantidae; genus Mantis; species Mantis religiosa. The sequence goes on from CM060952.1 coordinate 74,267,193, forward strand.
TACAGATACAAGGCCAAATATATCACCGAGCAGACTCGCTGTTCCGGGGTCAGCTAGAGACCAGTGTTCCTGCAAAATTTCATGGCAATTCGAGACAAAAAAATTGCTCTGACAAATCATTTGATTCCGCTACAGACCAAAGTGATGCCTTCAACTATCCACCCGAATTTTTGAACTCGCCGAATTTGTCAGGATTGCCGCCTCTCAATCTTCAATTAAAGGTCAGCTCGGTGATCGTAATGTTGCAAAATATCAACCAACCAATTCTTTGTAACGGCTACGGATGAAAAAATTACTGAACAACTTGATCGAAGCAACCATTCTAAAGGGAAAGTATAAAGGAGAAGACGTTTTGTTACCACACATTCCAATGATTCCGACTGACATACCATTTGAATTTAAACGACTGCAGTTTCCAGTGCAGCTTGCTTATGCTATGACCATAAATAAATCCCAGGGGTAGCCATTGAATGTTTGCGGGATTAATCCTGGAAACCCGTGTTTTTCGCATGACTAATTGTATGTTGCCTATTCCCCTGTGGGACAACATTTAAACTTCTTTGTTTACGCGCCAGATAATCAAGCAAAACATATCGTGTACCTTAAAGCATCACTATGAAAATATTTAAGATCAAATTACTAAATTATTACAGTGTGAGAATAAAGATAACGGAATTTTGTAAGTAACTTTTTATGATTATTACATTAAAATACAGGGCCCAAATGACCTTGTTGTCGACGGGCCCTAAAACACCACACACTCACTCACTCACATTAAAATACATAGAAAAGTATATTAACATTATACAAATGTATTGTTGATATCACGGTAGGTAAATATTTGGTAGTCAATAAACAAAGTGATCACTCTGAAATACGTTTATATTATTTTTTGTGTGTTTAAATTACATATTTGTGACTGTATGTTATCGATTCTGGTAACCATTAATGAAAACTAAAGATGCCATCACTATACACTTTATAAGCGACGCAATCACCAGAACTTGACAAAATATAAGTTTGTGGGACTGCCACAGTGCAATGTCTTTTGACAGAACGACGTCTGTTGGGTCAGCTAGTTATAATATATTTATATTACATAATTTAAAAATTCAGCACCTAACTTAGTACCAGTGTTAGCCAAACATTTCTGAAATAAATCAATAGATTTAAAATTTTTTATTAATCTTCCAGAATTGTGTGTACATCGTCATATAATCAGTACAGACCTAGCGACAAGCTGGCAACACTGCCCTCACTCACACAAGGAAAGGTCTTGGAGACAATAATGAAAAATAAAAAGTTGGTGCATGTCTTGTTTCCCTTAGAACACACATACCTACTTGTTGACATTTTGTATTTATGTTTCCGCTTTGACCAGAATGAACTTCTCCGCAAAACATGTAATTTCTGGAAATTTGTAATTTGTTTTTCGGATGGAATGCAATACTTTGAAGCAACAGCTGGCGTGTTGAAAACAGTAAATCTTTATTGCCAACGACAGGGTGTTTTTTACAGCTGTAATTAGAAGGAATGAGGTTAATCAGTTTTCATTTCTTGAAAGTGAAACGGAAGTGGGTCGTTAAGTTGAGGAACCTGTATTGGTGAAATTTATCTTGCCCTTGGTACTTTGTACTCATCCTTGTTTTATCTAATCGCGATATTGGAGCCACAGCAGCACGATTTACACTTCAGCTGACCTCGCCTAATAGTGAGAAACGTTTACCAAAAATCTGTTACATTCCAATTCTTGGCAAACGTTGTTCTTCTATCTGCTTCATGTTAATCGAGATAAACGTTTGTAAAATTGGTTTTATTACAGTTACTATGTCTATAAGTGATAAAATAAATAGTAGCTTTATTGATTGAAAAGAGTATACGTAATGAAAATTTCAAACAACCAATGGAAATGGCTCACTCCACAAATATGTACATATCTTACTGTTTATATCAGTTATACAAAATTCATCCAGAATGAAGACGAGTTCAGAGGGCATTTCCAGAAAGTTCAAAATGTACATTTCATTTGTCATGAAAATATCTTAAACATGTAATGATTTAATGAAAATCATATCAGTTATTTTAAAATATACATTTTGTTAAAATTCTCTATATAAAGGATAGGTTAGACTGGTGGGATATTCTTCAAAATGTTCATGTTGCAGCTTGGAAGTTGCTGAACTTACATCCAAGTTTGGCATTTAAGTGACTTTAGGCTTTAGTTATTCACATATAGAGGCATGCCACACGACTTTCTCTATCCAATAAAAAAAGTTTTTTTTTTTTTTTTTTTTAATCGTTTAAGTTTTGTTGCAACGTTATGATAAATATACTTCAAGGAAGTTTCTTTGTTTCTTTCGTATTCGAAATGTACACTTAACATGACGCGGATAGAAGAACTTGTTCAGTAATAGCATAGCCCGCTCACATCCCTTTAGAATGAGAGCAGGCTATTGTAATAGTTTATAGCAGTTGAACGTCATATGGGATACTTGCGTCATTACTTCAGTGGTACGTATGCCAGATGCTGTTGCCAGGCCAATGATTCCTAATGAGATCTGCTCGCAATACCGTGATTTAGCGAAAATAATTATCTAAAAGGTGACTGTAACAGCTTGTATTAAAATACCAGAAATGTGAGATATTTTCTAACAAATGAAACGTGTATCTTGAATTTTCTAGAAATGTTCATAGAAGTCTTCTTCATTCGGAATGACTATCTGGTAAACTGTAAAGATAGACTGCATAAAAATGTGGATCTTGTTAAAACGTACATTTTTCGCGGATCAGGGCATTTCCGAGAATTTCCTTGTTATTTGTTTGAATTTTTAAATACTTAAATTCCAAATGGGAAGTAATTATAAATATACAAATTTTAAGTAAGGTTTATCTGTGTTAAAAAAAGAGGAATAGAGTTTTGTAACGATTGAGTAGAGAAATTGTTGCGAATTGTACACATCAAACTTTTAAAATGAGTTTTAAACTGCCATATGGCAAATGTTTAAATTACTCAGCCATTTCCTGTGCTTCAGAATATCTGTATTGCGTCACTCTTTAATACAGCATTTGTACAAAAGTTTATCTTTTATTGTCCTTGAACTTGTTGGTCTCGACATTCATCTTGTGAGAACGTGTGGCTTTTAGCAACTGCAATATTTTGAACATAAACGCTTGTAACGATAGCTTTTGATCTGCATGTAGATTGTCTTGTCAGAATATTACTGGATAAACCTTCAGTGAAGGTAAGTAATTTAAAATCTAGCCACATTCAACGGCATTAATATGAAAGCGCAACCCTAATCTCAGAGTTTTCAACAATTTGGAAACATTAGAGCTGTGACCATCTGGAAGAACATGACTTCAGTTGTGAATGAGTTATTTAAAATCTGTTTTTGGTACTTTCGCGCTTTCGTGCATATCTGTCATTTGAAAAATGCACAGTTGAAATTAAGGTAAGTTAATAAATATAATAGTAATCAAACGATCCTCGTATAGTAACATCAGTCTGGTATATTAAACCAAGAAATATACTAGGGTGATCTGAAAAGTTTCCGACCTAATAAGGATACAAGACATTCTTTTAGATTTTTTTTTTATTTTTTTTTTCAACATAGTCTCCTTGTAACTCTACGCACTTCTCCCAGCGATGCTGCCATCTCTGTAACCCGTCCAAATAGTATTCGGTGTTTTTCTCTGCAAAATAATTGTTCACGAAGGGGATTGCCTTATTTGACGAAAATCTCTGTCCTCCGAGAGAATTTTCAGATGAGGGAACAAAAAGAAGTCGCTTGGGGCTAGGTCTGGTGAGTAAGGCGGATGGTCAAGCAGTTTAAACCGTAATTCGTGGATTTTCGCCACTGCAACCGCTGAGGTGTGAGACGGTGTGTTATCTGGGTGAAACAGGATTTTCTTTTTCTGCTAGTGTGGCCTTTTTTCCGCAAGTTCTGCCTTCAGCTTGTCAAGTAATGATGCGTAGTATGCTCCTGTAATGGATTTTCCTTTATGAAGATAATCGATTAAAATAACTCCATGACTATCCCCCTTAAAAAAACCACTTTCCCATCTGAAAAAAAAAAACGGCTTTTGCTTTTTTGAAACCGGTTCCTCCTTTGCAGTTTGGACTGTATCTTTGTTTCGGGCATATAATGATTTATCCACGTTTCATCTATAGTAATTAATCGGCGCCAAAACTCGGATTTATTACCCCTAAACTGCGCCAAGAGAGCGCTAGAAATGTTCATTCGAACACGTTTTTGGTCTAACGTGAGCAAATGTGGCTCCGAACGTGCGGACATCTTTCTCATGTCTAAATGTTGATTTAATAAGTGACAAACACGTTCTTTTGGCATGTTCATAGCCTCTGCTATCTCACTTTAATTTGTCGGTCGTCTAGCACCGTTTGGAGAACTTTGGCGATGTTTTCGTCGGTAGTTGCAGTTTTTGGACGTCCCGAACGTTCATCGTCTCCCAAGCTGTTATGGCCACGTTTAAATTCGGCTTATGTCGTGAACATGTCGCCTTTTTTCTCGACATAGTCTCCATTGATGGATATACACTTGATCCAGCAATGTACCAGCGTTTTCATCCCGTCGGAAAAAAGAGGTTCCGTCAAGGTATGCAAAATACTCCTTGACGATAACTATCACTTCATTTGATGAAAATTTCTTACCACCAAGCCGTTTTTTCAAGTTTGGGAACAGGAAGAAGAAGTTGGGGCTAAATCTGGTGAATAAGGTGGGTGAGGAACCAATTCATCTCGTGCACGCTTGCCATTGTGACTGCTGAAGTGTGCGATGGTGCATTATCTTGGTAAAACAGCAACTTTTTACGTTTCTGTCTCGGTCTCTTTTCAGTCAACTCATGTTGCAAATGATCCAACAATGAAGTAATAGGCTCCAGTTATGGTTCTGCCTTTTTCCAAGTAGTCTGAGGATTATTTCTTAAGAATCCCAAGAAAACAGTGGCCATCACTTTATCAGCTGACAATGGTTTTTGCCTTCTTTTGTGCACTTTCACCAGCCTTTGACCATTGTTTTGACTGCTGTTTTGACTCTGGTGTGTGATCGTGGATCCTAGTTTCACTCGCGGTCACAAATCAGCGCAAAAAGTCTTGCGGATTGCGATTAAACATCGCTACACACCGACCACCCGACCAACCAACTGAAGTAATGCTTGGCTGGCTGTATAAATCCAGGTTTTTATTGCGTGCCCATCCGTTAGGGTTTTGCCGCAGGTAAGGTTTTTCTTTTAGGGATTTTGTAAGATGGGTTGTAGGTTTTGAGGTAGAAATTCAATAGATTACACGTTTTATGAACCTAAGGTTGCAGGACTGGATGCAAAACCTTGCACCCTGCTGTTCTAATTTTAAATTTGTGTTAGGTTGAAAATTTTGATGCCAAAGAGCTTAGAAGAATTATGTGGAGTTCAGCTTTAGCTGCTGTTAGGATTAGCTCCTGCATTATCTCGGGTGCCCACAAGCCATGCGGGGTACCCGAAACAGCCTGGAACGGCGTCTAGTGGGGTCATAATCTCCCAATGATCTAACAAGGGTGCTTCTACGTCTGGGTAAAGTATCGTAGAATTTTGATGCCCGACGCCTAATTTCTTCCTCCCCGTAAAAAAGACCCGAGGCTTCATGAAGCGACCTGGTAGTAAAATAACGACCCACAGAATATATAGACCGATAAAGCAGGCTTATAGCATCACCGGAATTACCAGCGCTCGGAAGAGGTACAACTTCAGACCAACCGGCATCGAGCTTGACCCCAGCATTGGATACAGGGAAGCAATTGCTCCGCGCACCCTTGCCGAGAGGTCCTTGCTGTGCTGGCGAAAAGTTAGACCTCTGTCCAATTTTACTCCAAGGTACTGGACGGAGTTAGTCCACTGTCCTTCGGCCTCGGAAGCTGAAGTTGGGGCAGTCTGCGGGGGTGTGGCGCTTTGTAAAAAGTATATCGTGGCTTTCGTCCGGGTTAACGGATATCCGCCAACGCCGACACCACTGTTGCGTGAGGCGCAAATGTCTTTGTAAGGGGTTGAAGGCTCTGATGATGTGTTAGTCTTTGCAGAACAGAAGCACGTCGTCAGCGTATTGTGCCATTTCGACTCGTGGCTCTGTGGGGAAATCTGCCATAAAGACATTGAATAAGGTGGGAGATAGTACAGAGCCTTTGGGGACTCCGCATCTCACTGGTCTCAGTGTTGATGTTTTTCCCGCGACTGTGACTTGGAAGGTGCAGTGTCGTAGGAAGCTGTGTATGATGTTGATCATCAGTGTTGGCAGCTCCAGATGGATCAGTTTGTATAGGAGCCCGGCATGCCATGTCATTGAGAAGGGCTTCTCGACGTCCAACGAAACTGCAGCCGTGAAGACGCCTTCCTGGAAGCCCTGGGCAGCGGTCTCCACAACACGCCGCAACTGTCGAGTGCCCAGGACGAAATCCAAACTGATGGTCGGGAATGGCTTGAATATCTTCCAGTATTGGGGACAAGCTGGTGAGAATCAACCTCTCGAGAACTTTCGAGAGGGTGGAATGGAGTGGTAGCTGGAAGGATGTAGCGGATTCTTCCCAGGTTTCAATATGCATATCACCCGGGCCTCCCTCCCCTCTCGTGGAAAGCACCCTAAGGTAAGACACATATTGAAAATCGTAGTTAGGAAGAGAACCGCATTGAGCGGAAGATGACGGAGCATGAGGGGTGTCAGCCCATCCGGCCCCGCCGCCTTTTTAGGTTTTAGACGCTGGAGTACGCCTTGAACTTCACTAGGTCGGATGGTTGGGAGTCTTTCCGCGTCCTCAGGAGGGCAACTTAAGAAACGACGCACCTCCTGGCGGACACGTTCAGAAAAGATATCCTGGGGGTCATCTCTTGGACGCTAAGTACGTTCGAGATAGCGAAAGTATTGGTTCATAGGCTAGACCTTGGTTGCCATGGATGGACGCCACACACTGGAAAGTGCTCTTCCGGATGCGCTTTTGGTCAGCTGTGAGCAATCGTGGCACCCATCTTGCACACAGCTTTTTCATTGCCAAATTTTGATGCAGGAGATTGTGCACTCGCTCAGTTGAGATGCCTACAGCCAGAGCAATCTCAGGAATTTCCATTTGGCAGTTTTGCATAACCAGATCTGGATTCAATTGTATCCTGTGTGGTGACCTCAATTGGGTGATCAGAGCTCGATTCATCTTCGGTGCTTCTAAGACCACGTTTGAATTCATTGATCCAAAAGTAAATGGTATCAATGTTGGTGCAGAGTCGCGTGAACTTCATCCCATTCAATTTTGACTTGTGCAGCAGTCCAGCCCTTCAAATAACAATGTTTAATAACAGCATGAAATTCTTATTTTTTCCATTTTAATCGCACTATCACACTGACCAGTTCAGATGGCTCTCAACAGTGAACTGTATAAGGTCCAGCAGACCAGCAGAAGATGCGAGTCGCCCAGGTTTACCTGGGCGGAGTGTTTGCTGCCCAGCACCTAGCCGCTTAGTGCGGCTTTATCTGGGCAGTATAAAAGAAATGTCGACTGTCGCAGGTGGTTGTCTTGGGCAGTGCGATATCTAGCCTTAAAGGGGCGTTAGTGCCCCGTGAGGGTGCGCGCGCCCAGTGGTGGCTGCGCTCTTCCACCTGCCTGGGAGGCATCTGAGCACAGTCCGCTTGACAGGCTAGAGGGAAAGGAACTAATGTTTGGGTATGGGACTTACCAAGCCCATTTGTGGGCTTGGGGGCATAGTCAGGGGAAATTGGCCCTGTTTAGTTCAGGTTACCCAATGCATCTTTGGGCGACCGGTAACTTGGTCGGCGGCGAGGAACCCTATGGTCGTAACGGCCAAGGCAGTCTAGCTTACTGTAGATGAGATTCCGCACCACGTCCACAAAGTATGGGACTCCGGAGTAGGTATGAAGGATGTGGGACGGGAATCTACGTCCAGTGTCGTAGATGATTTGCAGCGCCCTGTTTTGGACGTACTGTAGTCTGCGAATAGTGGTCGGAGCCGCTGATCCCCAGACTTCGCAGCCGTACAGAATCAGGGCCGGTATATTCGCTCGATACAGGTGTAGTTTGAGGTGCGTTGACGTGGTGGATTTTAAGAGAGAGTACAACTGCCTTAGTGCTGCATGCTCTTGTCCGGCTTTGACCCGGACATGAGGATCGTAGGTGAGGCCGCGATCGAGGACGCCAAGGTATTTGACAGAGGGAACCCAGGGGATTTGCCTCTACCTCAACCTGAGCGACCAATCCGGACGCCTGGCTCGGACCTTAGCCAGGAGAAGAGCGGAGCTCTCCCCCGGGCTAATGGCCATCCTCCATCTCTCACTCCAACGGCCGATGGCTCTGTATAAGCTGAGTCAGCTGCCCCTATTTATTCTTATCTATGGAACCCACAGTTTATAGTCTAATGTGAAAACATTTACCCTTTTAGCACAAAGGCCGTTATTACAACTCTGCCCTTCTATTCGGTAATACACGCATTAATACTTACAGCTCTGAATGAGGACCAAGAAGCTGCGGAAACCTTAAATAAACAATGCATAGCAAGGTGACAAACGAATGCTTTCCCAACGAGCGACAAAAGAATACGTTTCAGATGGTCGAGATGTTTAGCTGTGCTCACATGGTGCTGCGAAGGCTGGATTCGAAAAGATATGACGCTGCCTTTTGTTTTTCTTTCTCTGGACTTTATTGTCTTTATTTTAATTACTAAAATGCAAACAAACAATAAACAAAATAAACAATAAAATTATTTATTGTTGCTATTGGCTCTCTTGTGAGCAAAGACAAAAGAGTGACATGGTTAGCTTTGTGACCATTTATAATCTGTACCGCATCTGGTGTTGTAAATCATGTGACGTAATTAGCTTTCATTTTTAGGAACATGAAGTGTTTCATGCTAAAATTTTATGTTTCACTTCTATTGACAAGGGAGTTGTGAACGTGTTAACTTCTCGGTTAAACAGAAAAATACATTGTCAAAGTATGGATTGCATCAACGCAGTAAATGTTCAAAATGACAACCCCCGACATTATTTGAGTGGTAACAATTACCGAATACCTAGAAAATGAAGCGTTCATTTAAGCCAAACATTAACCAGGCGCAAGTAGCTAAAATCACTTTGCAATTATGAAGTGTTTGAAACTTGGTTGAATGGATCAAGATTAAAATTTACATCTAATCTGCCAGTGGAAAGCATGGTGATTATTGCATTTTATAAACACGTGTCATAATGTCAAATTATAGGCCACAAGAGGTAAAACAAGGGGTAATTTTTTTTTTTTGAGTTGAACATGAATGATTTGAACCCAACTTCCAGAGGTAGAGTTAACCTCTATAATACCATTTAGCCAACGCTACCTTGCGAACTCGGCTAGTCTATACGACCATCTAACCACAGTCCTCAGACTCCCAGCTCGAATCTTTACACGCTTTTTGCAGTTTCAAGCAGTGTTTTGAGCTCGTTTTGGTAGTTTTAACGCACATAAAAAACTGCATCCGCCATTACAATTACTGAGTAAGCTAAAAACTGCCGTAATTTGTGACAGAAGCGAAAACAATCTAGCTAATTCTTAGCACTTTTTTAACCAGCTGTACAACGAAAACACATGTTGGCTGAATATTTAAATCCAATTGGCCCCACTATGTAGATCTGCCATTTTGTGTTCCAATGTTATTGACAACTGATGCATGTGATACGTTGTTCCTTCAGGGGCGTGTTTAAAGGTGTGTGTGAATGTACGTTGATGAATAAAAGTTTGTAAACTCGTATAAAATAGCCAGTGCGGCTCTCTGTGCCTGGGTATGATGTTTTTGGAATCGACATATATAGTGATTGCTTTTTGTCCCATACAGCACTTATGCACTGAGTTATCTACTACCCTTTCTCTATAAACTGTTCTGCAAGTCGTCCATTAGCATTATTTACGTCATTTTCTTCAATGAACTTTCGATAGGCTTTTTGAAACAAATTTATAAAAATAATGCATAGCTCAGTAAATTTAGCTAATAGAAAAAACTGTTTAAAGTTGGGTTTGCCTTGATACGTGCCAGTTGAATTATCTTTATACTTCATACAGTTTTATTATGAACGACTTGAACTTTTTAATTATAACAGTTTTTTTTATAAATGTCACAGATGAATTACAATCAAGGCATTTCATTTTTATATTTTCGTACTTTTGTCTTGATAATACATTTCTACAAAAAAATAAATGTATTTATTTGTAATAACCGAATTTAAAATTCGTTTGGACCACAAAAAGAAGTAACTTAAGAATACAAACAAATGAGAAGAGTTATTAAAGGCTTCGCGAGTGATCATTGTTATCATTGTGATCACCGGCATTGTTATAAAACATTATTCTGCTCTGGTTTAAAACAGGTTTTTGTTCTAATTCAAGAGAAGAATGTTGTTTATTCTGACATGAGATCGATCTGTTGGGAAGAAGCAGGTCACACTAAAATCAGTCCAAATCATGTAGCATCCGTACTAGGTTTTATGTGAATAGTCTCTTCGTTTGATGAAACTTATTTAATTAGCAGCGCGTCCCCCATTAGAAGACCCGGTGCAGTTTATATAAAAAATTAACAAGTTCTGTTACCTTTATTTGAATTTTGCAGCACTTTTACATGTACCTTCAGTTGTTTCTCGGGATGCAATATAAAGGGTACGTATAGAGCTGGCCGCTCTGTGATATCTTTGTATGGTCAAGAGGTTAAAGAAATTAATAACGACTTCCCATTTGAGAACTGTTTGTTTTCGAAAATTCAAAGCAATAAAAAAATATCTAGAAAATATTTAGCTCTATTATTTTACTTAAATTGTGTATTTTAGCCAGATCTATATTTGTTCTGTAGTAAAATTTTGTTTGTCTCTTACATTTACCAGTTATACAAGTCATTCAGAAGAATAGGACTTTGATGCAGATTTCCAGAAAATTTAGAACAACATTTCATTTATACTAAGAATATGTCAATTCCTTAAAGAACGGGCCCAAATGACCTCGTTGTCGACAGGCCCTAAAACATCATTAATCCAATCCAATCCTTAAAGAAAGTTTCTGAAAATAAAAATATTGGAAAATACTTTCTATAAAACTGCATTTTTTATTCATAGTACCTTAAAATGTATATAGCTGCAATTAAATTTCGGTGTTGAAGTATTAGAAGCATTGCAATGCGTGGTGGAGAATATAATGTGTCTGTAAATGAGTGAGTAAGAAAGTCGCGTGAATAAGTTTGTATTATTGCATCTGGGGCAAGATGTTTGCGATAAACATTGGAAATATGTTTGTAGGTAGTTATGTGATTGTCATTAGCAGTGGCGCCCCATAAATGACTAACTTCTATTAAAATACCAGGTCCTTTCTTATTTGTTAACTGACTGCGTCCACTGTGTCTAACTTCAGTCTCGCCCTCGCGTCACTAATTTGATCTAGTTCGCATCTTACTATAACTTCACCAAAATGAGTTAATTCACTGAATTTTACTAATATGATTTTGTTCAATTTTCACGATCGTTTCGCTAATGTGATCTTGTTCAATTTACACTGTCGTTTTACTATAGATTAACCGCGAATAAAATGCAGTTGAAGGCGTGACTTACCAAAGCTGAAGTCCTCTAGCTGGCCCCCCTCTACTGTCAGTTTAGGTTGCCTTTCCTCTCCTTCATGGCTCATGTTGCACAGCATTGGTCAACGTATGAAGGGGAGGGAGTCATGTGTTGCTTGGTTAGCGAGGAGGGGAGAAGACTGTGCTCGTGGATGCGCACACCGACTGCACTTTTTCGCGGTCTGTCTATAATATGATCTTGTTCAATTTTCTCTGTCGTTTCGCTAATGTGATGTTCAAGTTTCACCGTCACTTCATTAATGGGATCTAGTTCAGTTTTCACTGCCACTTCATTAATTTGATCTAGTTCAGTTTCGTTTCACTGATGTGATCTAGCTCAGTTCTCGCAGTCACTTCATTACTTTGATCGAGTTCAGTTTTCACTGTCACTTTTTTGCTCCATTTATACCCCGCCTTTAATTGCGGTGGTCATATCGGCGGCCGTTCTCCTTTGGAGCATATGATGGCGTTAATCCGTTTACTTTGGTTTGCTTGTACTTTGTAGTTTAATCATTAGATCATGCACATATTCACACTCTCATTCATTCTTCCAGACTCTGGGGAAGATGGGGAACCATCTTGGTTGGAGAAAAATCCCCATCTTATCCGGGAATCGAACCTGGGACCCCTTGCACAGCAGGCAGGTGCTGTACCGACTGAGCTACGGGGCCAGCCACTGTCACTTTTGTGCCAGCACGTGGCGATGAATTGAAATGCGCTCAAAGTAGTCTCTTCTTTCGTCTGCTGTATTAGTTTCGCGTCGAACACAGGACTCTATACTTTTTTTGTAATGTACGCCCTCTAACGTTTAGTAATATCTGACGATGAATGGAATGGGTGAAATGATGCTCAGATGAGCCCAGGGTCCATAGAACTGCGAGTCAACCGACATTCGTATTTTAGGATAAGGGAATCCCCCGGAAAAAACCTTATCCAGGCAACTCACCCTGACCGAGATTCGAACTCGGGACTTCTTGAACGTAAGGAAGACATGCTACCATCTACGCTATCGAGGCGGGCGCTCTATACTCTCGCTCTGTACTTCATAACCTCTCTTGAAACACTGCTTGATATCGCAATGACTTGAGTCAATTGTTTGTGTTTCTTGAATGTCTAAGACACAGGGAAAACAAGCTTTCATTAGAATCTCGTGATAGCGCTTCTAAAGAGCGCTCCTCTTCCCTTATCTCTTCAGCTGGACATTCCATAGCTCTATAAGCGCCCCTCATAGCTGCGTCTCAATGCAATACATAAGGCCATGTGAATGCAACACCACACATTTTCTCTAAGCTTTAGGCTTACAAACATTAAAACATAATTTTAAGCTGTATGGAGTGTATTTGGAGGGATTTTTCATCTTGGTAAAGACTTACAGTTCCAAATCCACGCACTGGACGGCGATCCAGATAAAATTGAACACTTTTTAAGACGTGAATTCAGTCTAGAAAATGATAAATATTTACATAGTTTTATCTTGATAGATCTGGGAATATTCATTTTTATGCAGCAAGTATAATTATACTAGAATTTTGCCGAAAATAGATATCGGAAGGGGAGTTAAGCCAATAAGTACTGCACATTTTATATAACTATGTTGAAAATGCAAGTATTTCGTCGTGCAGGCAGTGACTTTACCTTCCCAAGTTATGTATTGTAGTTTCTTAAGTGAGAATATTACGTTACTAATGAGATAACACTGAAATTTAATACTTTGTGTTTAATTCACTAAATGCGTGGCTGCTTGATTTTATTTATTTATTGGTTTTGGTTTTATCGAGTACTGAAATCAAGTAAATTTATTTAAAGTAATTTAAACTCCTCGCAGGATTTAACTAGACTTTTCCACAAAGCGCAGTTTTCAAATAAAACAAAATTGAAATCTATCCTCTTACCACAAATGAAGCCAGCTACTATAAGAATTAGGGAAGTAATAATAAACGACAAACAGCTTTGATCATAAGACCTCTTTGTAGGAGCAACAAATAAAATTAGTTTAAAAAAGCAACGAGCTGTAAAAATTGTACATTTGTATGGGACGCTGTATAAAGTGAGTAATAAGAATAAAAGTAAGATCTTTTACCGCTTGATGGTAATACTTAAGGAGGAACCTAGAACCCCAATAAGGAGCTAACTGTATGGCGGTTATTCTGGCAGTAGGGGAGAAAAACCAAATTGGATTCGTTAAGTGAAGGTCATGTTGGCAGCGTGTAATGATGATTCTCGAGTCTGCTGTCAAGGTCTAGAGCTTTGTATAATGAGCAGTTGTGTTTTGTCTTGCAGAACTTGGCTTTCTCCTTCGTGTAATGATGTAACAGGATTACAGCCCACAATGGAAAACGTAACATTTTTATTTTAGTCTTCTTTCTCTACTGCAGGTCATTCCGCCTAAAAATTCAATACAACGATTTCACCCGAAATACACGTTTTGAGGCCACCTGAATATAAAAGTAGAAATTTAGAAAATGGTCTTTCTGTATGTGAACAGCATAACTCAAAAAGGAAAAATGAACCAAATCCCAAATTTGTACATTCGATATTTTAGTGATGCAACACGAAGATTGCCAAGATCACAAACTACCCTGTACGTTCATGAAACTTTTTCCGGAAAAAAAAAAAATGATCTTAAAAATGTTTTACATGACATGCCTTAAATTTTCTAGAAATACGGACAATATATTGCCTTATAAGCCATTACCGAGGTATCCTTTATTAATGGATCTTTGTCATTGTTTTGAAGTCTGTCGATGTTCAGTTGTTAAACAGTTGATTGTCGCTGTTCCCTTTATAACTGCAACAAAATGTTAGCTAACTTTTTTTTTTTTTTTTTTCAATTTACGTCCTCCAACGTCGTCATATCGGACAGTGAATGAAATGGGTGAAAAGATGCTCAAATGAGCCCGGGCTCCACAAAGCTTAGAGTTACCCGACATTCGTCTTTAAAGATAAGGGAAAACCCCAAAAATACCTTATCCAGGTAACACCCTGACCGAGATTCGAACTTGGGACCTCCTGAACGTGAGGCAGACACGCTACCATCTACGCTACCGAGGCGGGCTGTTATGCAACTATTTGTGTAAATACTAATGACTATAGAGTCATAGAAATGTAATGTTATTACTTTATTCTTAATCAGGCCGTCCTTAATTGTGGCCGGATCTTGATATGGACATATTGATTTGTGTTTAGTCCTACATACATAATGCGATCAAAACTCGGCGAAAGTAAATGTTTCATATTTCCGAATCTTGTTTCGCTTTCTCTCGCAATAAACTTACTTTCCCGTATAAAACCCGCCCTTTAGGGATCATTTAGGATGCCCTCCTTATGAGAGAAAGAAAAAGACATTGCTTTAAATTATTTTACTTCGATGTTGCATCTGGCAGACATGAAACAACGCATGACCACCTCGTAAAGCATGTGCTTTATTTTACCAGCGCTCAATGAAATGTATCAAAATCCAGGAATGCTTTAATTGGAAAAATTAAGAGTCCTAGCATTATTTTCAAAAAATCGATTATTTGTAATTTCATTTGGTTTCGTTAAGTAAGCAAACAAAGAATTGTATTGGATATCAGATATCACTAAAGCAATCGTTTTGGGACTCTCCGATTAAAAAAAAAAAAAAAAAAATAAAAATGTGTGTCCACATTTCTCAGCTGCACAACTTAAAAACAAAAGTATGTTAAATACCAAACAGCACATATAATTTCAGTACCCTCCAAAGATGTGGCAGATTTCTAAACAAATTCGCCACCCAAAACAATATATTAGTAGAAAAGAATTTGTTTTTTATATTCTCAAAAAAGTTCTAACAATTTTAATTAAAATACTATACAAGGTGAATCAACTAAAACTTTCGCAGCCAGTATTTCTGAAATGGAAAGTGCTATTTATGTGTGGTTTTCACAGTGTTGTTTGGTAGTTAGGGGCTCATAGTTTTAGCCCATAGATAGATTTTAATAATACTTTGAAGGTATATTTTTGGAGCAAACATACTTTTTTAAATGGAACAGTGCCTAATTAAATAAAAAAAATAAAAAGTACAATAAATTAAAATGTTAATTTTGAAACTTCTGCACAACAATACTTGTGCTACCTGTGGTAGCGCAAACTAAAGGAAAACAAAAGGGAGTGCACTGCCTCTGTGGATCCTAACAAGTAAAGAGAAATTTGACCCTCAAAGATTGTGTTCAAATTCAACACTTGCAGCTGCAATACAAGCTTTCAGACTGCTGCACATGTTCTAGCATTTCAGCAGAAATTTCAGAGCAGGTAGCAGTAATACATTGTTTCATATCATTGGCTGTAGTTGGAATGTCCTTGTAGATGGCGTGTTTCAGTTTTCTCCATAGAAAAAAGTCTAACCGAGTCAAATCCTGTGAACGGACTGGCCAAGATGCAGTCCCCTTCATCCAATTCATAGATTTGGAAACATCCGTGAAGACCAGCTGTAGTAATTCGTGCACTATGAGCTGGACAGCCATCATGCTGGAACAATACTGCAGAAAAACGTCTTCTAGCATATGTAGAAGGTCTGTTAGGCAGCTGAGATATTTGTGTGAGTTTAGTATTCCTTCTATGAAAAAATGGCCTATGAGCTGCCTATTGTGCCACACCACATGTTTAAACTCCATGGATGCTTATGTTCCACTTGACGAAGCCAACAGGGATTTTCAGCATACCAATAGTGCATGTTTCTGTGGTTTACGTGCCGTGATTAGTAAATGTTGCTTCATCACTAAACAAAGTACATGATGAATATGGAGTATCATGTCTTACTGCCCATGTACAGAAGTTAACACGATTCTCAAAAACATTTCCTTGCAGCTCTTGATAGAGACAGATGTGATAGGGATGGAACTTATGACGATGGAGAATGCGAGGCACACTTGCCTGACTCATTCCACTTCCACGTCCAATTATATGGGAACTAATTTGCAGATCTACAACAGCAGCCAAAACATTAATTTCTTGTACATCTCTAATCACCTGTTTGTTTCTGTTACGTTTTATTGGTGTTACACTAAACATGGCATGAGTGACATCTTCACCTCAAGTCTTTCTCTAATGGAGGAGCAAAATTTCTTGTTACTCCTTTGGTTTTGTTTTCCATCTGTTCTGCCATCCCACATTCCTTTTTCTTAATCTGTACTTTTATTGTAGATTTTGGTATCCTGTTGTAAACTGTTTCTATTCTTGTTTCTTCTGCTTGCTTTGCTAATCTGTCTGCTAGTTCATTTCCAGGAATGCAGATGTGTGCTCTTACCCACTTGAAGTATATTTTCCAGTTTTGTTGACTAAATGCTGTTATAATTCCGTGTATATTTGTGTTGTTTGTATGTGTGCGCACGTGTGTGTGCTTGAGAGAGAGAGAGAGAGAACACAACATAAAACCAAGAGTCAGATAAATTTCAATTTATTTCAGTTTATTTCAATTTATTCATCCCCTATATTTCATACAGAGGATACATCATTTTACTTATAAGAAAAACATAAAAATACATTCAAAAGTCTACTGTATGCACTGCTTAGAAACTAAAATGTACATTGTTTATTTTCCATTTTTTGTTTTGTACTCTTCCACACTATAAAAAGCTTGTTCTGACAAATACCTTTTTATATTCTTAATATTACACAGTTTAGTATTCTTTATTTTACCTGGCAATCTGTTATACATGTCTTTTCCAATACTTTCTTATGATCTGTTGTTTAGTGTTCCCCTTAGTGTGGTCCTAAAATAGTCAGCTTTATTCCTTACATTATATGGGTGTGCATTACAGTTCTTTTTACATGTGTTCCTTTCTATTACATATTTAATGCTTTCATATATGTATGTGCATGGAACAATTAAAATATTATGCTTCTTAAATATCTGCCTACAGCTAGATCTTCTCTCAACATTTTCAATTATTCGGATAGCTTTCTTTTGTAATCTGAAAATTTTTAACACCTCTTTTGCATTTATATTACCCCATAAAGATATCCCATATTTTATATGTGAATAGATAAATGCATAATACACTTGTTTTAAGGTTTTATTATCCATAGTTCATCTAACTTGTTTCATTATGTATATACCTTTATTTAGTTTTTTTATTATATGTTCTATGTGTTGCTTCCACCCTAGGTGTTTATTACTACCCCCAAAAATTCTATTTGGCATGTTTCTGGAATACTTTCACCATCAACAGTAGTTTTTATATTTGTTGAACACTTCTTGAGATCGAACTTTATCCAGCATGTCTTATTTAAATTTATCATTAGGTCTTAGTTTAAGAAATACTGTTTTACTATTTTTAGGATTTCCTTTGCTTTATCTTCCACTTTTCTTTCTGTAGATTCATTTATTATTATGGTTATATCATCCGCATATCCTATTACAGTACCGCCATGCTTCCTTATCAACTCAAAAAGGTCATTTATATAAAGTAAAAATAAAAATGGTCCCAATTTTGAACCTTGAGGTATACCTGATGTTACATATCCCCAGTCTGACTTAATATTTTCAATTTCTCCCTTTGTGTTCTTAAAATTTACTTCCACCCATTGCATTCGCTTTTTTAGATAAGATTCAACCGAATCTTGTGCAATTCCTCGTACCCCATATCTGTTTAGTGTTTCTATTTGTTTTCAACATAAATAGCTACACCCCCACTTAGATACCCTTGCCTGCAGTAATGAGCCTCTAGTACATAACCTTGATAATTATTTGCTAGCACCTCTTCCATTTTTAGGCCATGCTCTGTTAAGACCATGATATCTGGTCTGATCACATTTACATTTATTTCAATAGATAACCTCTTATTGCTAATATATTGTACATTTTGGTGAAATAATATTAATTTCCCCCCACTTTTGTTGATTTGTTTTCTTATACTTTTTCCAGTATCATATCTTACTTTCTCCCTGTGTCTGTTTGTCATGCTATTTTGTATTTCCTCTGAATTTGCCCTACAATGATTTTTTGTTTCTTTAACATCATCTGCTATCTTTATTAGTTTCCCTGTCCCATGCAAATAGTTACAATTTTTTCAATTGCCTCGCCCAAGACAAAAGCTTCCTTTCTATTTAGATGTAACCCATCTTTTTCTATACAACTATTATCCAAAAACAATTTATATCAACAAAAATTGCCTTCAAAGCTTCACAAGCCCATTGAATACCTGTATTTATAGCCTTTATGTGTTCAAAATTCACGTCTCTTCTTCTTGCAATACTGTTTACTACAATTCTTGCCACTGGAAAGCACTTTTTCGCAGCCCTTATCATTGAGCACACCTCCCCCATCACTTCATCTGCACTGTTGTTTCTTGAAATGTTGTTTGTGCCGACATGCAGCACCACTACTTTGGCTTCTTTTGCACCAGCTTCTTTCTCCAAAACATTTGGTAAATACTGCGCTTTCATCCCCCTAAGTACGTTTACATTCACCATTTCACTTTTTATCACTACGTCTTTTATTATGGAATCACCATACACTATAACCTTCTTTGCTTCTTTCTTCTTTTCGTTGTTTGTTTCTTCTCCTTGCCTCTCCTGTTTCATCTGCAGTTTGTTTACTATCCTGTAGCGTGATTTAAAAAGTCTTTGGGTTTCAGCATGACCTTTTACTTCTGGAGCTGTATTGTTTTTGCTGAAATTCTCGAAACGATTTGAAGTAACGATGCCTTGCGTGCTTGTGCATTTCCTGATTGGCGTCTTTTTTAGCACCATAGAAAATGATTTTTCTTCGTTTACGAGCCGTAGATTTGTTTTAAGTTCTTGATTTGCTTGTTTCAGCAGGTTGATTTCTTCAGCAGCTTTTTTTAAATCCCTATTTAGGATATCAATTACCACGTGTAGCGTCACAATCGTTTCTTCTCCTCTGGTGTTCTGTGTTGGCAATTTTGGCCTATCACTTTTCTTGGGTTCTACATTTAAACAGTTTCTATCTTCATTTCCCATGGCGTATTTTCCACTTTTGTACACTGTATCACTATCCTTTCCTCGATTTTCCATCGTTTTCTCATTATTTTTCAAAATTTTTTGTGCCTTCTCGTCAACACCGAAACCGCCGCCATCTTTTTAAACTCGTATAATTTATTTGCAAGGTGTATTTCGTTATTGGTTGGAATATTTTTTCCAATTAATGTTTGTTTATTTGTTTTTTTTTTTTCATGGGTATGCAAAGAACAGAATTTCAAAGTCATCTTTTAGCAACACTTTGAGTTTTGTTTTTTGTTATACCTATAACAAAATATGTAACATTAACAAAAAGTAGATAAAAGAATACATATTTGAAGGAGTGAGGAGAGAAGACCATGTGAGTACAACACTTTTTTTATGTGAAATCAACATATAAATATGAATCTTGAGCATGTATTTACAATCTTATATTTTTTTTCACATCCCACCATTAAGTAGAAGTATTGCATCTTATCCAGAAATTCATTACCAGAAAGTCATTCCAATGAAAATGTCTGCCCATAAGAGTAAAGAGAAAGAGAACCATAAATGAATCAGATATACTAGGCAACGATTTTTTACATAAGCAGTAACAATCCCATGACAATAAATTTAGTGGCATTTAAAAGAACTTCAGGAGAAATTCTAGTAGGTCTTGTGAAATGATTACAGCATTGTTAAACAAAATAAATTTGTTTTATTACTCAAAATGACTTTTTGTGGTAAGATTTTATCTATTTCTTATGGCTCATCAGTTATACAAAAGTCATTAAGAATGAAGAGGACTTGTGAAAACATACCCAGAAAACTCAAGATATATGTTTCATTTGTCTTGAAAAAATATTTAACACAATGTGTTTTAATAAAAATTATTTGAGCCAGTTTTGAAAAACAAAAATTGTAAAATGTTTTATTAAAGGGATAACTTCAGTGGTAGGAAGGGATTTTATTAAAAGTCTTTATTTGGAGATTATTGAATCTCAACACAGAGTTTGGTATTTAACCAATTATTTGTTTTTGAGTTATTTTGTTTACACAATTTCAATGTTGATATCTTGTGTATAATGCAATACTTTCCTTACTACATACATAGTAGAATTATATGATATAGTGTTTTGTTTCCAGGAAGAATGGAATGACAGAAGGTCAGAACGAATGCTCCATGGCCAAGATGCGTTACTCAGAGATGCCTCGAGATGTGTCCTGTGATAGTCTCTCTGCCCTGAGAATATCTGAAGTAAGTTAAGTTACACATTAGACACGAATGTTGACCATATACAAGGTCAAATAAACAAAGTGAAATAAAGCTAACCTCTTTTAAAAATTGATCTGACACACCAAATTTAATATTCTCAAAGGAAATTTTTCCTTTATTTTTACTTCCTCCGCTATGTTTATAGTAAGTAGAAAAAGGTATTTACTTCATCCATAAATTTTATACTGGGATTCCACTGAAAATACAGGACTTAAGGCACTGTGGTGAGTGCAAATATTGCATTTGATGTCTCTGAAAATTAAAAAATTAAAAAAAAAAAAAGATAATGTAAATTTAAATTTTATATACATTATTGTTCATTTATGAAAAGCCCTGAATATATGTAGTTGTGATTTTTTAAAAAGAGTGTTACTTCATCTGAGTGTGTTGTTGTCCCAGAGCAATGAGGAGGGAATCGAGGGGAGATGCAGGGACAAGTCACCTCTCAGTGATAATGGTACAATGGTACCAACTTTAAATGGAACTGATCTCCCTCTGTTGAAGAAACCGGAATCTTCAGTGGATGGTAAACACCACAGATACTACACAAAGCCAAAGAACCCCACCTCAGTGTCATCCATTGACGTTAGCAGAAAACATTCCTATGCAGGTGTGAACTCAAAACCTGCAATACATCCACCATGTTACGATAACTATGGGTAAGTTGTGTCATGCAGTTCTTTTTATCTACTCGCTTAATAATGCTAGCTTCATTGTTCGCATGTATTAAAGGGAACGAAGGCCTTTTTACATGTTTATGGTCAGATTCAAACCATTGCAGATTTTCACCAAAGACATGACAAAGCATTATATTACAGTAGAACCTCGTTTATCCAGATCAACTGGGACCAGGGCCGATTCAGGTAAATGAAAATCTGGATTATCCAGAGAATGATGGAAAAACATGTACAGCATCACTGAAATACTTTTAATGGATTTTAGAAATTACTATCAGCACACTTTCACATAAAAGCCAATGTACTTTAATAGCCTGAGTATTTGCACTGTAGGCAATATAGCTGTAAATAAGCCGATAGTAAAAAGGGCAGTGAGCTTCTGTTGTCTCAGTTTAGTATATCACTTATGAGCAGCATGGTCTTGCATCTGCTTAAATATTAGAAGTTCATTTGGCAATGTTTCGGCTTGACTCCTGAAATAAGGCATCAGTTTCTCTGTTGTTACTATTTGTGCATGGCTCATAACCACAGCTGGTCCATCAACAATGTGTGAATCTGAATACTCTTCATTTTCAGTAACACTGCATGATGTAATAATGCCTTCCTCTTTAATTGGTTTATAACCTCCATCTTTGTCGGTCGCGCTGTGGCTCAGTGGTTAGACCGCTTGGCTCTCACCAAGGCGGCCCAGGTTCGATCCCAGGCAACCGCAAAGTGAGATTTGTGGTGGACAACATGGCGCTGGGGTGGGTTTTCTCCTGGATCTCCGGTTTCCCCCGCCATCGCATTCCACCGGTGCTCCATCTCATGTATCATCAGTGTCATCGCCTGTGGTGCCGTATGTAGTAAAAGCAGGCGTTAAACACTACACATTTCATTTCCATCTTTGTCAATGACTTCATCAACATCAGACCAGCCATCAATGTCTTTAAAAAGGTCTGTAAAATCTTCCACGCTTATTTTTGCTTTTTCAATCTTGTTTACTGATAAGTGATACACACACAGACCACAACTTTTTCCATGACTTTGTCAAAGTTTCTCTTCCAACCTGGTCCCGAGTAATGAAATTGCGCGCTAGCAAGAGAATTTGAGTAAGGTAGCTATTGAGAATAGCAATTTATGGTCTGTAAAATAAGTCGTCTTTTACTATGCTGAACAACATAATTTTGTTTTTCAAAACTGATCTGGGTTAAAAAGGTTGGGTTAACAAGGTTTTACTGTATAGCTTGGGATATTCATTATGATGCCAGATGTGGTCGCAAGGAGGCAGATAAATAATATCACTCTGATTATTTTAGTTAATTGATGGAAATTAATCATTTCTCCACACTAGCCGTATATAGGCTAAGATATTTGATGGATAGAGTCAACATGAAAAATTCAATGCCATGGCTGGGATTTGAACCATGGATCTCCTGGTTTCCGTCCAGTCGCTCTTAACCTTTGAGCTACCATGGCCAACGTGCCGTCCTGACATTAAATTTTCCAGTTGACTCGTGTATTTCCCAGGTAGACCACTAGGGGCTGTCGCATCTGAGATACACCATTTGTGGCAACTTACTATTGTAAGTACTTAAGTCCCAGGCTTCATCATTTAACTCTTATTATTTTAGTTAATTGGTGGAAACTAATCATTTCTCCACACTAGCCGTATATAGGCTAAGATATTTGATGGATAGAGTCAACATAAAAAATTCAATGCCATGGCCGGGACGGAAACCAGGAGATCCGTGGTTCAAATCCCGGCCATGGCATTGAATTTTTCATGTTGACTCTATCCATCAAATATCTTAGCCTATATACGGCTAGTATGGAGAAATTAGTCAATTTTCATCAATTAACTAAAATAATAAGAGTTAAATGATAAAGCCTGGGACTTAAGTACTTACAATAGTAAGTTGCCACAAATGGTGTATCTCAGATGCGACAGCCCCTAGTGGTCTACCGGGGAAATATACGAGTCAACTGGAAAATTTAATGTCACGACGGCACGTTGGCCATGGTAGCTCAAAGGTTAAGAGCGACTGGATGGAAATCAGGAGATCCATGGTTTAAATCCCGGCCATGGCATTGCATTTTTCATGTTGACTCCATCAAATATCACTCTGAGTTTAACTTTTAGTTTTATTATGAAGAGTTTAAATATCTGTTCTTAATACCACTTTGAAATGGAAATGTGAAATGTGCAGTGTTTAACGCCCGCTTTTACTACATACGGCACTGCAGGCGGTTTTGAAATGGAAAGCTGGTTGTGCTGTACAAAGCTGAAATAATCCATTTTGTCTTCCCCTCTACATGTTCAGTGCTTATTCACTATATTGTTCTGGGTTGCTCAGTTGGTTAGATGCTGGTCTATTTGGTCCCAAGGTCATAAGTTCAAATCTAGCCCAGACCAGGTATTTAAAAGCAACAGTTGCCCGCCTCGGTTGCGTAGATGGTAGCATGTCTGCCTCATGTTCAAGAGGTCCCGAGTTCGAATATCGGTCAGGGTGAGTTACCCGGATACGGTTTTTTCCTGAGTTTTCCCTTATCCTGAGAGACGAATGTCAGGTAACTCTAAGCTCCATGGACCCCGGGCTCTTCACCCATTTCATTCATCATCCGATATGACTTAAAGTTGGAGGACGTAAATTACAAAAAAAAAAAAAAAAAAGCAACAGTACTATCTCAGATTTACTGGCATGTAAGAAAAATGCTACGGTGCTGATATGATCCTGGTAACTGAGAGTGCTGTTAAACAAAATATCTATTTTTTATTCACCAGGCAATGGACTTTAGCAGTCATGAATATTAAAGTAACAATTTAAACATTTGACCATTGCTCTTTATTTCTTTCTAATACATTTTCTTATTTATATTACACAACAACTTTTATGTTAAATTTGGCCTCAATTATATAAATAATAGTTAATTACATTTTAAATTGAAATGAACATTCACATAATTTAACATAACATTCTGAAACAAAAGAATAAACTAATGAACTATTATATAGAATAAAAAGAAATATTTCAGAAAGTGGAATGCCATTGTTACTAAAAATAGGCAAATGAGTCAACCTTGTATATACTTTTCTCCACTTACAAGTTTTTTGATGAAGACTAGTTTCTGGGAACTTTTTTCCTATCGTCAGTTCTGTGGTTGACTGATGATGCATCCGGCTTGGTGTCGTGCTGCCATCTAATGTTCTGGTAAGTTTGATGATGTCATCTATGGCGGGAATTCCAAAATTCATCAAGAGGTCCTGTTTCTTTGTAATAAATATGTTTTCCCAAATCTGTAGTTCCAGAGGTTTCTTTGCCTGTTTGATCAGTTCTATTTCTTGTTTTATGTTGTGATTCCCAGACCAAAAGTGTTGTGCGACGGCCGACTTGTCCGTGTGTTTGAATTTAATATTTCTGAAGTGTTCTTTCATTCTTGTTCCTAGATTCCTTTTGGTCTTACCAATGTATATCTTGTCACGATCCTGACAGCTCATTTGGTAAATGCCTGATAATTGAGTTTTCGGTGTGCTGTTTTTTTAGAGGGTGGTTTAGTAAGTTGCGGATGTTGTGTTTGTTCTGAGGGGCTAATTTTATGTTGAAGCTCTTAAATATCTTTTCAAATTTTTTGAAGTATTTTGGATTAAATGTAAATTTGCCATATCTTATGTTTGGATTTTCTAGCTTTTTTTAATGTAGTAGTGTCCTTTAACAAGAAAAATCCATAGTTTTCACCATTGAAGTAGAACAGGATGAATGGCTACCTTTTCTAAATTTGAAAATCATTAGAACACCAACAGGATACAATTTGGAATATACAGAAAAGCAACATATGTTGACAATTACATTAAATGCAACCCATTTAACCCAGTACAACATCAGTATGCAGTATTCCTTAGTTTGGTTCACAGATTAATCAACATTCCGATAACAAAAACAGAATATGAACAGGAGTACACTCACATACACCAGGTTGCCGAGTTGAACAACTATAACACAAATTTCATCAAAAAATTGATCAACAGTCACAAAAGAAACGAAAACTTAAAGGGCATTACTATGTTAAAAAAAAACCTTATGGCTAATCTGCATCCATTCCATTTTATTCACTTTAGCATCATCCCCAATTTTGCAAAATGAGTGTTTTGTAGCATCTCTCTTTGAATGAAAGTAAGCTTATGAGCCTTTTTACTTTTCTACATATGAAGTTAAGTAAATCTTCTTTTAACTTTTCTGGTACTTCTGCTAGTTGATAGCTCTGCATGGGGTGGTAACTACACTGTCATTTCATCGTATATTAATATATTATCAATAAAGATTCTCCAACTACATATTTAAGTACAGCTTTCAGAGTAGAGCAAGTCATGTGATAGAAATATCCTTCCTTTTTGTTATGACACACACGCACGCACACGCGCACGCACACGCACACGCGCACACGCACGCACACACGCGCACACGCACACACACGCACACACGCACGCACACACACCCACGCACACACCACATGCACACACACACACACACCACATGCACACACACACACACACCACATGCACACGCATGCACATGCACATGCACACAGAGACACTTACTTTTTCTTTTCATTTCAGGAGATTTCCAAATGTGATTCTAGTGAAAATGCATTATCAGATTTTTTGGTGGAATGCAGTTCTTCTGTCTGCAATAAGTATATGGTATAGAAAGTAAACACAGTTATGGAATTTAAAAATGGCATATTTTACTAACACTCATCACTGACATTTTTGTAAAATGACATGTTTCAAGTGCTACCATTAGCAGTCTAATGCTGATTGTTGGAAATTAGCATCTTTGTGTTGGAATCTGTTGCTTAAAGTTAAATCAAAGTTTGAAAACCTGACCTTTTGTAACTGGGCTCGCAAATTCTATCTTTAAATTGTTTAAACATCATTAAAACTCTTGACAAGGTAATGGAATGCTTAAGGAATTTTACTGGCATATGTAGTCTGTAGCTACTGTTTGACTTGCAGATCTCTCCCACATTGTGTTGCACCTCACAGCAAGTCCCAAAGTCTACCAAGTAATGCGTCCATCAAGAGCTATGACTCGGTGGTGTTTGATGCTCTACGGGTACCTCCAGAGGACTTTGCCAGCCAGCTGACGTTGCTAGACTTGCCTACGTTCAAAGCAATAGAATCTGAGGAGCTGGCCAGCTGTGGATGGAATAAGAAGAATAAACTGACTGTTGCACCCAATGTTGTGGCATTTACTAGGAGATTTAACCATGTGAGTAAAGTTGCAATTATGTTTTTTGGTTATACAATTTCCCATTAATTTGTCATACTTCCTGATCTCCAATTATAAAATGTATTACCTTACTTCCAGTGGCAAAGCATGGCATGATATAGGGAAGCGGCTTCTGTATATAATAAATATGCAAGTCTTTGACTTGGGTTCGAAACTTGTTGCCTTTATATAGTTAGCGCTTCCATAAACAGCATACTACACTTCACCTCTCTTTACTTCCTTATTATGTTTATGATATGTTAAGAGGTTTGTGTACAAAGTATAGGGCATGTTGGGTAAGACATCAATATTTTCAAAACATATATACTAGTCAGACAAGTAGTTGTCACATGAAGAGTTGTCCAAGTTTATAGTTTAAAATGCATCTGTGCACTTTAAGACAAATTACACTTTTAATAAAATAATCCACTTGCAAAAAATACAATAAATGGCTTTTTCCATTCCTTTGTTGGGTCATTTACAGTTCCTGTTTGTTTCAACTCCATTTTTGCTTTAGTAACCCTGTTTACAGGTACTTCAGTTGCTACAACATTGAAAGAAAAAGTCATTTAATGCAATTTCGTGTTAACCACTTTTTAGAAGTTTGTCACTTTTATATTTCTGTATAGCATTCTGAAGAACTGAACACACCGTTCAATCTGCATTATTGAGAGGCGGGTTACAAAATAAGGAAATTACTATTTAGCATGACAAAATACAAGTAAAATATTTAAGCTTATATTTAAATGCTTTGGAAGTTGAATTACCCCGTTCATTGTTTGAATGTATCAGGTATACCTCAAGGTTCAAAATTGGGACCATTTTTATTTTTACTTTATATAAATGACCTTTTTGAGTTGATAAGGAAGCATGGTGGTACTGTAATAGGATATGCAGATGATATAACCATAATAATAAATGAATCTACAGAAAGAGAAGTGGAAGATAAAGCAAAGGAAATCCTAAAAAATAGTAAAACAGTATTTCTTAAACTTAAACCTAATGATAAATTTAAATAAGACATGCTGGATAAAGTTCGATCTCAAGAAGTGTTCAACAAATATAAAAATTACTGTTGATGGTGAAAGTATTCCAGAAACATGCCAAACAGAATTTTTGGGGGTAGTAATTGATAAACACCTAGGGTGGAAGCAACACATAGAACATATAATAAAAAAACTAAATAAAGGTATATACATAATGAAACAAGTTAGATGAACTAGGATAATAAAACCTTAAAACAAGTGTATTATGCATTTATCTATTCACATATAAAATATGGGATATTTTTATGGGGTAATATAAATGCAAAAGAGGTGTTAAAAGTTTTCAGATTGCAAAAGAGAGCTATCCGAATAATTGAAAATGTTGAGAGAAGATCTAGCTGTAGGCAGATATTTAAGAAGAATAATATTTTAACTGTTCCATGCATATACATATATGAAAGCATTAAATATGTAATAGAAAGGAATACATGTAAAAAGAACTGTAATGTGCACTCATATAATGTAAGGAATAAAGCTGACTATTTTAGGACCACACTAAGGGGAACACTAAACAACAGATCATTAGAAAGTGTCGGGAAAGACATGTATAATAGATTGCCAGGTAAAGTAAAGAATACTAAACTGTGTAATATTAAGAATATAAAAAGGTATTTGTCAGAACAAGCTTTTTATAGTGTGGAAGCATACAAAACAAAAAATGGAAAATAAACAATGTACATTTTAGTTTCTAAGCAGTGCATATAGTAGACTTTTGGGTATATTTTTATGTTTTTCTTATGATGTAAAATGACGTATCCTCTAAATGAAATATAGGGGATGAATAAATTGAAATAAATTGAAATTGAAAACTATGTATAACATAGCAGCAAATTTTTTTCAGTCACAGCAAGAGTTATGCTGCAGCATAATGTTGACACTCAGAATCATTCTAAGGCCAGTTAAAATGTAATTTGTACATAAGTACTCAAAATTTTTCATTTGTAACTTTCTTATACTAATATTATATTAAATTATGAATTTAAGTAATAATGTAATACAATAAAACTTTTCAGTTCCATAATAAAATCCGCATTAATGTTTTCTCATTTATGTTACTTTAGCTATCTTTCTTTGAGAACATGCAACTGAGCTTTTAGTACGTAAACATAACAATTATAATTAATATTTGTAACAAAATTTCATTTATCTTGTGCTGTATTGCCTTCATTTTCAATACCTTAAGTTTTTTTCACTTTATTCATTATAATACAATTAAAAATCAGCATGACTGTGATGAAAGGAAATTAGGATCATGAAATAATGTGAGCAAATAGTAAAAGATTAATTAAATAAAATAAATATTTTAATAAAGTAGCAAGAATGTAACACAATTTTCCACAAAATTTCCGAATCTGAACTATCCTTTAAGTACAACATTTTTTTATATTTTTTCAAAAAATGGCTCCTAACTATTTTGATTAAAATGCCATATATAAATATTTTATTGTGATTAAATGTTACAGCTATAGAGAGCATCTGTGTGAAGTTTGTTATACAGATATGTTTTATACAAACATATCAGTATATCATACATTAAACAATATAAACAGTGCATAACAATCCTTTAAAAGGCTAGAAATTGCCTCTTCTTAACATAAATGTTGTTGTTTTCAAATGCTAGGCTTTGGCAATGAAGCCATTAGCTCTCTTGCTCTCCAATATTTCTGTGTAGTGGGTCCGGCAGGTAGGGCTTCATAGGTTAAAAGATGTTCTTCAGTCATTTCCTCATCTTTGTTGCACAGAGGATAATTTGGACTTCTATAAATTCCTATTCTTATTATTTATTATTTATTCCTATTATTCATAAATGTTGAATTAAGTAATATAATGTTTCAGTTAAGTTACATATCCTTTGTGCATGATTGGAGGAATTCATTAACAGTGATGTGAAAATTCATTGAAAAAACTATGTGTAGTCGGTTTTCTGACACTGTTAATTTTTATATTATTGGGGGACTAGTTTTGGAAGCCTTTGCTTCCATTTTCAACCTCTTTCCAACTAACGTTTGTTGTCTGTTCTCTTCTCGGGTGGTGGAACTACAAACTTCTTTGTCAAACTATCTAGTGGTGGGATTTCAAAGTTCATTACTTAGTCCCTATTTTTCAACGGGAATGTTCTCCCATGTTGTCAGTTTATTTTGGTTTATCACTCCTTTTAGTAATTTTGGATTTCGATCAATGTCATGACTTTCGATCAATATCATGACTTTCGTTCCAAAAATGAAATGCTACTGCAAATTTTTTATTTTATTTTGATGTTTCTAAAGTAGTCACCGATGGCATTGTTGTGCTGCCGCGACTAGCGGGACAACGCACGTGGGCAGGAGAGTTGGACGCTTGCCAAGATAAAGACAAATGACTGGAGGTATAAATACCGGCAGTGTTAGAAGCGCCAGCTGTGTGATGATTATTGCGACATTGGACGTTTTAAGTGTACCGCAGTGATTTCTTCCATTTGTTTACGTGCGCGGGAGCACCGAGTCGACCTTGAAGACAGCTGATGTCGATTTCACGGTTTTTTTTTTTTTTTTACTGCAATAAAGAGAGTTCTAAATTTCTGCAAACAAGACTTTTGATTCTACGTAACCCGCAGTCACATTTGGTGTCAGGAGTGCGATCAGGACGATGGAAGCCGCATTGACGAAGAACTTAGAAAAGATAACAGAAATGAAGGCCGAATTAACCACGGAAATGAAAACGGCGAACGTCAACCTGGCCACGAAGATGTAAGAAATGAATACAGCAAACGACAACGTCGCTGCGACGATGACCGAAATGAAGGCTGCGAACGAGGCTCTCACCGCCAAATTCGAAGAGCAGTTGATGATGTCACGGAGCTGGGCAAGCGAATGAGTCAAGTGGACGAGCGCGTCGAAGACCTGGTGAACCGCGTTAACAACTTGGATGGAAAGGCCGACAGCAACACCTAGTCCCTGAACGCCATGTTGGAGGACATCGCCGGCAGAAGACTGAAAGATCTGAAGGCCGACGGGCCAGGACGCGACACATCTGCGCGCGTCAAACCACCAAAGTACGACGGCGCGTCTACTTTTGAAGTCTCCCGCCGCCAGTTCGACACAGTGGCCAAGCACAACAAGTGATCGCCAGAGGAAGAGGCTGCACGGCTAATAGCCAGCCTCCAGGGACGGGCCGCAGAGATGCGGAACGCGATCCAGACAGCCACTTAGCCCAATGTCATATGAGAGGCATTGGAAAACCGGCGGAAACCACCACTTGTCCGCAGCCTAGCAGCCAACTGAAATCTAGGATGCAACAGCCAGGGGAGAGGCTGCAGGAGTTCGCCTTGGCAGTCGAACAGCTGACCAGCAAAGTCTTGGTCGATCTCCCACCCGGATTCGTATCTCGAGAAGCCGCCTACTCCTTCGTCAACGGGGTACGAGACGCCGAGATACGTCAGCGCCTAATGCTTGTCGACTATAACACCATCCACGAGGTACTAACGGCCGCATTGAGGATGGAAGCGGCCAAATTGACAACTAACTCGACCTAGAAGATAGAGTATCCGCTACTACGGAGACCAATGACCAGTCCAGGAACGCCGACGAAGACCAGATGGCGTATGTTGGGGGTGTGGCCAGCTGGGATACCTGGAGAGAGACTGCCGACACCAAGCCGTCCAAGAAGAGCAGCCGGAAAAATGAGTAAGGGCCGGCGTGGCGAGGGGCACGTCGGCGCCTTCGCCACCAACCCCCCGAGTGACTGCACACCAGATGACAGTCTCATCACGGACGGTTGGGTGAAAGGGTGGCCATGCCCTGTGCTTGTGGACACCGGGGTAGCCGTGACTGTCATCAGACCTGATGTAGCCAGAGGTTTGCCATCGAAAAAACCGAGCCGACCATACCAGCTAGTGATGGCATCGGGCGATATCTTGCCTGTGGAGAGGGACTCCCTGCTGCAGTTGACCTTGGGGCGGAGTGTCTGGCATGTGTGGATGTTTGTTGCGAAGGTGGCTGAGGAGGTGATACTGGGACTGGATGCCCTCAGGAGCCATGAGGCGACGGTCAGTGTCGGCAGGAAGGTTTAGTGGCTCAATGGAGAAGAGGTGACGCTCTGGCTCCCCAAAGAACGCCTTGGAATCTGCAGGGTCATCCTGAGAGAAGACGTGATTGTCCCCGCGAGAAGCGAGGTGGTGGTGGTGATGGCATGACTGGAAGGCCAGCGGACGAAGACCCTGATGCTGAACCGGAAGACGCCTGTACATGAACGCTGTGTAGCCAGGACATTGTTGCCGTGCCGAGAAGAGATGCTGTTGAGACTGCTCAATCCAACAGACACCTATCACGACAATCATGAAAAATTGAGCAAATAGATTGGAAGGGGAGGAAGTTAAAATTAATAACAGAAAAGAACAAAAATGAGTATGTAAGATCTAATGGCAAAAGGGCCAGGCCCAGCTCAAGCATAGCCCAAGATGTATTCTCTTTAGTACTCAATAAATTATTTATTAGGTTCTGTAAGTCTCACTGAGTTCCAGGTTGCATTAGGTGCTTTATCATTGTTTACGATAAATATATAGATTTCTTACAATCATAATTCTTGATGTCATAAACACTGATTTGCAGTGCACATTTATGAGAATTAGGAATTAAGCAAATGATCCTTTTTTGAAGTGTAAGAGTATCAGTGTATCAGTCACATGGCCACTGGTTCTCCATAATAAAATAGAATAATGTATTATGCTATTAGACCTTACCTACGTTTCAGGTACATGATTTATAATTAAATCATGCTGCTGTGATATAACCAACATGACATGCCCAAGATTATTTAGTTTACTACATCGGTCTTAAGAAACACACTTTTTGTATTACTCCGTGCCCACATGACAAGCAGGACAGATGCCAGTGACACTTTCGCCCATATGTTACGCCATATTACATTCAAACAAGTTGTATGCACAAGAGTAGGTTACCAGTAGGTTTTGTTTCAATAAATCATCTTTTTGTATTAAATGAATATTAAGAAATGTATCAGCAACATAACATTAAAGCGAATGCACTCAAACAAAGACATGATTTAAAGCACTTTTGTACTTACATTAGATTCAGAGCCGTCATCACTGGCAGGTAATGCTGCAATTCCCAGGTCAGAATCTGACGATGACCCTGAACTGTTATCACCTAATACTTAAGTTAATTGATGGAAATTAATCATTTCTTCATACTAGCCGTATATAGGCTAAGATTTTGAATAGATAGTCAACCTGAAAAATTCAATGACATGGCTGGGATTTGAAGCACCAATCTCCTGGTTTCCATCCAACTGCTCTTACTCATTGAGCTACCATCGCTAACTTGCCATCATGACATTAAATTCTCCATTTGACTCATATATTTTCCTGGTAAACCACTAAGGGCTCTCGTATTCGAGATATATCATTTGTGACCACTTACTGTTGTAAGTACTTGAGTTCCAAGCTTCATCATTTAACTCTTTATTATTTAAGTTATTGATGGAAATGAATCATTTCTTTATACTAGCCGTATATAGGCTAGTTATCACCAAACTTTTAATGACAGTATCAGTGAGACAGTCCAGTTGCCACAGCTTTCCTCCTCCTTGTTTACATGTTTGATATCAGCCTGCTACATTTCCGCCATCACCTGAGCCAATGCTTCATCTAAAAGCTGATGCACCTCTTTCAGTTTGAAAGTTTATTGTTTCTGGCGACATGACCTCTAACACTACTCCATACAAGCTCAATGGGATTCAGTTTACTATGATAAGGGGCCAACCTTTCTACAATGAAACCAGACTTTTTTTGCTAGGTCATCTATCACATACTTATTTTCACATAGGGTTCCAAAGTGCAATATCATCCCTCTCTACATTTAAATTAACATTATTTCACTACACAAATAAAAATGTTTAGTAAATATTCTCCACTTATCTTAATTATCAATACTTCTATTATGTTTTTGCGAAAATGATTTCATGAGCATTTGCCCACATCTTCAGTCAACACACTTCGTTGTCAAGTATACCATGCATTTACCTATTTACGTATTACCAACATCTGAAGACGAAACAAACCTAAAAACAGTATCAATTGCCGGTATGTCATAATTCATTACGCAATTTTTATTTTTTTTAAATAAATATTTTTTCCCAAAATAAATATAGTATTAAAAATTTATTACAATTTTCTAAAAAAAGATAAAATTCGTAATAATAAATAATCTGGTATTTATCAATTTAATTGCTTAGATTGTGATCAGGTTTATATTGGAAAGACGAAACGTAGTTTGGAAACCAGAAAGAAAGAACATTTTTGGTCATTTAACCATGAAATAAATCCTGAAGTTAAATTATTAAAACAATTAAATGTTCCCATGGATTTAATAGTTTGGGAAAAAATATTTATTTTAAAAAAATAAAAATTGCGTAATGAATTTTGACATACCGGCAATTGATTCTGTTTTTAGGTTTGTTTCGTCTTCAGATGTTGGTAATACGTAAATATGTAAATGCATGGTATCCTTGACAATGAAATGTGTTGACTGAAGATGTGAGAAATGCTCATGAAATTAATTTCGCTGAAACATTATAGAAGTATTGTCATTGGAGAATATTTACTAAATATTTTTATTTGTGTAGTGTTTGTTACTTCATTGTAAATAGCTTCATTTTCTGTGTTAACATTATTTTGTTTCACAAACAAAAACCCCATTTCTAAAAGCAATGAATGGAAGCTTATGCACTTAAAATTTGGTAAATCAGGGTCACTGTTGACAGCACTTAACACTTTGTTTATGGTAGGTGGCTCATTGTCAAAACAAATAAAAAACAAAATGCACTTTAGAACGACACTTAATGAAATCATCCACTTGTCCCAAAACTGCTTTAGCCCTCTTCCTCCTTTTGCACAGTGTTTTAATGCCACAAGTTTCTTTAAATTCTTTGCAAACGTGAACAACACTGGCTTCTGAAACACTGGAGTACTCTGCATTATTTTTACCACTTCATTCACAAAATGTCTGGATTGTACACCTTTAACTTGTGAAACACATTTAAAACAATCTGTTTCTCACAGTTTTAACAGTTTGCCTTTAGGGTGCTTTTTATAACCGTGGTCACTTATTTTTGTCACTATTGAATTCACAACAGGTGCAAGCTTGGCGCCATATTCCTCCTGACATTACAGCTGTTTCTCTTCCGCCACATTAACAGCTTATTTCTTGTGATAGGACATATTTGTATTTCCAAACAACCGTAAAAATACATCTCACTGTAATGCTACAATTGAATTACACATTAGCATATTTTACAAGCAATAACATTAAGAAAAGATAGCACAATTTTAAGTTGAGTGCTTCGGTCTCATACCAATGACAGCATTCACTACGGTCATGTGGTGGAGCTGTTCATGGAATTGCTCACAGGAAAGTGTGCTTCTTAGGATGGCAGGAGAGTAATACTTTCAGTTCTAAAAGCTTTTCATTTCTTAGGCAGGTATCAACTGGAACATTCCTTAGGTTAAATATTAGTTGTTAAATTAGTATGTAAAGCCCTCTTCATTCTAAATAACTTTAATATAACTGGTAAACTGTAAGAGATAGACAAAATTTTATCACACAAAAAATGTAGATATCAGTAAAACATACAATTTAGGCAAAACTTTGTAGCATTAACTTTTGGCTCTTCTTTCTATTATGTCCCACAAAAATTTTTTCTAAGTTCCAAACTCGCTTGTGATATTGTGTCCTATAAAAAGCTGCATATATCATTGAGACATTAAAAAATTACTTTAAATACTCTCTAAACTGTCAAAAATACATCAATTCTTTTGTAATAACACAAAATCTAAGTCCAAATGTACTTTCTGCACATGTGTCAATGTTAGCAGACAACTTGCATTGCTGCTAACATTGTTCCGACAATCACTTTGCTCTTTGTTGTCAACATTAAAAAAGTCAATAAATGAACTGACAAGTTTTCACTGATTCAAAGTATAACTAAACTATTATCTAAACTAAGCTTAAGTTTTAACTAAACCGTAGGCAAATCTCCCGATGTCAATCAGCTTTTGAAATGGATTGGCTTGCCCATTTTTGCATTCTTGGTGCCATATGTACTCCTAATGTACATCCATTTGATTGTGTCAAATATCCCTCTCCCCAACTTCTTGATAGCCAATA
This sequence comes from Mantis religiosa, assembly GCA_030765055.1. Taxonomy (NCBI): domain Eukaryota; kingdom Metazoa; phylum Arthropoda; class Insecta; order Mantodea; family Mantidae; genus Mantis; species Mantis religiosa. The sequence continues at coordinate 74,303,136 of CM060952.1, forward strand.
CTGGAGAGATCGTCAACATAATTCATTGTTAATGTGGACATTTGTTCTTGCCTCCACAAAATTTAGGCTGTGATTTACAGTTAGATGGCCTGCGAAACTCCTAGCCATTAGGCCATTGTATCCACCTCGGCAGTTGTGGGTTGTGTTTGCGAACTCCATATCCTCTTCAATTAAAGCAAAGAGAGTAGTACAATCTCTTCGATTATTGGGACATACTGTCATCATGTACCTTGTTAATTTCAACCCCTATGAGCTCAAGGATTAAGTATGCTTCCATGATGCAGCTTCAGTGGTACTATATGCACACATTTTCTTGAGCGCTGGTTTTATGGTATAGTGAATGCAGGAGAGAAGCAGAGAGAGCTAACACGTTCTTGTTTCTGCAGCGTGGTCAACCTAGGAAAACACAATTCAGCAAAGTCGTGTGTAAGATAAGCGAAGATACACGCCACAAGTGTGAGATATGTGGATAAACAGTAAATTGAACTCGATCCGATAAGCTGAATGTTTATTTACTTACTATATATGAAGCACACAAAGTAGAAAACAAATATTACGACAGCTATAAATACTCACTCATTCACTTTGTGATTCTTAGATTTTGATTCCAGTGCATCATTTTCATTGCTGGTGTCCTCTGATGTGTTGATGATAATTTCATCAATTGCATTTTCTATTACACCATCATCTCTCCAATATTACATTTCCAGCTATTAGACCTTGCAGTATTCTTCCCAATCCATCGTGGTTACGGAAAAGAATGCTTCTATGGCAAGTTTCCACAGATTTGTGGCTGACATATCACCAATGTCCTGTGAATGTTGTGTCCTGTGAAAACATCATTTTTGCCCACACCAATTCAGTTGCATTCAGATCATAGCTAATTAATCATAGTTAATTAGCTAATTAACTTCAAAATTGCTCAAAATGAAATAGGCACATACAGAGTGTGGACTTTGCACACAGAGAAACAAAGAGCATGCTTGAAAGTTAGCATATTAGCCACTAGATGTCAGAGTATATAGAACTTTCATGTTATAAAGTTGTCATCTGTGTTTACAGATGAAACCTACTGAATGAGGGGAACATGAGCACTCCAGAAAACTTGCACCTCCTCCTAATTTTGCATTTGTTGATCTGGACGACTTGACTAGCACCACCTGTTTTGCCCCTGTTTATGTATTTATTCTCCATTGAGGATAGGCACACCTCCTGGCAATAGCTGAACCAATCAGATATTGTTTTCTGGCTTATGTTTGTATCTCCAATGGAACAATGGTTAATAGTTTGTATGAGAATGTGTGGACATAAACTGAGTTAAACTAGGAGCAGTGGCAACTCTTGAGCATTTTTCTTGGTGGGTTCAGATGTGAAGATGTTTGTAATGAAAATAAAATAGGATTACACCTTTTAAAACAGGTCAGCTTTAGTTACATTGCCAGAAACATTGCAATAGCAGAAATGTGTCAAAACACAATACATTTTTAACTATGAGTAAATTCTTCAAACCAAGAGCTTTCCGTATTATTAAATCATCCCACCCATCTTCTTGCTCAATCTTTTCAAAACTCTGTAATAAATAAAGTTTGTTTCCATGAACACTGTTCACAACCCGTAATTAAAATTTCCATCTTATAGAAGCAGCTGGAATGCATTTATCGCAAACTAAATGCAACAGATCACTGGCATTTGGTGATGATAAGAAAAATGTTGTGAATCCAGTGTTGGTGAAATATACATAACTTAGCTGATTTTGTTTTTTAAACAAGCATTTCGTATAACCAAATTTAGTTGGTGAACGTAGTAGTGTACATACTTGGCATAAGGCAAAAAGTCCTGCATCAAAGTTGGAACACTCACTTGCATACCGCTCATTACTGTAGGACCATTGTATGCTTGATATGTGTTTTCTTTCAATATTAACTTCTGTATAAAAAAACATAACCCATGATGTAATAGCCCAAAGTGGGCCTGAACCTGTAATTCCGACTGCTGGCCTTGTGCCCACTTACGCAAAGTAGAGGTGGGTGATCATCCAACCGATACAAGGAGGACATGTGGTGTGCATCTCGGCACCCCCAGCTGGAAAGTTGGCTTTCTAGACCAGGGTTCGCTTCAGCTTAGCTCCTCAATTTCCTCACGATGCTGAGTAAGCACTGGTTCTATACCTGGGACTTAAAATCTGCATCCCGCAATGGTAGGATTGATTCAGGGCATAGAGAAAAAAAGCACAGCACTCTAGCTCACTGTGCCATGGCACAGGTTTAAAAGATTGCAACTTCTTTTATCAAAACATTAACTGAGATCATTGGCTGTTCGATTACAGATCTCTTCAAAAGAAAGAAACCTTTCAATGGGTAATGTATCGTAATGTGTCATCAAATAATGAGCAATTGACTGCGGCAAGTTATGCTCATTGTTTCATGAGGCTGCATAGAAACATAATTGCCAGTATTTATGTCTAATGAATTCCTCAATGTAAACTTGATACATACAATCTATTCTGTTTGCTAATTCCTGTGTTTCATCCTGACCCTTCAATGCTAGATCATGAATTACGCAGCAATTTATTCACTCTATCACTGTACAATATCTATCTATTTTTAGTGGCTAGTTCATTCTGTTTCTGGATTTATATGTTATGAGCAGAATCAATCTTAGCATCAATGTTTACATTTCCTAATTATTTAAATTTACAGGCATTTTGTAAGTGAAGTGCACTTGCCTCGTCTTTTTCAATTTGTTCACTCAAATGCTTTAGATCCTTACAACCTATTCTCGTCCTTCATCACCAAAATAATGAACAGTAAAAGCAAAGGACATTTTGCTTATGCACACTTGTAGTTAGCCACAATTTCTTACTAAACCAACTGTTACACATAGTCCTCTATTTTTTGCCCTTTTGTTGTGTAAATATAATAATTTTTTGTTGATATGCACCTAATTGTTTAATTACAAGTTTTTCTTCTACCTTTAATGAATGAAAGGGACTTTTCAATACATAATCCACTCTATTCATTTTAAAATTATACTAGTTTGTCTACCAAACAAGATTCCAACAACAATCACATGAATGCTAAAACTTCAAGCAACAGGCCACAATGGGCTGCAACTAGGTGGCTCCAAGTGTTGCTTTGGGCAAAGTAGGGAGGGAAAAGCAGGGAAGGTACAGACACGTGACTGGCAAAGTGTGTAGAGGGTAAGGAGTGACTGCGGGACCAGTGTAATCTGGTCCAACGTTCTGCTTCGCAAAGGAGACTGGTGCGGTTGTGTACAACACCATAGGTTGCAAGTTTCGATAATATTTAAGAATTATGGTATAATAAATCGTGTGTAATGATTATTACAATTCAATAAAATATAAAATTATACTTTTCTTCAAATTAAAAAAATGCCTATAAGTTGAATGATATTATTGGTGGTTCCTGGCCACTCTGGCCCTTAATGACGTTCCGCTCCTACCTAGGAGTACTTGATCAGGTGATATCCATGAGTTCTGAAGCCAGGTACCCTTTGCCACAGACTCTGACAACTATTCAGGCCCTTGCATACATGAAAACAGCTTTTATCTCTGAATCCGTTTCACAAGTGAGTGAAGGGCAACATCACACTCCCAACCTAACATACACATTCTTAATAAACTTTTGTCATGTAGAACCTGCATGCATTGTTTCTCATTGTGACACAATGGTGCGAGATCAACAATATTAACAAATCAGTTACACTTACAAAGTTGACAGGGACCAAAGCAGATATGTATTTTCACAATAAATGGTAAAGGTAGCTTCTAACAGTGGCACATATGGTGAATACATGTACAGTTTTAAAACATCTGCAAGACAATTCTCTGGGGTATTGATGTCAAATCTGGTAGTGAATGGTTCTGCAACTATTGAGGTCATTTGCACCGCTATTCATTATAACTGTAGCAGGTTTCGTCAGCAATTACTTTACATCTGCAGGATGTAAAGGAAAGAATATACTCACTTTTTTGTTCTGAATTTTCAAATAATATTAGGTCACCATTACACAAATACAACTATTTGCAGCAAAAACTTCATTTATCTTAAAATGATAAAGCTACAAAATTCACATTAGAAACTGAAATTAATGGTTTTTTTCCTTTTCTAGATTTAAAGATAATAAGAAATATTAATAAATTAAACTTTGGTATATATAGGAAGTCTACTCATATCAATAATTACAGTTCGGCCGCTCTATCTCCGGCTCTGACATTTCTCGAGAGGAAGAAGCGGGTTGTTGCCAGTTCTTTAGCGGGAATTTCAAGCAGAGGAACATGCTTATTTGAAATATTTCATGTATTTGCATATTTCAAGAACCATAGCCATATTATTATAATAGCGATAATAATAGGACTTACGAACACTAAAAATCAGAATTCTTGTCGCAAAATATACCAAAGAAAGTTCACCAGCGCAAGTAGCTAAAAGGCCACGTTGCTCAAACAAATTTAACCTGGCAACACAGTGTTGGTTTCGGGAGCCACGCCTAACAGCGACAATGCTGATTGGCGCTAGCAGACAGTTTTAACTTCCTGACCACAACACCCTGATGTAGAGACTTCCAATACTACCAACAGATTCAGTTAGTGTGCGTGACAGGTGTGAACGAAATATTCGAATAGAGTGGTGTTGTAATGAATATCTTGCATGATAATGAAATCGCAAGTTGTATTTCATTGTTTTAAAGCTAATATGGTCCTATATTTTCATCCTAAAGATCATTTTGAGGATTTGTTTTCAGTTGCTCATTACTGTATGTTGGTACTATTAACCTTCCCCTTCCACCTCTTGCAGTCGCAAAACGTCAGAGCCGGAGATACAACGGCCGGACTGTAAAAAAGAATAAATTTTTTAACCCTTTTTCACATGAATTTGTTGTTTTTAATAGTTTGATTTATAGATTAATAAATATACCCCTGAATAAAGAGGAATTTAATAACGAATATATACACATTATTAATACTGCTTTAATTAATGGTTTTAATAAGAACTTTGTACAAAAGAAAATGAAAGATTTAAATATCAAAAAACTTAATGATATTTCTACCCTTAAAAAATAAGACATAATTTTAAAAAATTTACTTACCATCTTTGGGTTAAACATTTTCAAACAATTTTTAACGAGTTTAGTATAACTTTGGTTCCTTAAAATAAATATAGTATTAAAAATTTACTACACTTCTCTAAAAAAGATAAAATTCCTAATAACAAATCTGGTAATTCCTTTCTTGAAGTGTTGAAAACAGTGTTGTTATGATAAATCGACTCTCTTTAAAGTTAAAAAAATCTGGTATTTATCAATTTAATTGTTTACATTGTGATCAGGTTTATATTGGAAAGATGAAATATAATTTGGAAACCAGAACGAAAGAAGAACATTTTCGTAACGTTAAGTATAAACAAACTGATCAGTCGGCCTTAGCAAATCATTTTTGGTCATTTAACCATGAAATAAATCCTGAAGTTAAATTTTTAAAACAATTAAATGGTCCAATAGATTTAATGGTTTGAGAAAAAATATTTATTTTAAAAGATAAACATTGCGTAATGAATTTTGAAATACTAGCAGTTGGTTCTGCTTTTAAGTTTGTTTCATTTTCAGATTTCGGTAATATGGAAAAAACATAGTTACCTCTGATACAATCGTTGATGACAAAGTTGTTTGATGAGTGAAGATGTAGACAAATGTTTACGAAATCATTTTCATCAATTAATAAGAAAAATTTACATCATTTTCTTAAGAGTGAAGTTTTTGTTGCAAATAGTTGTATTTGTGTAATATTAATTGTTTCACTGTAGCTAACTTCATTTTTTACGTAATTAGTCACCATTCTTTAGTTTGTTACAGTAATTCCATAAAGAGTTTGTAGTTGATCCCTCTTTAAACTTCTTCTATCACTTTGTGTGCTGTATCCTTCTTCACTTATAATGAAAGTAATTCTAAAATAGAAAAGTAAGCTTTTGAATAATATGGATATGGATAATCAACTTGCAGGTGAGTTTTTGGACTGTGGAAGAGGTACTAAAAGGCTCAACACCAAAGCACAGAGCTGAAGTTCTGGGACATTTTATCCGAATAGCGAAGAAACTATATGACCTAAACAATCTACACTCACTGTTTGCAATAGTATCAGCTTTACAATGTGCTTCAGTATATAGGTAAGTGAATAGAATAAGATGTGTGTGCTGCAGTGTGCACACTGGTTGGAGCTGTAATTATGTCTCATGTTATGTTTAACAGGCTGACCAAGACTTGGAACAGTTTGTCCAAGAAGGAGAAACAGAGCTTTGACAAACTGGCTGAGGTATTCTCCGACAAGGACAACTGGCACAACCTTAGAGAGCATATGGACAGCTTGAAACTTCCCTGTATTCCTTACCTAGGTTAGTATTGCATTCATAAATGCTAGTAAAGCAAAGTAATGCATAATACAAGTTAACAAATGATGTTTTTTTTTTTTTTTTTTTAGTTGATGTCAAGCAATAATCAAAACTGTATTTTGGTTGGAAAATACTAAAATACTACTCACCTTTATTCAAATTCCTTAAACTTTCAAAGTTTTCTTTGGACACATTACAACACTTTGAGATTCTGTTCACTTTTCAGAATGGTCCCTAAGCTCCTTTTGAAAGTCTGTTGAGTTTACCTTAAATTGTATAGGAAATTGTTTAACTCTTGGTCAGTATAAAAATGATGATCCAGAAACTCTTTCTTCATGTAGGAAATGGCTGGAAGTCACATAGTACAAGGTCCATTGGTTCACTATGCAACATGCAACATACAGCACGCTTCTTTTAATTTGTTGTATTGTGTGGCCTACCAACTTAAGAAATTAAAAAAAAATATAAAAAATATTTGTTACCGGTTTTTAACACTCCGTCACTTTTTTTTTTTTTTTTTTTTTTTTTTTTTTTTTTTTTTTTGAAGTTGAAGTTTTGGAAGTTCTTGCTTCCATTTTCATTCTCGAAGGTCCAATTATTCTCTGTTGTTGTCGGCTCTCTTCTCTCTGGAGGTGGAACTATGAACTTTATCAAATCATTGACTGGTAGGATTTCAAAGTTCATTACTATATGCGCATGATGACTTGAGCGCTGGATAAACGGTGCAGCAGAGGGGAAGAAGCGAGAGCTTATGCTCTTTTGTTTCTGCAGTGTGGTTAACCTTGAAAAACACAGTTCAGCAAAATAGCATGTAAGATAAGCGAAGATATGCACCACAAGTGTGAGATGTATGGACAAACAGTAAATTGAACTCGATCCAATAAGCTGTATGTTTATATATTTACTATTTATGAAATCCATAAAAGTAGAAAACAAATATTATGACAACTATAAGTACTCACTCATTCGCTTTGTGATTCTTTGATTTCTCAGTCCACTGCATCAGTTTCATCGCTAGTATCCTCTGATGCATTGATGATGATTTCATCAATTGCATTTTCTATTACACCATCATTTCTCCAATCATTTCCAGCTCTTGGACCTTCTTGCAGTATCCTTCCCAATCCGTCGCAGTTACAGAAGAGAATGTTTCTATAGCAAGATTTAACTGTATTGGAATACCACAGTGAAGCGAAAAATGATTAATTTTTAGATGAGTCGTATTTATTACACATCTGCTTCACTTTCGTACCTATTTTGAGGACATGTTTCGCAAATCATCGTTTGCATCTACGGCTCTTATGCGACTATATTAATGTCCGGTTTTTAAAATTGGCTGGATCTAACTTTCGCGTGTTTCGCATAAGAGCCGTAGATGCAAACGATGATTTGCGAAACATGTCCTCAAAATAGGTACGAAAGTGAAGCAGATGTGTAATAAATACGACTCATCTAAAAATTAATAATTTTTCGCTTCACTGTGGTGTTTCAATACAGTTAAATCTCAATATATTGAAGTGACGTCAAGTCAAGAGGAACACGCGAAAGTTAGATCCAGCCAATTTTAAAAACCGAACAAGTCGCATAAGAGCCGTAGATGCAAACGATGATTTGCGAAACATGTCCTCAAAATAGGTACGAAAGTGAAGCAGATGTGTAATAAATACGACTCATCTAAAAATTAATAATTTCTATAGCAAGTTTCTGCAGATTTGTGACTGGCATATCATCAGTAACGTAGCATCCTCTGAAAACATTATTTTTGCCCACGCCAGTTCAGTTTCCTTCAGATCATAGTTATATGGAGGTAGAATAATAATAGTGTGTCTCCTTTCAGGAACTATAACATTTACAACATAAGTCTTGCTCCTAGGTTTGTTGGCCTCTATTAAACTGTAGAGTGTAGTTTTCGTCATTTCATAATTACAGGCAATATCCTTTCTTTCCAACCAACATATCATTGTTGCTTTCAGGTTGTATCTTGTTGGAGTTCTGTCCATCTGTCGAGAGTGATACGGTGCGTTATCAATGACCAAAACTGATGACGGTGGAAGGTTAGGGAGAACTTGTGAGCTGAACCATTTTTCAAAAGTATTTGTCCGTGATAATCCCCTTGTGGACCTGGCTGCAAATAATAATTGGGCCTCTTTAATAAATCCTCTTCTGGATCCAACACTGGCAACAATTAGTCTTTTAGAGGCACTTCCCCAAGCAGTGACACCCAAAACGTCTTTCTCCTTTTGCCAACATTTCCCAACCGTCAAATTATTGTCTATCCAAGATTTGTCCCTATTTACATTCTTTATCTGTATGAGGAAATGAGCATGTCAGTCAACAATTTCTGCTCTCTCCAGCAATAACATTATTTTGCACTTTCTTCCACACAAAGCCCATCGATTTTAAAACTTTACAAAGAGCGATTGTGCCCCATTCCACTGTATTTTTTCTCCCAAGACTAGTATTAATTTATTTATTGTAGGAACTACTTTCTGCACTGTGTAGAAATCCTCAGTGTATTTCGAATGACTCTCTTGTCAAATTCATCAATATGCCGTTTTCCTTAACCCTGATCCTAAAGAAAAGAGGAAAAAAAGGTATAGCTTTGGTAATGGAGGGAAAAAGAAAGTGATGTAGAAATATACAAAGGGCTCAGAGCAAGAGGAAAAAGAAAGATAAGAGCAAAATATAAGGAAAAGGAGCAAGGCAAAAGGGAAAGAAGTGAAGAAAAAGAAGAAAGAAAGAAAACATTACTATTAGTTATTACCAGACACAGATCACAACCTTACCTGCTTTTTCCTGGCATTTTCAGAGATTTATTGGGATGAGATGCACAAAACAATTTAATTTGCCTGACAGTGCCAACACTTTTTCCTATATAAGCAGCAGCTCGTTCTATGGATTTGCTGAGTGGGAACATTAACTGGTTGTTATCCTTTTCTATATTGTAACATTCTGCAACTTTCACTATTATTTTGCAGCCATCACTATGCACGATTGTACGTGCATGTTTCCGAGTTGCATTTTGTTGCTCAGAAGGTACATATGATGATGTTGGTGTGTCCTCAGCCATTATAACACTCTGGTTAAGCTATAGTAATTAACCTCAAACTTGCACAAAACGAATGCACACAGAAAACAAAGAGCGTGCGTAAAAGCTTAGCATATTAGCCACTAGATGTCAGAGTGTACTAGTGTAGTGTACTACTATAGCACATTTCATGTTTCCAAGTTGTCATCTGTGTTTACGGAGTTAGGCAAAACCTACCGAATGAGGACTTGGGAGCCAAGTGCTCTACTTATCGTGCACATATTTATTTTTCCATAAGCAGAAGCACAATTTTGAAGTTCTTAACTTAGTATTTTGTTTGTAGATGAAAAGATTCTCCCATTTGATGAGTTTTATGGGGTTATTTGCTTCATTTAGTAATTTGGAGTTTGTACCTATTTCATAGTTGATTTCTCAGAAGTGTTCTGCGACGGCTGATTTGCTTGTTGTTTATATTTCAGAATTATTATTTTTTACAGATGTTTCTGTTGTACTCTGGTGATTGTTTTATATCCTGGCTATAGTGAAAAATCCAATATGCTATCCAGGAACAGGCAAACCAAAATTTGATTAAGTATTCTTTTTAAGTGAGAGCTTTCCATTAATTGTGAATGCTCACATAAAGGATGTATTTAAACTTTGTTTCCATTGCTATGAACCAGACTCAAGTGCACATGATTTGTTTACAGGATTGTTCCTAACAGATCTCACATACATCGACATGGCACATCCCCACTCAGGAGGCATGGAGTCGGAGCAGCGACGCCATAAGATGAACAACATACTCCGTGTTATATCAAATTACCAACAGTCAGACTACTCCTACCTCGTCCACCTGCCACACATACAGAACTATCTGTGTAGTGTTCGATACATTGAGGAACTGCAGAAATTTGTGGAGGACGACCAGTACAAGTGAGTACAAGGGCAGCTTTTGCTGTATTTGGTGTTTTTTAAAATTATAAATAGAAATTATACATATATAAAGGATGTCTGGAGAATGTCCATTAATTATTCTGTAAAAAGCTGTATTAAAGTATTAATATAACTACAGAGGCTATTTAGTGCTACAGGACTGCAGTAGATGTAAAGGTAAGAAACATGTAATTTTCAAGTATAAACTGTCAATCAGTGTTATTTTAGATTGAATGCAAACAAGGAATATCACAACTTTATTATTATTGTGACCAGGTATTAACAAAAATAAATAAATAAATATTTTTGAATGGTAGAGGCAGACAAAAATTCAATGCCATAGTTGGGATCTAACACTGGGACTTTTAAAAGCCTGGGATAAACTATATTATAATTCCTGGGACTTAAAGTATTTATAGCATAGTAACTGTCCATGAAGGGTATGTATCTCATTGTACATGAGATTTAGTGGTTTACCAGGAAAAATACAAGTCTGTTGGAGAATTTAGTCCATGCTCACATGTTGCCATGGTAGCTCATTGGTTAAGAGCAAGCAAACAGAGACCAGAAGATCCATAGTTTAAATCCCAGCTATGGCATTGAATTTTTCAATCTGGCTCTACATTTCAAAATCTTGTCCTACACATGGCTAGTGTGGAAGAGCAATTAATATCCAATAAATAAATAAATAAATTATGCTTTATTTTTGTCTCGGCATCTTGGAACTACACCAAGACCTATTTTTACAATATTATTTTCTTATTTACAATACAATTTTACATTAAGACATTAAATGGTTTATGCAGATACATGTTATAATTACATTACAAAAACTAACCTAACTAGCTACTATCAGTAGCTTTACATTTGCAAGGTAAACTAAGGTATGTAGAAAGAATTTTTACAAACTTTTATTTATTAAATCTCACGTTACTATTCTATTACATTGTCTAAGCCTCTCAGATCTTCTAATTTGTGCTGACTGATTTCAAACGCCGGCCTGTAGTACTTGGTTATTATGTTCCCTTATACCTTGTTGTTTATATTTCTCCATAATTATAGTGGAAACCTCCCCTGCAGCCGTTTCAAGTATTTTGAAGTCATATGTGTTTCTAACTACATCCCAAACATACTTACTTTCTAGCTGTTTCCTTTCCTCATGTAAAATTTCATCATATTTATGACATTCAAATAGGGCGTGTTCTGGAGTGTCTTCTAAATTGTGTCTTCTGGATCACAATTACTGGTGTCAGACCTTCAAATTTTCTTAAAATACACATTATATAGTCCATGTCCCGTTAAGTATTGGATACCTAATCTTGTTGGTACTGTATCTTTTAATTTTAATCTTTCATTTATATTTGGATATAAACTATAAGTTCTTCTTCCTTGAAGTGATGAATCCCATTCATGTTGCCAATCTCTTAAAAGCTTCCTATTGATTACTGCTTTATTCCTACAATATTCACCTATAACTTGTTCAATTTTTAAGAAATCTTTTCTTTTGAGCCAATACTTTGCTGCGCTCTGTTTTATTACTAAGTCTCTAGGCCAAATTGCCAAATATACTAAAAGAGCTAAAGTTGGTGTTGCTACGACTCCTAAGCATCTTATTAAAGCTTGTCTTTGAACACTTCTAATTATTTTAATATATTTCTGATATATTAATCTATTTTCCCATATTACAGCTTCATAGCCAATTATCCCTATCATAAAGCTATTTATATTTATATATTTTTATTGTATCCAGAGGTAGTTTAAAAGTCCTTGTGGTTAATGTTGATAATTTCATCATTATTTTCCTATCCTTATTTGTTACTTCTTTTAGATGTGTATCATAATATCTTTTTTCATCTAAAAATACTCCTAGATATTTAACAACTTTGCTCCTTTTAATATTTTCATTATTTATTTTGATAATAGGATTTCTTTTTAAGGCTCCTTTAAATAGAATATATGCTTATTAATTTTTAGATGAGTCGTATTTATTACACATCTGCTTCACTTTCGTACCTATTTTGAGGACATGTTTCGCAAATCATCGTTTGCATCTACGGCTCTTATGCGACTAAAGCTTGATCCAGCGGTGTGGGTAATTCTGGGGTTGCTGCTGCCATCTGTTGATTTAGTGATGAACTTAAATGTGGGATTCTCTTCTGGTGGGATTTCAAAGTTCATAAGTTGGTTTTTATGTTTTTCTATGTATATCCTCTCCCATATGACGAGTTCACTATGTTTTTGTACGTATTTTAGTAATTCTGTGCTATCTTCAATTTCATGATTTTCAGACCAGAAATGATATGCTGATTTTTGTGGTGCAATAGATAATTTAGATTTCTTACACCAAGAAGACAGTTGTTCTATTGTTAAATTCGCTTTTCCTTCTAACTCCAAGCAACTATCACCTTCCACTAATAACAAGAGATCGTCTGCATAGGCCACCATATTCAGTGTATTATTAGAGGCTTTCGGCTGTTGTATAATTGGTTCTGTGAGTATGTCCCAGAACATCGGTCCAAGAACTGATACCTGTGGACAACCTTTTGTAATTTCTGTACCTGTGGTGTGATTGTCACCCTTTACATTTACACTTCTATTGTTAGATTTAGAGCATCAATAAATCAAAGCATCAAATTAATATCCAATAAATATTTTATTTGTTAGCAATGTTTATTACTATCAAATGCACCAGTGGGCTGGAATTAAAGCCCTGCAGAGGTTCTTTTACATGCCAGTAAATCTACTGACATGCAACTATCACTTTTAAGAACATTTAAAAGATATTAATCCGAGCCAAGTTTGAATCTCAGACCTTAGGATTAAAAGACTGGTGCCATTAAAATTATTACTGCATTTTGTGCATCAGGACTGCTCGGCTCAGTCACAACAATGAGCATGAGACATTGTAATGCCCACTCGAACTTGAGAAGACCATGTCACTAACAGCAGTGAGTGAGTGAGTGAGTGACTCGGTTTACCCGCACCCAGGGATGCTCGAGCTTTTCTTGCTGCTGTTGGGTTATTTATTTATTTATTTATTTTTCATCAAAGAATCATAGAGGAGTTTGAGTAACATACATTAGGTATGTATATTGTGCAATGTCTTTACTTTAGTCAATAATAATAATAATAATAATAATAATAATAATAATAATAATAATAATAATAATAATAATAATAATAATAATAATAATAATAATAATAATAATAATAATAATAATAATAATAATAATAATAATAATAATAATAATAATAATAATAATAATAATAATAATAATAATAATAATAATAATAATAATAATAATAATAATAATAATAATAATAATAATAATAATAATAATAATAATAAAATTAAAAATAAAAATAATACCTCTTAGAAAACTCTTAAACCTATCACATGTAGGCCTAGAAAGAGTACATGAAAAGAGTGGAAATAATCACATTAAGTCTTTTGTAAAAATTACGCACCATACAACAAAAATCTAAACCTTGGGAATCTTTGAAACACTACATTTGTAAATACCAGAACTTTCTGTAAAAGAACAAAACTAGCACAGGTTTTTAGTCATTCTTTCTAAAGGAGAAAACCAATATTTTAAGAATTAACATTGCAAAGATGAACATTTAATTACAAGAGTTCACCATCTCCGTGTCTCATGTAGTTATTAATGACCAGTAAATCATTGACATTTTCAGACAAAATGTTTGTTGGTCTGTTCGTTATGACAAATCCTGCTAAACTTAAATTTCTCTCGCAGACACTGCTTGTTGCAGGTACACACAATAATTCCTTGGCGATTGAGGAGACCAGTGATCATTCCACTGCTGACTTCAGAAGCTGCCTGAATTCCTTGTGCAGACAATTCTCAATAAACGGCACATCTCATTCGGGCACCTGCATAAATTTTCTCCCCCTCTGTTTCATTTACCATTGCTAGGTGTTTGATTGCGGGCCATAAAAGTGTTGCCATATAATGCAGAGGTTGTAACACAAATTATTCTTCAATGAATTATGCAACACATATTTTCAGTTGTTTTATTTCCTGAAATAAGAGAACAATGATGTTAAAATTTGATTGAAGCAGATGGAAGTGAAAATTATTATTTCAGTTCTGTGCGACAGTATTTACCTCAGAATTCTCTTCTTACGGTTAAGCAGTGGTCAATGAGCTCAGATTTCCACAGAAGAACAAATTGCAGGATCGGCTCATTGGCTTCCAATTTTTTGGAACCCTCTTTGAAGGGATCTAAAAATTCAATCAGTTCTCCTACAAGACGTCTTTCGTAGTTCTTCATTTTACTCTCAGCATTGTGCTGGAGTAATTGATTTATAATATCCTCTTCTTGAGTATGCACTGATTTCAAATTTGAGGCGGGAATTCCAGCAGACATCACATTGTTGTTGCAGGGATTTGGTAAGTTTGTTTACAAGCCTGGTGCACTTCATGTAAGCTATAGTTTCCTTACATGCCGATATGGAGGACCAGACTCTTGGTAAATGTTCATACAGGAAATCTTCTTTGAAAGTAATACGAAGAACAGTGTTCAAATTATGGGCTGCACAAGGAAGACACTGGTAATTTTTCAGGGCTTTCTTGATATTACTACCTTGATCTGATAATCGTCTTCTAAAGATAAACCGATCGACGTCATTCTGTTCTTGATTTCTTTTCTCAGATTATCACGTGATTTTTTCTGATCAGGGAATTTTGCTGACATAGCTATAGTTTGGAATTTCCAGTTTTCCGAAATGTAATGGCCCATGATAGTTGTGTAGCTGATTTTCTTGTAATCATCGAACTACATATCCGTAGTGCATGTATCAAACATTTTCCTGCTGCCTTAAGAACACAAGGAAGTGTCTTGCATTCGATCAGCAATTTCATGTTCATTACGGGACACAGTGCGTGGATCTGGTAGTACTTTATCAATGTCTATATTTCCGTATTTAGCCCCGATTTGAACAAGATTCTTTACCATAGTACGAAACCCTTTACTAGCAACAGTTTCGAATGGATGAATGTCACTCACGCACATAATACACAGCTCCTTGTGATAGTCTTGTTTACTAACACTGACTGTAGCAGAAATGGAACAGGGAACCGAACACTTGTGTGTTATAAGGCAACTTCCTGAGTTTGCATGTTTTGCACTGTGCAAATCTCAATTTAATTTTTCCATCGGCTGTGTAAATTTCTTTAAAAGTCTTCCATACTGAACTCGTACCTGTCCTTTCTCTGGTAATATATACACCACTGCTGACCTTGCATTTAACGCTGTCAACAGACTCCATTTCTATTTTCAACTTTCGAAATGCAACAGACGATTGATTCACGGTTGCACTTGGCACGGCTCGGGTCACTGTAGGACTGCTGTATAAAAACAGCTAGTTAAGCAATGAACCTACTGCCTTCTACCCCTCCCTATGCAGTGACTCGTGCTGCTGTTGCATCCGAGCACAGGCATGAGTGATGCAAGAATTGTCGGTTTCTGCCAGCTACATTGCATGGACATTTTCGGTTTTCTCGTTCCTGCATATGGAGATTTCTGTTTTCACTCAACCTACACATTTTAAATGTTACATAAGTACATTTCACATTGTATCTGGTACTACTCTCAAAGTACTACTAAATGGCAGTATTAGCTCAATCTGCAGAAAAATGGACATTCCTTATTTTCTCCTGATATCCTTCATGCATATCTTAATACTGTGACTTTGGTGGGTTCGTGAAATTAAAGAGTTCAATTACACCACTCAAAATGTTCTTTATTTCCACCTTATTCCAATTACAATTTCAATTTACACAATTACAATCTTGCCAGTTCGTCTTTACACGTACGCTCAACTCAACTACACGTCCGCCCGGCTCACACTCACTCACTCAACTAACTGTAGCCTCGCTTGTATCGATCGCCCCGAAACCTCTCGAATCTTCCGTTATGGAGGGGGGAAACATTCTGGAACCTTCGTGCACCTTCGCGCGGTAGGAGGAGGGGCCACCCCTGCGTCTCCCCGCCACCGCCAGTCCGCATTATTGATCGGCAACGCGAGTTCGCCGTCTGTGTAATAATACTTTGGAAGTTAGTAGTGAGTTCAAACTCCCAGGATTGACAAAGCTGACCAAATGTTTATTTCCAGTTGCTATGCATCAGTTGGTTGGATATGTTGTTTATCAATTTTTCTCTGGTTGCTGTATGTCACTGTTTTTATTTTCTGCCATATCAGGCTTTGGGCTGATTGCTCATCCTGCTATGGTTCAAGGTCCTACAAAGAGGACCATAATCCAAAGGAAAAATAGAAGCCTTCCCTTTGTTAAGATTCATTCACACTATAATAGATGGAGCTTTTAAATACAGCTCTTTGGTGCAAGCACTCAACACTATCAGGCATGCCTAATCAATTCAGTATGCTCAACATTGATACTGCTTTTGAACAGCTGACCATAATTAATTTGGAAAATGAAAATACAAGATAAGTCTTGTATTTTCAAATCCTTTTCTCATTCAGTCAAGGTGTACTTACCACACTTATATCACAGTGTACAATTTGAACAAAGAATTGATAAAATTCTCAGACTCCAGCCTAATATAATGATACAGAATAGTTCTGAATATTATGTTTGGGCAGCAAATTGCAATGAAATCTGTTGCAGGCTGTCACTGAAATTGGAGCCGCCATCACCGGCACCAAGTTCGTCCAGTTCTAAAGAGTCTGTGACAGAGACAGTAGCTTCAGTTGCGTCATTGAACCTATCGCCTGCCAAAGGTCTCTCATCAGGGTCTCTGCGTCTGCAGGCCTCCGTGGCAGCCACCAAGTTTGTTCCAACCCACAGGAAGTGTCGCAGTTTGGGAACCAAGTGAGTAGCTTAGTTATGTTGGCAGTGCTGCTTTCCCTGTTGCTGCTTTCTGCTTGTTGACAACTTCTGTTTCTTGTCCAGGTCACAACAGTTGTTACACATGCTTATTAATTTTTTGCAGCATTCATCCTTTAAGGCATTACACTTGTGAGATGGGAACAAAACCTCAGTATACTTAAAAATTTCATTTTCAGCTTTTTGTTATTTTCTACATTATACAAAGCAAATGATGGATTGTTTTGTGTGAAACATCCTGGAACATTTTATGATCAAATTGTGTTATATTTCTTGTTTTGTTATCTAATATTTTAAAATAAATTTAAAATAAGACCTGAAACTTTCCTGGCAATGAACATACTCAAGGTTTTCTCTGGCTTCAAGCCAGTTGTAAAGACAATTAGATACGAACGTTTCGGGAGCACGCATCTCTCCCATCATCAGGATGATGAATGAATAAAGTTCTAAATGTTAATTAACAAAGACCAAACATTACCAATACTCGAATCCCTCTAATAGAACAAAAGACTGTTTTGTAGTAATTAAATACTAGGTCAGGAGATGGTGAGGGCTCCCCTTTGACACCAGCTATAGCTAAGTTCTATATGGAACACCGAGAACATGAAATACTTGCCACAGCTCCAATTTAACTCATTTCTATAGATATGTAGACAATGCATTCGTAATCTGGCCACATGGATCAGATACCTTGCCTAGCTTTCTCACGCATCTCAACAGCTTTTGACGTCAAATACAGTTTACCATGAAAGTGGAAAAGGATGGAACTTTTGCTTTCCTGGACATTCTAGTTTTAAGAAACAGCAACACTACATTGGGACATGCTGTATACCGGAGGCTTACACACACCGATCTGTTACTTGAACACTTATAGTTTCCATCATAAGTCTCAACAAGTAGGAGTTCTCAATACTCTGGCCCACAGAGCTTTGTCTGTCTCTGATCCCAGCCATTTAAAGCAAGAATTACAGCACCTGAGATTCACTTTCTGTCAAAATGACTATTCTGAATATGACGAAGCCTCAGTCATCTGAGTGAAGAAAGGGAAACTTTAACACAGCAAGCATCAGATAAACCTTCCGCTACAGCCTGCATCTCATTTACTGGCAACCTATCTGGCAGAATCAGCAGAATTCCCACCAAATACATCTGGATCAACCATAAGCCACCTCCAAAGATTAAACGCCTGTTGAGACCGACGAAAGACAAACTGGACTTCCAAATTCCGGGAGCGTACCACATTCCCTGTGAATGTGGGATGCCGTAGATAGGACAAACTGGAAGGACTATTGCAACCAGAATAAACAAACATAAACAGACCATTTGTTTAATGCAACATGAGAAGTCAAGACTGGCAGAGCGTTACTTGAGACCATTGTGGCAAAATGCAGCAATTACTGGAAGTGGAGAGTTAAGGAGGCTTTAGCCATTTCCTCTGAGAGGAGCACACTTAACTATGATGCTGATTTTCAATAATTCCTCTTGGAAAACCATCTTAAAAATAGAAATCAATAGTCTCAAAAAGCACAGATTTATACAGTTTGAGCGTCAATTAAGTAGTCATGTTTTCTATGACGTAACCTATGTTTTTTACAACCACGCCATCTCTTGACCTAGTATTAATTACTGCAAAACAATATTTTGTTCTATTAGAAGGATTCAAGTATTGGTAATATTTTGTCTTTGTTAATTTGGTTATCTCATTTTAGTGTTTAATAACATTTACAGCTTTATTCAAATACAATACAAATTGAAATTGAAATTTATTCATCATCCTGATGATGGGAGAGATGCACACACCCGAAATGTCGGTGTCTAATTGTCTTTACACCTGGCTTGAAGCCCGAGAAAATCTTGAGTATTAAATATCTAATATTTTGTATATTAACCTGCTAAAGGTTTCCATAACAATTTTAGCAGCTTAGGGCGCTGAAGTACATATTTTTCAATATGTTAACAGTCCAACAAGCAGCTGGTTTACAGAGCATTTTTATAAAAGAACCCATTTATGCATGTGATCAGCATAACTCAAAAACAAAAGTTGGTTAACTCCAAATTTGGTGTTTAAGTTCAAAATA
Organism: Mantis religiosa; assembly: GCA_030765055.1. Classification (NCBI taxonomy): domain Eukaryota; kingdom Metazoa; phylum Arthropoda; class Insecta; order Mantodea; family Mantidae; genus Mantis; species Mantis religiosa. The sequence continues at coordinate 74,322,451 of CM060952.1, forward strand.
CCCCAAAATTGTGACATCAAAAGTTAAAGAAAATTCTTGAATCCCAAGTTACTCTATACATGGACAATTATTTTAAAATGTCGAACAATTTTGATTACAGTGCCAAATATTTCACTAATTTTTATAGGACTTTAAAAGTATATATATATTTAAATTTAATTTACATTCTCCAACGTTAAGTCATATCGGACGATGAATGGAATGGGTGAAATGATGCTCAAATGAGCCCAGGGTCCATAGAGCTTAGAGTTACCCGACATTAGTTTTTTAGGATAAGGGAAAACCCTGGAAAAAACCTTATCCAGGTAACTCGCCCTGACTGAGATTCGAACTCGGGACCTCTTGAACGTGAGGCAGACACGCTATCACCACACTACCAAGGCAGGCTTAAAAGTATATTAATACTTATTATTAAAAGTATATTTAACTTTAACAAATTTAACACTTTAGTGTTTATCACACTATTGGTCTCTTAAGTGATCAGTTGTAGTGCTAATGTTACATTTAAAACATTCAGAAGAAAATGTAATTGATTCACAGAGCCACAATCCACAACATAACAGAACTGTATTCACCATTGTCCTCTGTACTCATTGAAGTTTCACTGCTGTTTTAAAGAGTTAAGTTGGGCATGAGCCAGCTCTTTATACAATGCCCAAACACAAAACATTGAAAATAAATGAAGACTTTGGAGCCAAAAAAATGGCACACAATATCAATTGTCCTGCATACTCAAGAGGACCGGCAAGTTAAGGCCGGGTGTGTGCCAGTTTGTTCCATGATAATTAACTTTGGCCAAAATGACAATATCTTTCAGTTTCTGAGCATATCCCCAGTCTGTTTTGTTCTGAATGGTTTTTTTTTATAACTGGTAAATTAAATTGTAAGAGATAGTTAAAATCCTATTGCACAACAGATGTAAATTCATTAAAACACACAATTTATGGTAAATATATTTTTGGCACAATTAACTTTTTTTTAGATATTCCTTACTATGATTAGAATTTTAAAGTGCTTCAGTTAGAAAGTCTTTAAATTGTGCTCATTCCAAGAGCATGAAATTTCAAAGCAAACACATTTACCTTTGGTACAAAAGTGAATATCTTCTCGATTCACTTTTGTACTAATTTGTGCTTCACTGTCCTTACACTTCTTTCAAGTTTATACTTTGACATGTACCTTTAACTGCTGCATCTTATGCAACAGAATGTGCAAGTTAAATTGATAGTTTATCTGAATTTACAAGAAGTGGAATGATTAATGAACAGGGAGAAGTTGCTCTCGAGGTTGTGTGGGATCAGTGTAAGTCGCACCAACAGTATGGGTTGAGCATTTTAAAAAATTGTTTGAGATGAAAGCAGAGTTTTGGAATTGAAAATCAATATATTGTGACTTTGTGGATTCGTAGAATTAAAAGTCCAATTTGCAGAAATTCAAAATATTCTTTATTTTTGTAGAGATACGCTCTGTTCAATCCTTACATAACAGAATTACGTCACATACACAATCGCAATGTACCAAGGTCAATGACCACAACAGCGTTCTGATTACATCTGTCTACAACACTCCTGTTAGGTCTGTCCTTGCAGCTGTTTACGACTTGTTTACGACTGACTCTAGCGAGTCGTCACTCCCGTAAATACCTCATGTGATAATTTCAGAGTGTTCCAGAGCAATCAAGAAACCGAGTAATCTCTATCAATCAAGATGTCATCAGAAATTTTGATTTATCTCAGTTTGTTTCGGCAGACTTTTTTTTATCTGCATGCTATCTTTATCAGTTCATTTGTGTAAACAACCCGCATTATCGCTCTGCTCGAACATTTTATGCGCGTAGCTGCGACACTACTCCTTCCTCAAGTCTGGTTGTCCCGAACAACACCATCGTAGCGGGCCAGACAATCCAAGTGTACCACCAACATCTTCCCTCGGGGCACCTTCTGGATGCGGTAGACCACGTCGTTAATCCTCTTCATCACCTGGTACGGTCCTTGCCACGGACAGCGTCTCTTGGTCCGGGTAGGGCGGTACAACCAGACTAGGTAACCCTTCTGGATCTCATGCATGTCGTGGAGATTGGCCACCAGGTTCTCCACATCCTCAGTTGCTGGCTGTTTTGCGTCCGGGGGCCTCCCAAAGGCCAGGTCAAAAGGGAGGCGCAACTCTCGGCTGAACATTAAGCTGGCTGGCGTCATCCCAGTGGTATCGTGTGTTGACGAGCAGTAGGCCAGCAAGAACAGTGGCACCTTGACGACCCAGTCTCGTTGATGGCTGGCCGCGACCTTCCTCAGGTTTTCTTCTAAGTTCTTGATGTACTTTTCGACCATGCCCTCCAACTGGGGATGTAAAGGTGTTGTGCGGGTCTTGTTCACCCCAAGTCTTTCCAGTGCCTCCTTCATCAGGTTGGACTCAAAATTGGTGCCCTGGTCGCTGTGAAGCTCTAATGGCACCCCAAATCGGCAGAACACTTGCTCCACAAGGCAGTCTGTGATTGTCTTCGCCTCCTGATTCGGGTTGGCACACACCTCCGGCCACTTGGTGAAGTAGTCCACGACCACCATCAGGTACTTGTTGCCTCGGTCGGACACTGGGAATGGTCCAGCTATGTCAACGGCGATCCTTTCGAATCTCGCTCCGACGTTGTATTGTTGCATGCGACCCCGGATCCTAGTTTGGGGCCTGTGACCCGCCGCGCACACATGTCTTTGCCAGCAGCACCTCTCACTGTCTGCTCGGAGCCTCAGCCAGTAGTAGCGCTCTCAGAGTTTGTCGATCGTCCGGTTTGCTTCCAGGTGTCCTGAAGTACCTCCTCTAAGACCTCCGGAACCTTACTCCGGGAAAGCACCAACTGCTTCCTCTGCGTCTTCCCATCAGGTGATTCCCATACCCGAAACAGCACGCCCTCTCTTGTCTTCAGTGAGTCCCATTGGGTCCAGTACGACTTATATGTGGCACTCCTTGGTGTGATGTCCTCCCAGGTAGGTCTGGTCCCTGCATCCACTTCTCTCAAGAGTGGTCCCAAGTCTGCATCCGCCAGCTGCTCCCTTCTCAGGCCTGCACTATCCCGGCCATCCGCAGGCACTGCCATGACCACTGGGACAGCTGCAGCACGCTTGTGCACTGGCTGCATCCTTCTGGGCAGGGTCATCGGGACATGGCATCTGCATTACCGTGGCTCTTCCCTCTACGATGTTCAGAGGTGAAGTCGTACTCCTGTAGCCTCTGTACCCAACGTGCTGTCTGGCCTTCTAGGTTCCTAAAGCTCAATAGCCAGGTGAGGGAGGAGTGGTCAGTCCTTAGGTGGAATGGCTAACCTTACAGGTATTTGTGGAAGTGCTCTAAGGTCTTCACTACCGTCAGTAGCTCTCACTGGGTGACGCAGTAGTTCTTCTCCGCCTTGGATAGCTTCTTGCTGTAATAGGCTATCACCCGCTCGTGGCCGTCCTGGACTTGGGATAGGATGCCTCCAATGCAATGGTCGCTGGTGTCGGTGTCCACAATGAAGGCACCGCCTGATTGTGGAAATGCCAGAATAGGAGCACTGCAAAGTGTCTTCTTCAGCTGTTCTGCGGTCAGGTGGTCGGCTGCCCTCTCCAGTAAGCTTTCCAGCCGGGGTTCCAGGTGTTGCTTTGGCACTGACTCATGTGTCTTGTTGATTGCTGTCACGATGACCACGTCCCCAGCTCGTCCCGGCCTGGATGTCATTATCGGTGTCTGACAGGTTGAACAGCCACACTGCCACCTCCTCTCGGCACAGCAACAATGTGCTGGCCACACATATACTGTGCACCGGCGTCTTCTGGTCCAGCATCATGTTCTTCGTCTGCTGGCTTTCCAGTCGCGCCATCACCACTATCGCTTCTCGCGGGGACAACCAAGTCTTCTTTCAAGATGACCCTGCAGATTC